>CM047817.1:90142517-90546145 GCA_026214975.1 Gentiana macrophylla
CAGTAAAAATGTAACTTCTTGCGTGAATGCCACACCAGTAGAGGCAAACAATGAACCGATAATTGAGGATGATGGCAATGATTTAAATCAAGATTGCAATGCCCCGGATGATAACAATAATTCGGATTATAGTCTTGAAAATTTCCCTTCTCTAGTACAAGAACTAGCTAAAGATCCAAATTTTAATCTGTTCGAGCAACAGTATGGATGTAGTGGGTTTGAAAACCATGTTTCTACACAAAGGCTTGGTGAAGCTTCGGACCAACCGTTTCAAAAGATCAACCAATCGGACCAAGTCATAATCTTTCAAATCAACCTTCAAGTAGTCTTGTTCGTGTTGAAATGGTTGGTGAATACTCGCCTCCGCTTTGAATTCGGTCCTTCAAGTTATAATGTTATAAATAGCCAATCACACCATCCGTTTCATGATCCTTCTAACCAACCTTCAAGTAGTCGTCTTTTTTTATCCAACAACCATATAATTTGTTTGGTGGATCGATCCACTAGTTTTTTGGCTTCTCCGTTTGCACATGATATTAAAACCGATCAAACCGGCAGGGATGACAACAATAATCAGGGTGCCAATGCTAGGGCAAGTGTACGAGAAGATTATTCATGGAGGATTCTCACATTTGAAGATGATGATTTACTGAAGTGTTTATTCACCGGTACGTTACATATGAATGACGTGAACGAATTGTTCATTGGGAAGAAATATGATTCGAAAAACGATTTTAATTTGAAAATAAAATCGTATGCGCTTGCCAATAATTTTCAGATGAGCTTGGGTAGGTTGGACACATGTTGATTGTGTTACAAATGTCTTAACAATACATGCAAATGGCATGTAAAGACGAAAAGGGTGAAGGTGAATGATCTGCATACAAATGTCTCGCATACATTTTTTATCACAACGTTGAATGATGTGCATACTTGTTCCTCTCAGAATGTGGATAATGACAATCGACAAGCAACACCTATTGTTATTGTGAGTCTGCTAAGTCAGAAAATGGAAGAACTCGGCAATGAGTATAAACTCAGACATATTATAGAGGACATTCTCACAACTTACAGTGTACAATTGATTTATGACCAAGCATACCGAGCTCATGAGATGATGAGAATGATGGTTAGGGGTTCACCGACGGAGTGTTACAATGTGTTACCCTCCTACTTGTGGATGTTGCGTAAGGCCAATGAAGGGACCCAAGTTGACTTTCAGCTTGATAATCTGGGAAGGTTTGGTAGTTGTTTCATGTATTTGGGAGCAAGTCATCATGGGTTTAAGTATTGTCGACCTATTTTGTGTGTAGACGCCACTCATCTAAAAACCCGTTTCTCAGGGCAACTATTTATTGCTGTTGCTGTAGATGCCGGTGACCACCTATTCCCTGTAGCTAGCCTTCAGTATTGCTGAAAAGAATGCAATGATTCATGGGTGTATTTCGTGAGACAATTGAGGGTGGCCATTGGAGGTATTCATGATGAAAATTTGAGCTTTATATCTGAAAGACACAAGGCTATTAGAAATGCGGTTGGTCAGGTATTTCCCGAAGCATATCACGGTGTTTTCTATCATCATTTAAAGGGCAATCTATCAAAAAAAATGGAAGGATTACTGTTTTTGTGAAGACACATTCCACCAAGCAGCCTATGCATTCTCGAAGGCCAAATTTCTCCGAAAGCATGCCCTGATCAAGGCACATGTCTTGACGCATATCTAAAACTAGAAGAAATAGGTGTTAAACGGTGGGCGCGTGCCGAATTTCCTAGGAAAAGATATGCCTTAATGACAAGCAATTACGCTGAAAGTTTCAACTGTGCGATTAGAGGAGCTCGTCATTGGCCCGTTCCTAGCCTCTTGGAATTCATTAGAACTACACTGCAGAGATGGTATAATGAAAGACGACAGAAGGCGCTTGATTGTGCGACTGTGTTAGCACCAGAGATCGATGCAATAGTGGCTTCAAATACTACTGCGAGAAGGAAGTTCAGGGTTAAGCCTATTAACCCGACGAGTTTGAGGTTCATGTCATGGGGTGGTAAATCTACGAAAAGGACTTGTTATTGCGGTTTTTTCAGGGAATGGAAATACCATGTACGCATGCTATAACAGCTGCAGCAACAAGCAGAATTAGTCCACCCGAACTCTGTTCGCCATATTATAGAGCTGAATGTTTCAAGCAGATTTACATGGGTAGCATATATCTAGTTCCTAACAGGGAGTGTTGGGATGTTTCGGAGGCAGTAAGAAACATGATAGTCGGAGCGCCTAATATGAGATATGAGCTTGATGCCAGTGGGGCTCCAAGAAGAGGTAGAATTAATACCACTAGAATCCCTTCTGAATGGGAATGTCCAGGCCATCAGAATGTATGTAGTAACTGCAAACATCCAGGAGATAACAGAGCTAGTTGCACGCAATACCGGTAGCAAGTCATTGTTTTGTTATGGTGATATTAGAATGGATCGTTGTTGTGTAACGTATTAATGGATTGTAGTAAGTTATTAATAGATTGTAGTAATGATTGTATTAAGTTATTAATTGGAATCAATCTTTTTTATACCTTTTTTCACATATGTTTAAGATCTCCTTCCGAAACCATTATTCTCCGTAGAAACTCTATAGAGAGAATCACTAGAAAAATGTCAAGATCCTCCGTTAAGAACACTTATGAAAGTAGTGTGTGTAATTAGTGTTATATAGTAAATGATGTAAGTAAATTCAACAAAAAGGTTTTAGATTAAATACTCACCAAAATACAACACAAATTACATTCACCAAAATAATAGTAGCTAACAACATACACCAAAATAGTAGTAGCTAACAACATTCACCAAAAATACCTACATGTCTAAGGATCTAAGGACTGATTAAGTACCTGGACATAAAGTTTCTTTCTTATTAAAGGCATATTATCAGCTTTGATCATAGTAAAGTTTTTTTTATGCAGCAAATGCTTAATGTGCTTGACCGCGTATACCCCACAGTCAACCCTGTACAATATGCAATTTTTTTATCAAAGGATAAGAATAGTGTAAAATGTATAATATGATAAATAGTTTGAAGTTTATAACACTTACGGGATTGGCATTTGTGGTACGTGATCAGCTGATATTACTCTGACCTCAAAATGAGGCTTCTTTGGATCAAGCATTTGTGAGAGCTCACGTAAATGAGCATCCATCTCCAACACTCTCCTCAACGAAACACCCCATGCTCTAATACAACTCTTCACTTCAGCCTTATATCCTTTCCCCGCTAGACAATCAAACACCATAATCCTCCACTTGGGAATAGACACTTGGACAGCTACCTAGTGACCACGAGTAATGGCCTAGGGAATGTGCACCACTGTGTTTGCATCCCATTTCTTGACGCACTCAATCACATGATTTGGAATTTCCGTTGTGTCTGGCGTCTTTTTCTGATCTACATGACCCTGACCGCAAAAGGAGGATAAATCAGAGTAGGCAATGGTCGTATTTGGTATAAAGCATTCTTGATGTGCTTCCATTTGCCGTTGTATAAGGTCCGTGACACGCCGACATGTTGTACGCATGCAAAAAGAAGTTAGAGATAATGAAATCATAAAAATGAAAATTTCAGAAATATGAAAATGAAGTCAAAAGAATATACATCTCGGTCTAACTCTTTATACTGCTCATGGAGACATGTGAACCACTCCTTTTGTCTGCCTGAACTACAAAATGTACTCCAACTGCGTATCCCATGGGAATCGTAATTGAGGGTGGATGATATTGTTCGTACTACTTACTCAAATTAATTTCCAACTCTACCAGAAATTTTTTCAACGGTGTCCATCTCACAACATTAGCACCTGGCAGACTGACTACGTGCGACCCATCAGTTAAATATCATGTTTGTTTAGTAGTCTGACGGGTTGTCAATCTTTTGGCATTTACATCATCCGTATTTCGTTTACCCAAATGAATAACACTTGGACCAGCAGCTAAACTGTTGGTCTCAGAGAAGGGTAAAACTATAGTTAGAGGGGGGGTGAATGACTATAGTGGAGTTTCAAAAACTTTTCTTGTATTTAAAAGCTTTTGGGCAGCGGATAAGTCCCTTCTTAATATGTTGTTTCAAAGTAGATTATGCAATCACAGATATAAGATATAATATAAGCAATTAAATAAATGCAGTAAGGTAAATTGACACAAAGGTTTATAGTGGTTCAGGGTGGTGTAATCCCTTAATCCACTCTTCTCCTGTGATGATTGGAGGAATTCACTATTGTTTTCACAGATACAATAGCATGATTGTCCTTGACTACACAAGCTTCACAATCTTCAAGACTATCACTCCCTGGCTTGAACAGCTTCAGTGACTCAGTCTCTTTCACTGCTCCTTGAGAACAAATCTTTCAGCTGCTATCACACACAACTCCTTCTCAGATGGCTCGATTCGATTTGCTTGATAGAGGTGAATTGGATTCACAAAACTTGTTGATCAAACTCAATGCTTGAGGTTGGAATTTTAGTTCTCGCTTTTGAGTAAATCGCTAGATGTTTCTTTTTTCAAAGACAAATAGAAGGCTTTTCACTTTGACAGAGAGTTTTGCTCGATTTTTATCGTTTTGTGTTGTTATCTTTTTGTCTCAATGCCTTCTATTTATAGTCTTGATAATTCTTGATTTGAATTTCCGTCATGTTATATATTAATGAGGGAATAATCCTTGATTTTATTCTTGATTCCCTTAATTATATTCTCCTTGATTTCGGTGATCGGATTTTTCTTCAAACGCTTATCGAAAATCCGTCCTTGATTGATCCTCTATTGATTGTGTATTTAATGCTTGATCCTCTCCATCTTCTTCTTCATATTTCAAAATCGATCAAGTAAGGTTTACTTGGCCGTTCTCCTAATAAGCTAAGTGACTATTTGACTTTGCCGTTTTGATCTTCCTTCACTGCTTTGTCTTCACTTAGCCGATAGGCAGTTCACTTTGCCGATTCACTGTTTCCTTTATTCTTTTAGGTTCAGGAGAATCTTTGTACTTTACTGATCCTTGATTTGTGTGAGATCAATGTACACCATATTTAAACATTAAGTTTTATCACTTGGAATGTAACTTAGACTTATCCAAGGTCATCACAGACTTCCTTGGTTATAAGTCAGACCATAAT
This sequence comes from Gentiana macrophylla, assembly GCA_026214975.1. Classification (NCBI taxonomy): domain Eukaryota; kingdom Viridiplantae; phylum Streptophyta; class Magnoliopsida; order Gentianales; family Gentianaceae; genus Gentiana; species Gentiana macrophylla. Next base: position 90,147,669 of record CM047817.1, read on the forward strand.
GTCTTCATGCTTCTCTGCTGGTACTTGACTAGCTTCACTCTGCCGAATATCTGTTCTTACTCAGCCGTCCTACCAACTAATACAATACTTGTCTGAATTAACTTATACAACATGTCAGACTCTAAGTAAAGACTTATACAGAGAATTCTAACTTATTTCAGGCTTGCTATAACAGCTAGTATGACCATCATCAAAACATAATAAAATGTTCCCAACAATTTTCCCCTTTTTGATGATGCCAAAACCCTCATAAGCCTAAACATAAGTATACCAAAATTTTTCTTAATAAACACTGGAATAAAACTCATCAATTTTATTCATCCATTCAAGGAAAGTAGGAAATATTAGTTCAAAACATATTCAAAGTAAAATAATTATATTTTGCTCAATTCAGCTTTGTACCTCTTGAATTTTGTGGTCTGAACCTCCTCTATATCTTTCCAATCAATTTCTGGGAACTTCCACTTCCAGTATGCCATAGCAGTGTACTCAGAGACTCCATGAAATATTCTTTTGGCAAAGAGTCTGTTAAAATCAGGCATAGTCTCATTTGCCCTAGGTTCTCCAAAATATTTCTCAAGTCTATCCCTAGCTTCAGCAATATGTGAGTCAGCAAACTTGAGATTTTTGTATAGATCCCATTGGTCTTGTTTGTTCATTCTCCCCATACGGTTGAAGAATTTTACCATGTAGCTGAAATCTTCTTGTGGCTCAGTTGGTAAATCTTTTGGTCCTTTTGCAGAGAGTGGTATGGATGTACTTGGTCTGCTGGTACCAACATTTTGCTTAAGAGATGCATGTTGTCTTTTAACATCATTGTACATTTTGGCCATATCAACTCTCATTTTTTTCATCTTGATAGCTTAGCCAGTCTGCCCATGCTTCATCTTGCGTTTGGTTTGGATACAAACCTTCTTGGACTCTAAAGAATTCTCTTACCCTGTCTCGTACTTCAGCCTCATATTCTTACATGTTTCTGTGGGTTGGGAAACTTATTTTCTCTCTACTCGTACCGGTTCTGTGTTGACTTGTTGATCTCCTTTGCTGATTTGATCCAGGTCTTTGCTGACTGCCTGATCTATCTCTATCATCATCTCTTCTTTGAATGGGATGAGGGAAACCTATGCAGGGTTCATTTGACATATTTTCCCTCTCCTCTCTTGCCTTTCTTAGCTGCTCTTCAGCTTTATTTTGAATACTCGGTTCCTCGTCCCTTGCTCTTAGTGATCCTCAAGAAATTTGGGGTCAACTGTTGATCCTCCAGCTTATCATTTTCCTATTTTTGGCGAGATCAATACCTTGTTGGAGCAAGATGTTTTTGTAGCTTCGGCTGTACCAATCACTGTGTCTAGTTTGGAGTCTATTGATGTAAATCTGGCATCATGATCATTTAACCTCCTCGATTACACTGCCAAACCTGGTGCCAAGTGCTGAGGCCATTGCTTCATTTTCCTGAGATATGTGTTGTCGTAGGCCTGAGAAATTGTGAGTAAAATTGATATTCATTTGTTTGATCAGGTCGGCCTGACGTTGCACAACAATGTTTTATGCATCAATATACTCAAGAATGACTGAATCTTCTTTCAATGGAGTGACTTTCATCTTTAAATGCTGAAGTCATGGATCTGAGAGACATGGCTTGATGTTCCAGTTCCTCAGCCAGCCGATCTGCTGCCTTTTCAAAGGCCTCATTTGTTACACCAAAGTGTTCGGGCTTGAGTAAGTGTGTGATGTATGTCACCGCTCTGTAATGTTTGATGTCTCTTTCTTGATGTTGAGTAACATCTACACCAGCTTCTACTTCTTCAAGGACTTGAGTGGAAGTGAATTGTGGTGTAGCACTGTCTCTTATTCCCTCTTGCTCAGGCTTTGGGAATTGCCTTGATCGTGTTTGCAAAGAAATGAGCCAGTGTCCAACACTGTTGTAGGGTCAGCCGGAATGTCAACAGATAGTGGCTAATGTGTTGTCTTAGCTGGTGAGGTTGGCTTTTATAATGCATGTGTTTGTAGAAAATAGCTTAAGAGAATGTAATCCTCAATTGCATAAGCTATTTGTTCATCCTCTTTGTCTTGGCCATCAGTAGTATCCTTTGGATCATTTCCATCACCATTTTGATCAGCACCATCATCATCATTGTGATCATCACCATCATCATCATCATGGTAATCACTTTCATCAGCTGATTCATCACTTTGCTTGTCAGAGGGTGGATGTATCTTTGCTTTAGCTGCATCAACCATATCCCAAAGTGGTGACTCATCAAGTACACCAACCAGGATTGTTATCCCAAGAAAATTAAAAAACCAAGCCTCATCAGCAAGCATGCGTTCTGAGTCTTGAAGCTGAATTCTGGAATCACCTTCCTTCTATTCAAGATATGCTGCAATTCGATTATCAATATCATTTGCAGACAGTTGTGCCGATTCTTCTGGAGTTTCTTCATCATCATCTTCAGTGTCTCCTGCAACCTCCTCATTTTGAGGTTGTTCATCCTCACTTCCACTTTCTGCCTCTGGTTGATCTGCCGCTACATTAGAATCGTCTTCTTCTTCTTCATCAATTAACTTTCCAAAATCTTCCTTGTCCATATTTCTTTGAACCTTTTGCTTCTTTCTTTGGCCAGAAGTGTGTTTTGTGGTTTGCTTTCTCTTCCCTCCTCCTGCTTACTTTTGCTGTTTGACATAGGTAAACATGGTTTTGGATTCATGCAACTTATGGAGTTGGACAACTAGTACTTTCAAACATTGCGAAAGATTGTGTAGTTAAATTCCATATGATTTCTTTAACCAGAAGATCCCCTTTTTCTTCCTTCCATCTGCTAATCCCTTTTTAGCAGCGATTGCCTCTCCCTGGATTTGTTCTTTGATTCTCAGGAAGAAATAAGTTGCCCAATTAAAATCCAGACTGTGATAGATGATTCCTGTAAGACGCATTCTGACCTCTGTCATGGCATTGCTTGCCCCTAACTTTCCTTCAATTGTTTTTCCAACTAAGGCACTGAATTCATTGAAGGATTTCTTCAAGGAAGATCGAAGGCAGTTGAATTTATTAGGGCCTGGGTTTGCCGTTTTAGCGATTGTATCCCAGAATTCATCCAAGTTTTGTGGAACAAGAGCCACTTTTTCTTGACCTTTATTTGAAAGTTTGAGGTGTTTGCAAATTACCTTCGCTGTAATAACTACTTCTATGCCGTTGACAGATGCAACAATTTTGTCTTCCTCCCATTCGTCACCTGCTTCTGCAAGGAGCCCAGAGATATATTTTGCAGTCTTCCAGAAAGAGATTAGACTTTCATAGAAAATATCGGTGATTGGAGGATTTAGAAAAGTCGATAATCTTATGTTTTTGTATCCAGTTGCCAGTTTTTGTGCATCTTCGTCATTTCCACATAGCTTTAAGTAGTGTTCATCTTGAAAGAACGACCCAGTGGCAATTGATTTTTCATACTATTTTCCGTTTGATAGGTTGAAGAGGATGAGGCCATTGTTTGAGATTTGAGAGAAAGCTTTGATTTTGCAAAGTGAGAAAATAGGGTTTATGATTTGCAAGAGAGCGTAAAGAATTCTCAAAATCTCTCTAAGTGTGGTTTATATAGGATGATTTGTGTCGTGTGAACGTGGTTGAATATGTAAGGATTTTGTGACGTAATGGCATGATTTTTTGTATATAAACTGTGGTATTTGAGTATAGTGGAGGAGTGGATTTAGGTAAGTAATGATAGATCCCGAGAATAGGCGCGCTGTAATTCAAAAATATTATAGTTACCTCCATGATTGTAAATTGATCTCCACGTGTGTAATCTTTCACAGCATAATCCTCCATAACTTCTTAATTTTCCACATGTATAAGGTTGAATTGATTCACACTTTAGTTTGCTGGTGACTCCAATTCATATTTCGGTGGAGTGCCTTGGATGGTCACTTAGCCGGTGTAGTGACTTCATCACTGAGCTGTTGTATATAACTGTTCCTAACAATCAGTGAACTTAAGTTCGCTGAGTACCAGTGCCTTACCTGCTACATCTCCTGTAATGGCAAAGGTTGAATCAGCTGGTGAAATTACTTAGCTGATTACTCCAGTTAGCTGCTCCTTAGTACTTAGTCGATTTCTATCATTCCCAACTCAGTTCTCAACTTGTTAAATCTTTCATGACTGAGTGGTTTTGTGAAGATGTCAGCCAATTGATCTTCAGTAGGTATGTATCTTAGTATGACATCTCCTTTCTCAACATGATCTCGGATGAAATGATGTCTTACATCAATGTGCTTTGTTCTTGAGTGTAATACTGGATTTTCAGTAAGATATATTGCACTTGTGTTGTCACACATGATTGGAATTGTCTTCTCCTCCATTCTATAATCCCTTAGCTGTTTTCTGATCCATAGTACTTGAGCACAACAACTACCTGCTGCTATATATTCTGCTTCAGCTGTTGATGTGGATATGGAGTTTTGCTTTTTGCTAAACCATGATACTAGTCTGCTGCCTAGCATCTGACATGTTCCAGATGTGCTTTTTCTATCTATCTTGCATCCAGCATAGTCAGAGTCTGAATATGATATCAATTTGAATCCTCCATCTTTTGAATACCAAATTCCAACATTGATGGAGTTCTTCAGGTATTTGATTATTCTTTTAGCTGCTAAAAGATGTGATTCCTTTTGTTGAGCTTGAAATCTTGCACACACTCCTACTGCAAAAGCTATATCAGGTCTGCTTGCAGTTAGATAAAGTAGGGATCCAATGATTCTTCTATATAGTTTTTGATCAGCATCTTTTCCACTTTCATCTTTTCTAAGAGTGACTTTTGCACACATTGGTGTATCTAATGTGACACTTGTGTCCATACCATACTTGTGAATTAGGTCTTTGTATTTGGCTTGATTTATGAAAATGCCATCTTTCATTTGTTTTACTTGTAGCCCAAGGAAGTAATTTAATTCTCCCATCATGCTCATCTGAAATTTGCTCTTCATTAGGTTTGCAAATTTCTCACACAACTTTTCATCCTCTGATCCAATGATAATGTCATCAACATAGATTTGTACTAGAAATGTACTTGTTCCTTCCTCTAATTTGAAAAGAGTCTTATCTATAGTTCCCTTGTTGAATCCATTCTTGATTAGGAATTGTGATAGTGTCTCATACCAAGCTCTAGGTTCCTGTTTGAGTCCATAAAGTGCCTTTTTGAGCTTGTACACATTATCTTCTTTCCTTTTGAGTTGAAAACCAGGAGGTTGTTCCACATATACTTCTTCTTCCAAAAGTCCATTCAGAAATGCACTCTTGACATCCGTTGTACCGAAATAGAGGTCTGATTTAAACGACTCATTTGGTAAACTTTGAAGTCTTTGTGGTCTGCAAAGGCTAGAAAGATTGCTTCCAATCTTGCTACTAGGGCAAAGGTTTCATCATAATCTATTCCTTCTGCTTGAGAGTAGCCTTTTGCAACTAGCCTTGCTTTGTTTCTAACAACTGTTCCTTGTTCATCCATCTTGTTTCTGAATACCCATTTTGATTCAATGATGTTGGCTATGTCTGGTCTGTCAACAAGTTGGTATGTCAACAAGTTCCCAGACCTCATTTCTTTCAAACTCATTTAGTTCTTCTTGCATAGTTGTAATCCAATCAGCATCTTGGATTGCATCATCTATTGTTTTGGGCTCTATCTGAGATAGAAAACATGTTAGCATATGCTCCAATTGTCTTCTGGTTCTGACTCCTGTGTGAATGTCTCCAATGACTTGATCTTCAGGATGATCTCTTAGCCAGTTGAGATCTGGTTGAAGTTGTTCTTGACTTGGTGCTTCCACAACTTCAGCTTGTGTATTAGCTTCATGCTCTTGTGCTGGTACCTCTTCTGTTGTATTGACTGGTGGTTCATCTTGATTTCCAAGATTGTGATTTAGAATGGTGGCTGGTACTATTGTATTCATGTAGACTTGTCTTGGTCCTGATTCTTCAAGTTCTTGAAGGCTTTCACCATTTGTGTTTGATTCATGAAAGACTACATGAATTGATTCTTCAATCACCAGTGTTCTTTTGTTGAGTACTCTAAATGCTTTGTTGGTGTCTGAGTATCCCATAAAGATTGCTTCATCAGCTTTTTCATCAAAAATGTGTAACTGATTCCTGTTCAACACAAAGCATTTAGATCCAAACATATGCAAATATGAGATATTAGGTTTTCTTCCATTCCATATTTCATATGGAATTTTTCCATGATGTTTGTTGATGATTGATCTATTTTGAGTATAGCATGCAGTATTTGCTGCTTCAGCCTAGAATCTCTTTGGAAAACATGCTTCTGCAATCATTGTTCTGACTGCTTCTTTGAGAGTTCTGTTTCTTCTTTCTGCTACACCATTCTCGCCAGGAGTCCTCGCCGATAGTGTGGTGCATGCTCCATTTTCTTCATGTTTCTGCTTTAGCTGTTCTCTAATCCACCACATACATGTTGTCTTCTCTTCTTCCTGCAAGAACGACTGTGTTGGTTTGGCTGTGAATCACCTTGCATCCTTCCTTGTTGAAATGCACATTGTAGCCTTTGTCACAAAACTGACTGATACTCAATAGCTTGAAGCTTAGTCCTTTAACATATGCCACATTTTGAATCTTCAAATTATTTTTGAGCATTGCCTTCCCCTTTAATTTTACCAGGGTTTTCTTTGCCTCCAAAGTTGACTTTGGGTCCATCAAAAGCTTTAAAGTCAGTGAGCCATCCCTTGCTTCCTGTCATGTGTCTGGAACAACCACTTTCTATGTACCAGACATCCTACAAAATAAATTAATTATGTTTAGGTACCCAACACTGTTTGGGTCCATACCTATTAGCAGTCATGCCTCCTACTCCAAGTGTATATCCAAATGATCTTCTTTTTGGATAATTAAAGTCATCAACTTCATATGTATAAGGCATGGCAGAATAGCTTCTAATATTTCTACTGAAGGTATTCTGATACTTTTCTCTACTTTTTGGTGCATTTGCATCCTTTTTCACTTTCCAATATGCAGTAGGAAACCTATGTTGCTTCATGTGTCTAGGAATGACCCTTGGTTGGTTTTTCTTAAACACATGATGCATGACATGAAATGGTTTCTTCCTGTATTTTGGAGTTGCAACATTCCAATCATCTTCTGATAGGTAAAATCTTCATTTACCTTTCAGAAAGCCTTTGCTTTTGGTTGACTGGATTGATGGTTTGGTCTGCTGTTTCACTACACTGGGTATTGACTTCACCGGTGCAGGATAGGTGGTTGAAACTATGGTCTGTCCTTTTCTGAACTTTGGTCCATTGTTGGTGCTAGAAGTAATAGCACCGATAGAGACACTCGATCTTAGCACAGCGGAAGCTTATTGACGGACCTTTTCTAGGCTATACAGATCCTAACCGGCAGTGTACCGGGTCAAATTGTAGTGCTAGTCTGGTGAGTCAGAGTATCGTATCCACGAGGAACTTGGTAATTTCTTTTACGTGCGGTTAAACACCAAAGAGTCATTATTAACTCGATCTAAACCGCAATTTTATAACACGATCACTACTATTCTAGTCAACATAAAATAAATACGAAAATTAAAAACTATACTAACACGATATATATAAATACATAAATATATATAGATCTCGCATAAATCGCAATTTATATATATAGATATAAGTATATATAGATACCAAAATATTAAATGAGATAATTTTAGAGAATCACCAAAACTTATATAATTGGTTTATACGATCTTTTCGATTAAATGAAATGTGTTCGATCTCTCCTTTTATTTTAGGTCCAATTGAGTAAATGAAACGGTGCACTCCTGAGGTAAACAATTCCTCCTCACACGAGCGTTTGAAATTGTCATATGTCCATTGCATCACCCAAGGTCCACAATCATTACGGTTTTTACGAACAGTCCCGAGTACAAATCTACCTTTAGATAAAAGGAGTCATTCCGTTCGTCAAAACGGTCAATTTTATTTTAAAGGCTCCGGTTGTCAAAGCCGGACGATTCAACTTTCCGGTTTAAGTTTCGATTAACTGATGATTTAACATTATTACGATCTCGAGTACAAATTATAATAAAATTCATTTCTCCCAAAACAAATTTACCCCCGGGTAGGAAATCGGATTCCGTTATCACGTTATTCACACGGCCAATTTTACCCTCCGGTTTTTCTATCTTTTATCTCATATCCTGACTACGAGGCGTCAATTCATAATTAGATTATGAATTCCTCAGATCGATTAAATATGTCAATACGAATGCGATCAAAATAGAAAAAGATTCAATTAACTCAATTTTAGTCATTTTAACTTAACAACATTTCCTTAACGAAAAGATCGAAATAAAACCGATTACATAGTTTTGGCCAAGATTATATTTAGCCTAAAAACATTATAACAACGAAAAATATAAAACAAACATAAATACTTAAGAAAAGTTACCCGAATACGGCAGTTGATTCAGAAATCGTATTTTCCGGACATTACAACTTCTTCAGCAAAACCGACTTCCGAGATTTTCCCGAGCATTATAACGATACTAAAACTACCTTATTACGGCGTAAGGCCTTATTTACAACTACTACTAAAAATTAAAAAGAAAAGAGAGAGGAGGAGAATATATATATATATATATGAGATTGTATATATATTTTGGTACCCCCGTCTGTTCTCTGATCAACTCCTTTATATAGACAAAGGTCTCAAGGCCGGACCGGTCCGGGATCAAGCCGGATCGGTCCGGACTAATGATTACATCCACTAACTTGATCTCTTCAGCATGTGCGTAGATTATATATATTTTTATATATAATTATTAAACTTCTAAAATTCATATCTCGAGTTCTGGACCTCCAAAAATTGCAAACGAAATGCCAAAATTAAGGTCTCGAGAAACTCTACAACTTTCATGAAGGACTCTTCTTCAGATAACGCCTTCTTGATAACCTCGTGTTCCTCCGAAGCTATTTCGGGATTTTTCTTAACCCAAATCGATTAGCCACTTGATCACTGTTTAAGTTGTAGACCTCCAATCTTCATAATTTAAATTGCATTGGAAAGCTTTCGGAAAAATCTACAACTTTCGTGAAGAACACTTTTTCTGAAAATATCTTTTTGATGAGCCGTTCGTTTGTCGAAGACATTTCTTGATTACCACTTAACCAGATTGAGTGGCCACTTGACCACTTAGGCTATTTAATTGACCATTTAAGCTCGTGGCACTCTCTAAATCATTCCAGAGATATGATTATACTTCAATATATCGATTCTCGGGGTCTCGGCTTATAAATCTGCAATAAAACATCACAAATACCCACGTAAATCTGACACGACACTCCGATTTACTAAAATCGGTACAAAATTACAACTTTTTTACTATTTTTACTACTAACTACTCTAAATTATAAAGATTAACATTTCATACTATTTATACCATAATTTCATATATTTTATATAGAATTCGTTAATAAAACATATTAATATAACGTATATTTAGTCATATAAAAATAATACATCACTTATGCGATTTACGATATGAGACATAACTAATTAATCCTACGAAAAGGTTGAATATTTACCTTATCGGAGAGGAAGAGATAATCGACCAAAGAGAGATGCCGTGATCTTCCGGATTGTATCTCCAAGCGATGACCAGTGGATGTCGATCCTCGTTGAAGAACCTCCTCGAATATGCTTGCAAGAAAAACCCTAAGTTTTTCTCCTCTCAATGACTAGAACAACAAATTTTCTCTCCTTTATTTGATTAATGGCGCAAATTGTGTTGTTGTTATTGTGCTAGGAGGAACTCTCTTTATAGAAAAATAACTAGTCAAGAGAGTTATCCTTTTCACACCACAAAAACCTATTCCCAGAAGGAAAAGATATTTTTGCTACAAAATAATAGATAATTCCCAAAAAAATTAATCTCTTAATTTTTCCATTAATTATCCAACAAATAGATAATTAATTCATTACACATGTGACATAATCTAGAAAAATTTTGTTTCCTAATAACTATCACATGGGGCGCCACTTTTAATGTCATTTTAATAGAAAATGTATTTTCCATTTTACATATTATTTACCAAATAAATAATGTTGCATATTCATTAAATAGACCAACTATTTAATTTATTCTCGAGGTTCCACAAAACAAGAAAACACTCGCGTGTTAGGAGCTAACTCAGGGACCATGGACCTATAACCAGTAGCTACAACAAATTAAATAAAATATTCTTCGAACATAATATTTCTACTTAATTCATTAATTCCGGAATTACGCCACAATAAATCCGAAACTGAACTCTATCGATTATAGATATAACTTATTCTCAAAAACGTCGAGTCGAGTCGATAAGTGTCCATTGATATAATCATTTCATATAAACTAACCCTCCATAGACTATCCGAACTGAAGTAGGATTATTTCCGTAAACCTTCTTCAATACATCTTATCCTTATTTACCATTAACCTACTAGTGATCAATTAGTTCATAACCAATACGAACTCCCGGAATCGATCAGTTTCTAGGATTAACAAATAAGGGGATTGTCTCTCTACTTCCCGTAGGAAAAGGAATGGATTCCATATCTGTGAGACGCACACTTCTCACTCATTCCAGAATAGTGCCAACGTGAAAGTGATTCAGACTGCGCCACATAGCGATCCTTAACGAACACATCAAACCCTATACTGAAACAAGTAGGAGTCTATAATCACTTCAGGATTAAGGTTAATCCATATTTGATCATCTTGTGATTTAATAAGTTTTCTCAATCACGGAATTATATGAGAAGCTCAGATTAAAGACGCATCATTAAACACTTTGCGAAGCGCGGAAAGGAATTATGGCAGACTAAAGAACGGTTGGGGACCGGAACAGGATTAACCCTTTAAGCATGCGGATGATTGTTTGTTGTTAGCCCCGGTTTCCGGATTGGAATAAGGAGATACATTTATACAAAACTTCTACCCCGAGCACACGCAATGGAACCGTAGACAGTCAAGTGAAAGCAAATCCAAGAAAGAATTTGATCTATAGACAGCATCATTGTGGTAAAGGTCGTAATGCCAGAGGAATCGGTCCAATCCTATATGACTCTCATCATATATAAATGTCTCACTTAGACAACCAATGTCGACGAACCGGATAGGACGGTCACACCATAAAGTGTTCAGGCGCATTAATGGTGGTTTAATCAATAGACCCCATACTTTGATTAAGTTCACCACGGACTAATAGTTTAAGTGTATCACCATAAACTTAATCCTCATGTGTGACACACACTACTAAGTTATATGGATACATATGATACAACTTGGGGTTTTCAGCAGTGTATTAAATATAAGAACAAAGAAAATAATAAGATGAAATAAAATGTGTCATTTATTAAATAAAAACAATTACATAAATTGTCTTTCGGGTACTACACCTAACAGTTGGTCCTAGATTCAGAATTGTGTTGTCCATTATTTCTATTCTCATCCTGACTGTTGTAGCCAAGACCATATCTGGATCCTAACCTTTTTGAGGGTTTGTAAGCTGGTGCATTCAGTGGTGCAGTGGTGATCTTGACTGGTAGGGAAATTTTCTCAGCTGATCTTTCAACATTAGATGAGTGATCATCTACTGCTTGTTGATCAGTTGAGTGAATCTCCTTACTAGTATTTTCAGCTTTTTACTTTATCCAGTTCTTTCTTTAATCTTTTATTCTCCTTTCTTAGATTCTCACACTCTTGTTCCAGAATTTCATGATTCAACTCAATTTCTTCAAATTTACTCATGGGATTTTGAATTAGGTTTGCAGAATCTAGTGAAAGAATAGAAGATTGTGCAGTGTCAAATGTGGATGCACTTGATGATGAGTATAGGCTAGAAGTTACCTCAGTTTCATTAGATTCTTTAGCCATAAGGCATAGGTAAGCCTTTTCATTTTCTGAGCTGTCAGCTTCATCATCATCATCAGAATCATCTTCAGATGATTCTTCATTCTTTTCACTGCTAGATTCAGCTTTGAGTGCTTTCTTGCTCTTTATCTTTTCAGTTGTCTTGTACTTCCTCTGGTCCTCCTCTTTATCTTTTTCTTCAGGGCATCCAGCTTTGAAATGACCTTTCTTCGTGCAATTGAAGCATCCAGATATCATCCTTTTCTTTATGTCTTTGCTTTTGCTAGACTTCTTGAATGATGATGAACCTCCTTTGAATTGATTCTTCTTGCTAAACTCACAAAATGTTTTACTAGTAGAGCTACATGTTCCTTCACTTCATGTGTCTCTTTGCTATATGCATCACCGCTTGACTTTGTTTGGGTGCAACCATTACCTCGGACTTATGTGCCTCTCTTTGGTGCAATCGCTCTTCGCCGTTCAATTCAAATTTATAAGCCTTTAGTTGAGACATTAGAGTTAAGGTATCAGTGGTTGTAAGATTTGTTGTCCCGCTGATTACTAATGTGATGATCTTCCATCTTTCGGGTAGGCCTCTCAAGATCTTCAGGCACACTTCTTTCTGTGGATATGTGTGTCCAAGTTGTTGTAGTTCACTGTTGATGCTTGAGAATCTTTTGTCCATTTGATCAATGGTTTCATCACCTTTCATTTTGAAGTTCTCAAATTTCTGCTTTGCAAATGCATAATTTGTTTTCTTTATCAAGCTTCGATCCTTCATTGATCAGTGCCAATTTGTCCACATCTCTTTTGCTGTTTTGCAATCTTTGATCCTCATGAACATGTTGCTGTCCAGAGTCTTCAAAATCATGTCTTTTGCAACAAAATCGAGATTTGCTCTTCTCCTGTCGTCCTTGGTCCAATCTTTCTTGAGTTTGTCTATTAGTTTTCCTTGATCTGCTCTTGTGGCTACCACAGTTGTAATTTCGATTAGGCCATCATTAATTGCATCTAGCATCTCCTCATGAGTTGCTGCAAGATGAGACAACATTCTTATTTTATATTCATCAAAATTATTAATATTGAATACAGGTACCTTTGACATAAAATTTGAGGAATCCATAAATACAAATTAGAGATATATGTGTATATATATAAAGCATTGATTTGAAAACTACTTTGAAAATATGTGATCTCCATGTTACCAGAAAATAGATCTGAACGGGTTCTGATACTAGGAACACTGCTCAAATACTAATTGTTGGTCCCAGAGAAGGGTAAAACTATAGTCAGAGGGGGGTGAATGACTATAGTGGAGTTTCAAAAACTTTTCTTATATTTAAAAGCTTATGGGCAGCGGATAAGTCCCTTCTTAATATGTTGTTTCAAAGTAGATTATGAAATCACATATATAAGATATAATATAAGCAATTAAATAAATGCAATAAGGTAAATTGCTAAAGTTAAATTCACGCAAAGGTTTATAGTGGTTCAGGGTGGTGTAATCCCTTAATCCACTCTTCTCATGTGATGATTGGAGGAATTCACTATTGTTTTCACAGATACAATAGCATGATTATCCTTGACTACACAAGCTTCAAAATCTTCAAGACTATCACTCCCTGGCTTCAACGGCTTCAGTGACTCAGTCTCTTTCACTGCACTTTGAGAACAAATCTTTCAGCAGCTATCACACACACAACTCCTTCTCAGATGCCTCTGATTCGGTTGCTTGATTGAGGTGAATTGGATTCACAAAACTTGTTGATCAAACTCAATGCTTGATGTTGGAATTTTAGTTCTCGCTTTGAGTAGATCAAGAGATGATTCTTTTTCAAAGACGTATAGAAGGTTTTCACTTTGACAGAGTTTTTGCTCGATTTTTATCTTTTGTGTTGTTATCTTTTTGTCTCATCAATGCCTTCTATTTATAGCCTTGATAATTCTTGATTTGAATTTCCGTTCATTGGCTATATTGATGAGGGGAATAATACTTGATTTTATTCTTGATTCCCCCTTAATTATATTCTCCTTGATTTCAGTGATCAGATTTTTCTTCAAACGTTTATCAGAAAATCCGTCCTTGATTGATCCTCTATTGATTGTGCATTTAATGCTTGATCATCTGTATCTTCTTCATATTTCAAAATCTGATCAAGTAAGGTTTACTTGGCCATTCTCTGAACAGTTAAGTGATTATCTGACTTTGCCGTTTAGATCTTCCTTCACTGCTTTGTCTTCACTTAGCCGATAGGCAGTTCACTTTGTCGATTCACTGTTTCCTTCATTCTTTTAGGTTCAGGAGAATCTTTGTACTTCACTTATCCTTGATTTATGCGAGATCAATGTACACCATATTTAAACATTAAGTTTTATAACTTGGAATGTAACTTAGACTTATCCAAGGTCATCACAGACTTCCTTAGTTATAAGTCAGACCATAATATCTTCATGCTTCTCTGCTGGTACTTGACTGGATTCACTCTGCCGAATATCTGTTCTTACTTAGCCGTCCTACCAACTAGTACAATACTTGTCTGACTTAACTTATACAACATGTCAGACTCTAAGTAAAGACTTATACATAGAATTCTAACTTATTTCAGGCTTGTTATAACAGCTAGTATGGCCATCATCAAAACATAATAAAATGTTCCCAACAACATTAGTTCTGAGTTTAAAGTCGTCATCTCGACTTACCTTCGGATCTTCACTCCGTCAAAAGTTGGGGCCTTAACTCGCCAAACTTGCATCTTCAAGGTTTCAACCGTCATGCACTTCTCTTCTCGTTGGTCATTATCTTTCAAGAGTGCTTCCCGGTTTCCTGTAGAAACTTTCTGAGCTCCCTTCCTAGCGCGTCTCACTCTCTTTGGTTGTGTACTAAGTCCGCCTCTGCGTCAAGATTTAATCTTTGAATGCCTAAGCTTTCCACATTTTCCACTTAAAGCTCTAGTCTTTCACTATGCAATACGGAAGGACTAGCCTCCATGAGCGCCTTGCTATGGTCCTTCTCTTCGTGTTCTCAAAGCATTAATCTCATGAATTCTTGCTCACAGGTTTCCACTAGAACCTCTCGTTGCCTATGCCCTTCCTTTTCTATCTCCATGATTTCCACTTTTCCCGAACCATAAGTCATCTTGCAACTTTCCAGCCTATTATCTAGGGGCTCTAGGATTTTCATCGATACGGCATCATTGTTCAGCCTTAGAGTGATTTCCCCATTATCAAAGTCCATGATTGCTCTGCTGGTAAGCAAGGTCTACCTAATAGAACCGGGGCACTCAGATCCTCAGGTACGTCTAAAACCGTGAAATTTATCGGGAATAAGAATCCTCCTACCTTAATCGTACAATCCTTTAGCAGGCCGGCAGGCATATCTCTGGTTCGATCGACAAAGGTCATGGACCGGGTTTGATCCATGACAACCAGAATCTTAATCTTCTGGCAGATGGATAGAGGAAGAATGTTACAAATTGCACCGGAATCACAAAGGCCTGAACCTACAGATATACCATTGATAGAGATCAGGAATCGAAACGTTCCAGGGTCTCCTAACTTTTATACCGTATCAGACTCCGGGTAATCCTCAGAATCTGAGAACATATGTCCGGATCCTCCTCCGGATCATCAGGGTCATAGTCGGATGATATATCAATTAGCTCGATAGGAAATGTACTTGGCCGATAAGTCTCGTACTCTTTCAGGCTTTCTTTGGCTTCCTGTTTAAGCATTTTAGTCTCCTCCTCCACACGCTTCTTATCAGCTTCATATTTCTCTCTGGATTTTGATCTAGGATACATAGAGATTGACTTGATGTTCAACACGGTACGAGGCATTGCGTTTGACTCGTCCAGACTTAATCGCTTTTGATTGACTTTCGAAGTGTCCTAATACTCCTGCAAAAGAGACAAAATAAAACAAAGAAAAGATTAGCAACTTCTGCTTCAGTTGGGGATGAACCCAACTATTGCGGACCTACTAACTAAAATCAACTGGGAACAACACAGAATAAAAAATGATGTCAGAATTTGATTTTTTGGACCTCGATAAATCGAGGGTAACTGGGCCTAGAATTTCTTATTCTGGCAGTTAGACAGTGTAGGTTTTGATCCAGAACGACTCAAGACTCAAAAGAAAAAAGATTAAAAAAAACGACTTCTTAATCAGAATTAAAACGTTTATTCTTGAAATTGGCCATTGTCCCCGGCAACGGCGCCAAAAATATTGATCGCGTGTAAGTCACTAACGTCGATATTACTAGCAAGAATACTAGGTCCATCGTAGTATAGTAAGGGCGAATCAAAGTCGATCCCACAGAGACAATGCAACTTAAATATAAACGATCCTAACCTAACTAAGAAGCCACATAGAAGTGGTAATTGACCAACATAAAAGAAACTTGGTATTCCTCCCCCTCTTCCTACCAATCTTACGTTTACTTCCCTACATAATTTCCTTAAACTAATCGAGCGAGCTGTTTAATTCAGTTTTAAGCTACGGGTGCAACTCCTAACCCTATCTACTCCGACCATGGTAGTAGATAATCTATACGCCAACTACCCTCCTTCATTGGTCCGTAATAGCCCATATGCATAAAGAACTAGAATTGCCGATATCGAGAGCTAACTCATACCGCTAACCCGCCTAGATAGCTGTCGACACTGATCAGCATGTTCCTAGGGTCCATCAAGACTATGTCGTAACTAACACTTCGCTATCAGTACTTCATATTAATTTACGAATTACGAATACAAGATTGGCCAGACCTATTACTCGTTTTAATTAATTATGTCGATCAACGTAGATGATGCTGAAGTCCCAGATTAAGTTTCCTAGAATTTGCCTCGGTAAACCGGTATAGACCGCAGGTTTACTGGGGGCGGCTTTTCTTAAACTTGGGCCTACATTGCTCAATTTCGATTAATCTAAGTAAATCATGGGGTCGTTAAACATGCAGATTAACTAAAACACGTGAATACGAACAGATCTACCATATTAAAGACAAAAAGGAACGTTCAAAGCTTTGTACCTTCAACGATGGAGATCTAGCTCGATCTACTCAAGCTAGAGATGGTGGGGAAGGGAAGGAAACTAGCAAATAAACTTCAAAAGCCTTAAAGGAACTTTATTTCATCAAATTGTATAATGTATAAGATAGAATATGCAAAACTTATGTAATAATCAGTTGATGTGGCTTTATATAGATACAATAGCCGACTTATGACTCATAGAAACCCTAACCAACCTAGTAAGTGCGGCAGATTCAATTTTGTGTCCCACACGACTCTCGGTTTACCGGACCTAGCCCACGGTAAACCGGGCTCACTTTCCTGTTTTTCTTCAGCAGATCTCTTCTTGGACTTCATTCACTTGGCCCAACATGCTTTCCTCTGGTCCAACTTTGTCTTTAAATGCTCCGGATTTGATACATCCTGAAAATACACAAAACACGACAAAATAGTACCAAACCTTCGGGAAAATGACACAGATGCAGAATTACGAACTTAGGAACATGCACATAGCATTTAACACATATTCCATACAATAACGAGCCAATCTATCCTCTCTTTGAGCATAATTCAGGGTGAATAAAGATATAATTAATAATGCTATTTAGAGTGTTATCACTAAACACTTCCAAGCATCACTATACTCCAAAATTCTCCACTTTTCTTCATTTCTTATATTCCCAAGCTTTGGTTTCATCTTTCTAAGCCTCATGCCTTATCTCCCGGGCTTACGATCACCTAGATCCTGCATCACAACATCTAACACATACCGAGCATAACTCCGCAAGATAACTAGGACTCGAATAGGGTCAAAAACACCGTTAAATGCCAATGTTTCCCATCTATGTGACGGTTCACCTCAATGTGAGTGTTTAATGCGATCTTGCCCTACAAACGGTCTAAGACTACCCAAAATAAGCCGAAAGTGTCGTAAACGGGGGTTAAAACATGCACCGGAGCATAGTAAAGTTGACTCTCATCAATAATCACATGATTCAGACATCATCAGAATGACATTTGATTACACGTTTCTCTTCCACAGAGACTATGTCTAGAACCCCCACCAAATATCAAGGATAAAAGCCATACAAATATTTGAGATTTCATCATCTATATCGACTATATAGTGACAGCAATCTAGTATGCTAGATTCGATGACTACTCAACTTTATCGGAATAACATTTATTCCTTACAATTGAATTTGTCCATTAAATCACAAAAATTAAGTGGCCAATGGATATTCCACTGAACTATCGTGGCAATACTTAAAATAAAGAAGCATTATAAAGATATACAAATAGGAATACTTATGCAATTATATAAAAATAAAAATAAATAAATTCAAAATTTTTAGGTCAACCTATGTATACAACGGTGATTTTATAGGTGATATCAACTGAATAGATGAGATGTGTTTTTGGACATCCTCTCTCACATAATTTACCAACCATGTTGAATGTGCACTCAACAAGAGCTTCTATATCAAGATTATCCCTTATTATTCTCCTCCCGTCATCAAAATTCAACTATAACAGATACTTATGAATGAATGAATGTTAACTAAAGGAGGTAATTTGGTGTCGACAATCACGATCTGCTGCGAAAGCTTCAAAACTTGATGGACTCGATGGTTACACTGTTTACATTGATTGTTGAAATTTTTCAACCGTTTTTTATGAGTTTCTTGAATCTTGCTGAATATTCATGAACACGAGTATTCTTTGATACTAAATAATGTTTAGTGTTTTGCAGATCAAAGCTTGAAGGAATGTAGAGTGGAGACAATTTGTTTTTTTGAAAGAAATCGATGTGTTACGGGCTACCCTTATCAAATCTTGATTCTTTGCCTCCGATTAATCCGACTTTATTCTATTGTTATACGAAGCCTATTGACGATCCTGAGAAATACACATACCACTCCATGGTTTAACCTTCTTAAGAAGGCTTTGGATAAAACATCGGTGCCTTTCTATCCTCTTGACGGAGAAATGGTGCTAACAGCAGAGGTGTCGACTTCATCGAAGCATGTGCGGATATAGATCTCAAGGAGCTTAACTTCTATAATCCATCCAGATGAGAGCATCGGAGGCAAGTTCGTTCTACCATTGCATCATGGCATCTATGTTGTCCAGGTAGGGATATGTTTAAATATCAGAAAACACGCTAGCAGTTTACTGCAAAATCATTCTCTATGTGTAGTAAGGATGAAACCAGACTTTACAACGTATCATTCTGACGAATGAATGGCTCAGGCATTGACTTTAATTACTTCTTTTACACAGAAGATCTTTTTTCAGATCAAATTGCTTCTATTTCTCAATATGTTTGGCTTGGATCCTCCAAAGTCAACAAAGATCCATCCACTGTATGTGCATGAAATTAGAGGTATCGCCTATAAAACTTTTTTTTTTGTTCTTTTTAGCTACAAAGGAATAATCACTACATGAATACTTATCCTCACATCTCATACTTATAAAGGATTCATTGCCATATATAATGAAAAATTGTTAGTTATGGCACTCCCAGCAGAAACCCTATATGGTGCCCTATCCCTAAAATGAAGATAAAAAATAGAGTTTACCCCAAAATAGCTTCAACAACAAAGTCCATATCCCTATTTATTTTCAGGGATATGAACAATGCATCCCTACTTGTGGGGATGCAATATTCACGCCCTAAACATATTTAATTATTAAAAATTATAGGGATAGGGATAGAGATGCTACTGGAATGAAATAATAAATATTTAATGTGTATAAATAGGGTTGTGAGGTAGAATATGTATTATTTAATATTATTTGAAATGTTATAAGGATAAGGATAGAGATGCTGTTGTGAAGGTTTTTGGATTGAGATGTTGTAAAATAGGGATATGTATTATTTTATATTATTTTAGGGATAAAATTTGGTGCTTCTACTGGGAGTACCCTTAGAGGCTTTGAGCTGAACAACCTCCCCTCACTTCTCCACGTTCTCTGCTTCCTACAGTGTTCTAGAAGAACAAACTCCCGTGTCTTTATTCTATTATCCTATTTTCTCACCGGAGAATCTCCTTATTTATCATCGGTTGGTGTTCTTTCGTTGTTGTTCTTTCAGGCCCTGGAATGCAAATCCAAAGGAGTACATGTATTGCTAACGATAATTACTACTTTTATGCATCGCCCACAACAAAGATAATATTCGTCCTTTATTCATCCTTTCAATTTGGATAACAGGTACCAGCTACTCGACCCCTCCGCTCCCATAGCCTCTGGCACTCATCTCCAATTCCTTGACAAAGGTGATTTCCGGGCCTACGATCAAAGAGCCTCCACTACCAGGCTCATTGATGGCAGCTAAATGGTCCTCAATGTCACTCGTCTCCAAATGCTTTACATAAATATCTTTGTAATCGGCTTCCTCAACAGAAACAAAATAATTTGGGTCCATGACAGAAACCTGATAAAAAAAAGTGAAGTTAGACTATTGGTAGGTAAAAATTATAGGCAATGCAAAACAGAGTTTGAATATCGAACCAAAGTATAGCAGCCCTAATTAATTGAATGATTATACACATCCATGTACACCAATTCTCAACACCACTACTTAATTTGTGATCTCGTTGAA
The DNA here is from genome assembly GCA_026214975.1 of Gentiana macrophylla. Classification (NCBI taxonomy): domain Eukaryota; kingdom Viridiplantae; phylum Streptophyta; class Magnoliopsida; order Gentianales; family Gentianaceae; genus Gentiana; species Gentiana macrophylla. The sequence continues at coordinate 90,168,170 of CM047817.1, forward strand.
GATTGTCTCATTTATTAACCTAATTTGCTCATCAAGAATGGTTTGTGCCATTTTGCTTTCCATTAGGGCGATTATTATGCAACTGTAGTAAGGGGGTGGGGTGATTAGAGTCCCTCCCAAAACATACCTCAATCTCGTTGGCTTTGAACTCCTTTTGGAACAAATGCTGAAAAGCAGAAATTGCAGTCTGCCAAAATAATAATTATATAAATAATCAGAACATTAACCAACATCTAAAGTAAGCAAAAAAGCAAAGTGTAATCTGTTTTTGTTTTATTCTAGGAACTTCGTCATGGTTCAGTATACTCTTCAAATCACTCAAGTGGCAAATGGTCAAACACCACCTATTGTGTCCTTTTTCACCTATATAAGGCTTTTTCCATTCTTTGATATTAATGTTTTGGGATTCTGAAGCTATCGTGTGTACTATCCACACCCCGATATGTTGCATTCGCCGATACGTTGATTTTTAGAGTAACATGTGCTACATGAAAAATAAAGACACCAAGCAAAGCTAGAGGGATATTGGAAATTTAGAGAACGATGCAAGAATATAAATTATGAATCATGAAGCAGACACGTCAGGCTAGAATAACCTTTCACACAATACATAATCTCCCAATTAGGATGATTTCTTTCTTACCTTTATCGTTTCATCCACAGTAAAGGCCTTTATTCTCATCTTCATTTTCTCCAGAAGAAATTTGATGGCCTCTCTCTCATCATACATATCATTTGATGCCTGTTGAGAGTGCCCAACATTACTGTGAGCTCAAAGCGTCGTGTCTAAACAAACAAAAACACCGGAAACAAAAACAAACAGAAGTGTGCTATAACATGAATAGAATAATCATTGAGCCAATCATTAAACTGCATCAAGCTCGTATCATTCAACATGTTGCACACTACAACTGAAGAAATGGTCTATCTTGTAGATTTATTCTACAAGATAGGATCCCGCCAGCGTTTCTAATTTAACCGAGTAGTGGAACGGATGGCGATATTGGCTTTACAGAGATTTATTCTACAGACAAGGTAGGTTACCTTATTTAGTCGTTTCAGTCTACTATGAAATGATGTGTTCTGTCCACTCATGCTATATAGAGATATTTAAAATATAAAGAAAGATGCAAGAATAAAAATTATGAAATATAATTCCGACAGTTTAGGGTCATGATGATTTCCAAGTCAGATTGATTCCGTTTACCTTAATAGCCTCATTGATTGTCAAAGTTGTCTCCCTTCTCATTTGCTTCTGTAAATACTTTATGGTCTTTTTTTCATCATATCCAGCAACTTTTGGCTGAGAACGCTGCAGAGAGTGCCAGCATAACCGTGTCAAAACAAACAAAAACAAATACCAGAAAACGAGCAGAAGAAATTGCTATAACACGAAAAGAGTAATCATTGAGCCAATTATTGAATTACTCTATATTTTCGGAAGGCCATAATTCAACATATGTAGCATGCTCTCAGCGATAAAGTGGTCTATCCGCACAACAAAAGTAGGATCCCGCCAACATTTCAGTATCAACCAACCTGTAGTGGACGGGCGATTTTGTTTCTGCTGAGATTGATTATTTCTCTAGCCAGTTGCACGGGTACAGGTTAATTGAATAAGGGATACATAGGTGCTGGATTTTTGAAAAATAATATGTGATGCAGGTATGGATACATAGGACATATATGTATGTTAAGTTTAATGATTAAACTACACGTAATAAGACTATATAAGGACATGTGTGTATAAGATTGATTAGTCGTTCTCTTCGTTTTGGTAGTTTTTTACATCAATCAATTTAACATTCTTTCATTCATTACTTGGTGGTATTTACTCAGTTTTCAACATGGTTCTTCATTCCGCATATCCGAGCTATAATACGAGATCAATTTATACACTTTTTCATTCATTATTTGGGGGTATTTACTCAAATTTCAACACAGTTCCTCCTTTCACATATCTGAGCTATGGATATGTTAGACATGTGATGTAATTACTTATTTTATTAGTAAGGGTAAAAGGGGTATTTTATGTTTTTTTATGTAATAAGCACAATTCCCAAGGGTTGGCAGGTGCCTCCTTATTTTAAGGAGTTTGATTAAGTTAAGTTTCCTTGATTGTTATTCTATTTAAAGAGGATCTCTGCCTCATTTTGATATATATAACAATTATTAATAAAACATAATCCTATCCATCAAATTCTCTACAGGATACATATCCTACTCCCGTATCCAACTTTCAAAATTACAAATTCGCCCCTAGGTGTGTATCCTAATGCATATAGGTGTCAGTTACATGTTTGATGCGGAACACGCTACCATACAGTGCATCATAAGGTTGTAGGTTACCTCAGTTAGTTGTTCTAGTCTATACCTACTCTGTAGTCTCTGTCCAAGATTCAAATATATTGAAATTATCTTCCACTTTTCTTAATACTAAAGCTATTGAGTGTATTATGTACAGAAAAATTCATAATTATCTCAATAAAAAATTTGTTGCATTCATCGATATGTTGGTTTTACGGTAAACATGTGAAACATAAAAAATAACACTAGGCATACTAGGGAGATATACATCATGAATCATAACGCGAAAGTTTAGGCTAAAATAACCTTTCAATAATTGAACAAGCCCACAAAATACATAATTACCCATGTTATGTTGATTCGGTTTACCTGTCTAATTTTCTCTGTCTTCAGTATACGTTTCTTGATCCTATCTCTCATATTCTCAATACTTTCATTGTCATCGGTCGAGACCTGTTAAGAGTGTCAACGTTACCGGTCAGTTCAGAGCATCATGTCTAAACAAACAAACAAACAAAACTACCAGAAACAAAAACAGACAAAAACACCGTAACACAGAGAGAATAATCATTGAGCCAATCATTAAAGTGTGCTCAAAATAACCGTTCAGTACTTGTACAAGCTCACTATACATACTTTCCCAAGTTATGTTCATTTTGTTTACCTCCTTGTCTTCCTCATCCTCTTTGTCTTTCTCATCCTCATCGCTTGAGGCCTGTTAAGATTGTCAACGTTACTAATGAGCTCAGAGCATCAAATCAAAATAAACAATAAACAAACAAACAAAAAGTACTAGAAACTAAAACAAACATAAGCCCCGTAACATGAAAAGAATAATCATCGAGTCAATTATTAAAGTGCTCAATTTCACAAAGGCCGTCAGAGCAAGCCTGTATCATTCAACACGTGGCACACTTCAACGAAGCAATGGTCGGTCAATCTACAATGGCACACCATGAATAGGATCCCACAACAAGCGAAGCCCGTAACACAAAGAGAACGATCATTTTGTCAATCATTAAAGTGCTAAATTTTACGAAGGCCGTCATCAAAGCAAGCCCGTATCATTCAACATGTGGCACCCTTCAATGAAGCAACGGTCGGTCTATCTACAAATAGAACACCACAAATACGATCCCACCGGCATTTTTATGTTAACCAACCTGTAGTAGATAGGCGAATTTTGTCTCTTTTTTTTTTTGGGATTTTTTTCTCATTTTCTTTTCCCTTTAAAAGGGATAGCGAGTGTGGAAGGTGTCACTAAATATGTACTTTCAAAATTGGTCCAACTTTATATTAGAATGATTCCTTCTTGATGGCATCTCATAGAAGTTTCTACTTCTCACGGTAAATTCAAAGAACTGTCACAAAGAAAGGGAAAAAAAAAAAAGAGCAATACTGAATTCTGCAAATTTTTATTTACTTTTTGAGTGTTTGGAGTTGATGAATGGGTGCTAATGAATAATAGTATGCTCTATCGGGCTCCCAATTTTACCTCCAAGAAGCAAGAAATTGATGCAACACATATCTAATGCTAGCATATGAAGATAAAAAAGAGCAAGAAGGCAATCCAAGAAGATGAATGCTAGCTGAGTACCTCATGACAACTTTCATTATGAGCATTATCAGTGCCAAGAACCACGGAAACTGCATGAAGGAAAAGCAAAAATGAGCAGAAGATTGTTACGTATCAAAGAAAGAGGGTCTTACAAACATACCAACACCGAAAGGCTTCGGGATGCTCTGGCCAAAGATATTACATAGTTCACTAGACGGGCTTGCAAGGTCTGCTTGAACAAAGCAAGCGTTATCCATTAACCGAAAGTTAAACAGAGGACGAACCTATAATGCTATAATGCTAGTAAGATCTCCAAAGAAAGAAAAGCTAATCGTAGAAAAGGACTACTGTGAACACATCAATAATGTTCCATTACAAAAATGGAAATAAAACTATTATTCTCATATCTAGAGTTCCATAGAGGATTTGTCCAAAATGCGAATAAGAACTCTAATAAAGTGATTATTATGACCAACTGATGTTTAGTTACAAAAAAAAAAAAAATGTGTGTCATACACACAAACAAACAGACAAATGGCTTGATAACCCAAATGTTTTCAGCTCCAACTGAAATGTTTGCTCACATAAACTCCTAAGTGAAAAAGAAATCATAGCAATCACCAACCAATAAAACTATCTCCCTCACCACACACCACCACCACCACCACCACCACCACCACCACTATCAGTTATCTTTGCTTTTATCAACTAAAGTTTGAGCTCGGCCTTTAAGTATTGCTCTGACAACATATGTCAGCAAAAGAATTTCTTGTACTCCCCCAACCCAAGATTGAAAGCGATATGCCGTGTGTAATTATTCCACGTGCAATGGCACAATAACCAACCATAGTAACTAGAAAATAACTATGAAGTATAGTGGATGGAGACGATTGGCTACACATCAAACTTAGTTGTTACAACAATAACACGAGAATGCAAAGGAATCTAACACACCTTCGATTTCAGAGATTACTGTATTCCTGAATTTGCGGAGAACTGTCTGTATTGTAAGATACTTTAAGTCACCGTGCACGCGTGTCAAGTCCTGATCATATTATGAATTATAGCATTAATACATAACATATGAAATCTAAAAATTAGAGGAGGAGTGCTCTCCTGCCATAAAAGCTATATGAAATTACTTAAGAAACAAAGAAATAGGTGACGATTGACGAACCAGATATCCAGCCCTAGTAACCACACAGATTGAATCTATCCCATGCACACCGACCCATGGGATTCCAGATGAATTGTCTGTGTTTCAAAAAGACCTTCTTATAAAACGATATATATATATATACACACACAAAATATCCATGCAAGGATATAGATGTGGCACCACCAACCACGGCAACATGCTCGAAATGGCCATTTTAAAAGTCGATTATATGGGGCATAAATTCGAGTTTTAAAAAGTTCTTTTTGAATGTGGATTTGAAGCATGGTGTCTAGTATGGTGCCAAAGTAGGTTGTTTTGTGGAACAATATCAAAGCAATGAAGGGCATACCCGTCCACTGATAAGTACCGCTGGGCAATACGGAAATTTTTAGATCTTTCATTCATATGAGAAACAAATCAGAATAAATCAGAAAGAGGAAAAATTTGAGATTGCTCAAATTGACAAAAGCAAAAGGATTTAAGTGTCTACCCAAGCTACTGCCGGAGGTGTAATTACGTCGGAAACTTTCGGCGCAAAGCTTTCGGCCTTTTCTACGTACCTCAGCTGATTAAAAACGGCAAATAAAAGGAATCAAAATTAACCTTAGAATTAAGAAAGATTGAACAAATGTTAATGTTAAATAAAAAAATAAAAAGTAGAGATAAACACGGTTACCAATCAGGGCGTCGTCCTGGCCACGGGAGAGGAAGGTATGTATACCTTTTATACCACTCCGGGCGTGGACGGTCTTCTTAATGTTGAGCATGCCAGATAAACGGGCTTCGACCTTGGCAGGGAGGTTCAAGGTAGAAAGGTCATGGTTGACGATAGCGGAGAGCATAGCAGAATGAGCGGCGGGGTCTTCCCTAGTACGACGCAACATAGATAAAAAACCGTCGTCCTCCCCAGTGGAATCATGCATCTCCGAGTCAAGGTGGCTGCTACCGATTTCAGGATTTTCCATACCTGATTCAGAAAATAAAGTGATTTCGATAGTCAAATATAGGGCTGCTGATGATGTTTTGGTTTCAAAAGGATTCTTCGGTATTCAGAGACACGAGAAGAAAACCGACTGCACATGCAATAACCAAAGCTGCCATTTGCACACGTGTATCGATATGGGTGCATATGGTCTGGTTTTTCGGTTTTTAACCACTTTTAAATCCAAACTAAATTTTACTGTTTTAAAATTTACAAATCAAAACCGAATCATAGCTAGGTAAAACCATTTTGTTCGATCCGGTTTGGATCGGCTTTGTTATGGTTTTTTCCGGTTTTCGGTCCTTTTTTTATTACAAATATTTCACTTAAAGGGCATTATTACGGTTCAGCGAATTCATGTTATTATTCATACGACAATCATACAAGATTCTCATTTCCATCTATCATACACCATAACTCAAATGCTCATTTAGATTCTCTCTCTCTCTTTATATATAAATAAATAAATAAATATATATATATATATATATATATATATATATATATATATATGTGTGTGTGTGTGTGTGTGTGTGTGTGTGTGTGTGTGTGTGTTTTGTGTGTGTCTTGCAGACACACAACATTATATTATCATATTTTCTAATTAAGATGATCATATAAAACCACGTAGTAATTTCATTGATTTCATTTTATCATGCGTCCCTATTAGAATGAGCATCAAACTACGTGTGATTGATCAAGATTAATAGATCGTGATCGAGATATTAGTTATTTATATATAGTGATAATTGAGGAGGCCGATTTAAAAGTCGGTTCATCATGTGATCGATTCACATATCTTCGACGAAAAGTCTGTTTTAGTGTGGTGCATAGGTAGACGAATGGAGGTGTGGTGCAAATAAAGGCCCCTTTTATTACTAGTGTCGATATTCATAGACATATACATACACACACGTGTGTGTGTATATATATATATGTATCCGGTTCCGGTTTGATCCGGTTTTTATCTAAAAAAACTAAAACCAAATTGTTTTTCTTGGTTTGGTTTTTACAATACAAAAACCAACCAAAAACCCATGGTTTACGTATTTCGGTTTGGACCGGTTGGTTTGGTTTCCGGTATTTTTGTTAACCCCTACACGTGGATGATTCTGGACCACACAATTTGAAATTGATTTAAAACTGTGTGGTCCAGAATCATCCACGTGTATTACTTCTCAAATATCCTCACCATAGAAGAATTTTCCGTATTTAAGGGAAGAATAAAAAGTGGCTATTGTGAAGGTTAATGGGAATGGGAAGGCAAGTGTGATGCCACGTAAGATATATTTTAGGCTTTTGAGGTAAATGGATATTGTGAAGTTCTTCTATGATGAGGATATTTGAGAAGTAATATACATGGATGATTCTGGACCACACGATTTTAAATCAAATTCAAATTGTGTGGTCCAGAATCATCCACATATATCTACGGTACAAAAATGGAGTATTTGAAGGTTAATTACCCATTAAATACCTACCAAATTATATTTTAACAACAAAAACTCATCAAAGTAGCTGTAATATTTTCTACAAAATTCATATAAAATTATAACATTAAATTCACAACTACAAAATTTTACTCAGATTAAACGGTATTAATAAATTTAAATGTGAGAAACTATTTTACCACAATATTCAATGTGGGACACTTTAACAGAAACGGAATTCGAAACACTGATATCTCGATTGGATCTTCTCGAGAAAGAAAACAGGTTTTTAAGGTATGAGATTCGGATGTTGGAGAAGGACGTGGATATCCAGAATGAGGAGATAGAGTTCAATCATCATTCTGTAGATTCGTTGCAGAAATGGTGAAGAAAATCAAGAAGTTAGAAGCATAATGCCAGAGACTACGCATCTTGCTACATAAACGGATACCTAGCCCGAGTTCATTAGCAAACATATGGAACAAATTCGAGTTACAACAAGGAGACCATCAGATCGAAACGAGGAGAACAAGCTTAGCTTGAATCCGTTAACACGAGGCCAAATTGTTAAGCCATCAAGATCAAACCGAGATGATCTTGATTTATCGAGTAAAAGGATCACATTCTTGGTTGATCGTTTGCAGAACGTGGAGAAGGAAAACAAAATTCTCAGAGACATTTTATCAAACGGAGACAATTGTAGCTGTTGTTCCAATGTTTATGATGAAAACGATACTAATAGTTCTCGATCATAGGCTTCTGCTTTGGTTTTACAATCAGAAAATGTAAAAGATGCTAAACTCAACAATAAAACACCTAGACACAGTAAAATGGGGATTCCGGACATGAATCTAATGGACGATTTCGTTGAAATGGAGAAGCTAGCCATAGTTGCTGTTGATAAACCAGAATCAGTGAACAAAGATTCGTGTTTGAATCATGTGGATGCAACCGGTAAGGAGCTCGTTCCAATTGGAAACGATCATGATGGTCTGATTCACGAAGAAACGACGATAAAGAACTTATCTTCTAAAGGATATCAAGAGAACAATTTTGACATCATAAAGCCAATTGCAAACCGTTGCTTGCCTTCAAAAGCCGGAAACTCTCTGCAAATTGTTCTTATCGATTCGGTTTCATATTGGTGAGATTTGGCTGGAAATTGAATAGCATTGAAGGTTCGAGCTAGCAAAACGAGCTAGCTAGCACCATACTGGTACATGGTGCTGTTGGCGTTGATGTTGCTGCTGCAGTGGTTGTCCTGTGTTACTTATATGAGGTGCGGAAAAGAATCAAGTGATAAATGATCAACATTATTTATTTATAATTATGATGGCATTTCGGCGTATGCGAATTTTGTTGTCCACATCTTGTTGATGTGTTTTGTTTGCTTAGGAGATGTAATGCCGATTGCTACTGGTCATGAGCCTGAAGAGCTCGAGGCTGAGATTTCGATGAGTTTTTTTTTTTTTTTTTTTTTTCAACCAAAAAATATTGTAGCTTTGGTTTTCGTTTTCAGTGCTTGCATTTGTTACTATGAACATATATTTGTTTGGAGAATGTTTGCTCTTTGCTCTTTGCTCTTTGCTCTTTGTTATTATGAACATGTTTCTTCTTTCTTGGTCTGTTAACCTTCTGAAAGCAAGAGAATCAACTGATATTGTGTATTGGTCTATTGACCCGCTCCATGACCCGGCTTCTAACCCGTATTTCCTTAAGACGCCCACTTTCAGCACCATAACTTCCTCCCACGTTCTAATGCTTCCTCCCACGCTCAAATGCCTAACTTCCACACAGTCAATTCAATAAAACCTCTCTTTTCAACTTCCAAAAAAATACTCCTACCTTTTGAAAAGAAGAAACAAAAAAAGAAACTAATACTTCTGTAGCAACTTTCTCTCTCATTCTTCATCAACAGGTCCGTTTTTCTTCCACCTTTTGAATTTTTTATGGCGATGAATTTGGTGGTGGCGGCGGAGGTGGTGGAGGAGGAGGGGAGGAGAAGGCGGCGGCGGCAGATAAATGTTCAATTTGCTTAGATGCTGTCACTGATGATGGTAAAAGATCATGGGCTAAGCTTCACTTCAGCCATCAATTGATCTGAAAGCTACGGACTTTTTTTCCAACTTTTAAAAAAACGAGAATTTTTTGAGAACATCTTTTTGTTGAAATTTTGGGGTTTTTTAGAGTTGATGATTTTGTAGTTTTTTTTTTTGCAGGTTTGGTGAGTGAGGGAAAACTAAAAAAAAAGCATGTCGTCCCTGAGTAGGGAGTTGGTGTTCTTGATACTTCAATTTCTAGAGGAAGAGAAATGCAAAGACTCTGTGCACAAGTACGGTTAAATGTTCAGTTTTTATTTTTATTTTATATCTTTTCCTTATTTTATCTTCTTCTTTTTCTTTTTCTTTTTGAGTTATGTTGTTGGACCATTTTATGCTGTATTGATGATTAATGATGTAAGTGAATGCCATGAAATTGGAATTGAATGATCCTGAGAAACGAGAGATATACATGACCCATTTGACATCTTCCAATCATTCTTTGGTGGAAACCCATTTGGAGTTGAAACCTCTTTTCAAAACATTAGTTTCATTACTTTTTATCAGTATTCATGTGATTCTGAATGAAGAGACCGCATATGGCTGAACAACTAATATGTTTCACAGGAGGTGGTAGCAGCAGGGGACGAAGGCAGAGGAGGGGAGAGGATGTTGTCCACCCATTGAAAGTTTCATTGGAAGATTTATTCATGGGCACAACCAAGAAGCTCTCTCTGTCCTGTAATATTATTTGCGCCAAGTGTTGCGGGTAAGTATGTTGATATATCTGGATAAGTCACGGCAGAATTCTTTTTATTGTTGTTGAAATTTTTGGGTGATCATAATCTACACAGGAAAGGATCCAAGTCTGGGGTTTCTACAAAATGTTCTGGTTGTCAAGATACTGGCATGAAGGTTTCAATTAGACAACTTGGTCCTGGAATGATTCAGCAGATGCAGCACCCGTGTAATGAATGCAAAGGAACCGGTGAGGCAATCAGTGACAGAGACCGTTGTCCTCAGTGCAGAGGCGAGAAGACTGTCCCGGAAAAGAAAGTCTTGGATGTAAATGTGGAAAAAGGCATGCAGAATGGACAGAAGATTACTTTCCCTGGAGAGGCTGATGAAGCTGTAAGAAACATAGCGTTCTTATATTCTATTTTAGTAGTGTCTGTAGTTTTACATAGGGAATGCTCATGCTAATTATTTTTGTTGCGTATTGCAGCCAGACACTATTACGGGAGACATTGTTTTTGTTCTCCAACAGAAGGAGCATCCTAAGTTTAAGAGAAAGCATGAAGATCTTTTTGTTGAGCACACTTTGAGCCTTACAGAAGCATTGTGTGGCTTTCAGTTCGTGTTGACTCACCTAGACGGTCGCCCACTCTTAATAAAATCTAAACCTGGAGAAGTTATTAAGCCTGGTATGTATTGGTTAAATATCGTATTCGTTAAATATCGTTTGCTCAGTGGCAATGAGCTATTGTTTAAAGGCTGCTGCTAATAGCTTAAAATCCCAGTTTAATTTATTGCCAAAGCAGTTCTATTGTTGATGAGTGGTTGGTTTGAATTAGGTTTATTAGTTAGGTTTAATTTGACATTGGGGGAAAGAAAAAGAAGTTGTCTGATCATTTTCAGAACGAGGTGGAGTCGGCGAAGCTGATGTGGTCTCGGCTGCCGAACACCAATGAGGAAGCTGAAGACTGTGATGTCGGTATTTTTATGAAGACTGATGGCGGCACCGTTGAGAGTCTCGACTATGAAGTCCTTGAGAACTGTGCCTATCGTCAAGAGCAGGTAACTTTCATGGTTAGCGTTTCAAGTTGCAGGTTGGTTAATTTTTGTTGATTTTTGGCTGCAAGTTGGTTAATTTTTTTTTGTTGGTTTTTGGCTAAGCAGGCTCAGAGAGGGAAGCTTTATATGTACTATTCGGTTGGTGTGAAGTGGTTTTTCGCCTTATTGATTGGAATCGGTGAGTTTAGCTATTCTTGCATTCTGTATTATGTACTAAACCTTTTGTCTTCTAATTTGCTTTGTTAGTTTGAATAGCTTATGTATATAGTTTCTCGATTTTGTACCTTCTTCTCTTTCTTCATATTCTAAATTGAATTATTTGCTAATAACTGCAATCTGCTATCATTGGCTGTTATCAATTTCTTGTTCCTTGAATTCATATTATCTTGATCTTCTGAATTCTTTCTGAAAATGGGAACATCTTTGCCCCTTTTATGTAGTCTGATTCCGAAACTCTTCTCTCTCTCTTTTGAGTGAATTTCGGTTTGATTGTGTTTTGTGCATGTTTTCTGATTCACTCTAACTGGTCTTTAGTTCTTTACTTCGTGTGGGTTCTGATGTCATTGACAAATAGACAAGTTTTGATGATACTATTGGGCTTTCCCATGGCCATTATGTTATGTTCTCTCTAGTTACTAGAGAGATGAGTACTCATACTTTTCCCAAGTTCAGTTTTCTGGTGGTCTGACGGGGTCTCTATTTTCTAAATCAATCAATCTCATAAATTCAATTGCAAAAGTTTCTGCAATTCCGATGAAGAACATGGCCATCATTATTATGGTGACAATGCTGGTGTATGTTGGCCAACTTAGGCCGGTTAAGGCGGCAGAATGTAATCCGGTGTTGTTGGCACCTTGCTTAGATGAAATCATAAACAATACGCCGCCTACGAAAGAATGCTGCGAGGAACTCAATGAGCAGTATCCATGCTTATGTACTTACTCACAAAATCCGGGATTTTTTCTGGGTTGCCACCAATTTCTGGAACAATTTGTGGATATACCACCCAAGGCAAAAAAACACAATTTTGGGACGCGATTTTCTTCCATTTTTTTCACTTTGTGCAAGACGATCTTAAGTGACACCCTTCCCTATTGGGTTCCTCTTCCCAATTAGGGTTTAGTTTGCTTCAAAACACCTAAAACGCGAAAATAGGAGTGGTATTTCGACAAGAGAGTGGTAGTGCATGTGCTGGCTTCCAAAATAGTGGTAGATCGTGAAGTTCTCCCCCACAAAATCCTGCCTATGGACCTATTATAAGTAGCCCTGGAGCCCATCAGGTTGTGGAATCATGTAAGCTTGAATGGCCAAAAGGCCCAAAATGCAGCTAAGTGTTTGGGGATTTTTTTTCAATATACCACACATTTTGTGTCTTTATTTATCAATATACCACTTTGCCCAATTTTGGTTCACAATTTTCGCTCATATCCGGGATTTTTTTCATGAATCACGATCTTAAGATCACAAATCCCCTATCGCGGTTTCCTTCCCAATTAGGGTTTAGAATCTTGCGGAAACGATGGAAACGCTAAAAAACTGAGTGGTATTTTGACAAATAGAGTGGTAGTCCAACAATTACCATTCAACAAAAGTGGTATTTCAACAAGGGTCCCGTTTGTCATGTGACAAATTAATATATTGAGAGAAATGAATAAATTGTGGTAATAATATTGGAAATTGTTTGAACTTCAGACGGTTCAATGGTTCGATGGAAATTGTTTGAACTTCAGACGGTTCAATAAATTGTTTTAACTCTTTACTCTTTTTTGTTTTTTCAATTCATATATATATACTAAATAAATAACCCAAGATCATGCATGGAGATAAGTTTTATAAATATAAAAATAAAAAAGCGCAATGGTATTGTCATAGAATAAATTCTAATAAGTAGGACTTTGAAAGTTACGGAAAAAAAAACATTATTTTTAATTCATCACAGCTTGTTGAACAATAGTAAAAGAGGATGAAGCGTTTATATTGTACATAAAAGATAAATTTTATTTATCACAAATACCGAATCTATTCAAACTTATGTAAGACAACCGATAAAAGCATTACCCCTGAGATAAAAATCGAGGCCCGAAGACCAAGAGGTCAGGTTTCAAGCCTCCTCGAGGCAAAAGAGAAGGTGTCGCTTAGTAAATAAGCTTTCGTCTTCGTTAAAAACAAAATTTTACCCGAGTAGGATAATTGTATCTATCTATCTATATGGTTTGGAAAACATTAGCAGGAAATTGAAAATACGAATCGAAATATTATCACACTCGATCTATAACTACTAAACTTAACTTTATAATTAATAAACATACCTTACACATTACAAATTCAATATGAATATAAAGATATAAAGTATAAGTACACTAATTTCAAATATTTATGTGTATTTAAATATTGTAATATTCTTTTAGTTTGTGGCCCGCTCAGTATCGAGCAAGCGACCTCAATGTACTGCTGAGATTTTTTTATTATTCCCGAATGCTCATTGACATTCAAAATTGAACATTGATATTTACTTCATCGACCCTAAATTCTCCGGCAATCTCGCCTACCATTCCTACAAAATTGTCAAGCCTTCAATCATTTTTTCAAAAATAAAAAAATACCTAAACTTCAATTTATTTAATCAACAATTCAATATTCAAATTCAATACCCCTGAAATTTCACCCATAATTATTTTTGCATATCCCTCTTATAGAATTATTAGAGCATTGAATCCTTTCCACTACTCAATCTTCGTCTCCTTCTCTCTCGTTTTTTTTTGTGTGTGTGAAGGAGTGCTATTTTATTCTCTACATTGTTTGTAACCCGGGAGTTGATCGATTGACTTTCGTTTACATCAATTTTATTTGTTTCCTTTTTCATGTGAGTATTACGAAGCAATTTCCATCCCGTTCTTATGATTTTTACATTGGTGGCAAAAGAATGTTGATTTAGCATTGGTATTTTATTCTATTGGTACATTAATTGTTCTATACTTTTATCTAATTCACTCTCTATTACTATTGAGGCATTACAACAAAATATCAATTATATTGTTGAAGAGAACAAAAGAATAAATAGATAAAAATAAAAACACAAAGAGAAAAATTGGATACACTATAAAAGAAAACAAATAATACATCGAAATTATTAGAAAAGAATAAAGATATCAAAGAAAGACACATTCTATCGACTTTAATAAAATGAGAACATGATATAGATAGTTGGAACATGGCTGATAGAAGTTGGAGGAGATAAGAGAGCCAAAAATTGTCCTCTATACTACAAAAGAGAACCCAAAAACTCAAAATATATATTCATGAAAGATATTAAGAATCTCAGTAATTTAATTGAAATAAACAAAATATAAAGTTTATATGAAAGAAGTTACACATTTTGAATACAGAATCTAAATAACTATTTTAGCCGGAGGATGATGGTGGTTATAAGCGGTGCACGCGGAGAGAAGCGGTAGTAGAACAAAAGAAAAGAAAAAGAATTATGCAAAAAAAAAAAAAAAAAAAAAAAAAAAAAAAAAAAAAAAAACAACAACAACAACAACAACAACAACAACAACAATATTACATCAAAACAAACTAAACAATAATTGAACAGTCTTGTAAAAAATAAATAGGGATGAAGATGAAAGGTGGTGATAAAGACTCATTTTTAAATTCTGAAATTTGAATTTAGTTTTAAATTCAATGAGAGATTTGGGGAGTAAATGAGAGATTTGAGAGAGTAATTTAAGGGATGATGTTGGTGAGAAAAATTAATTGAATGCAAACTTTTTTTATGAAACGGGTTTAAAAATGGGTCAATTGGCGGGGTTGGTCCGGGTAATCGGGTAATTGATTTTAGACACCTTCAAAAACATATTATTATATAGATATCTATACTATATATATATAGAGGAAGGGTTTTAACCCAATTACCCGTTAATTGACCCGGAAAATACACTGCAAAAACCGTTTTCAATATCCGATAACCCGCTAAAAATAAAAGATAAATCTTATTAAAAAACGGATCATGGAATAGTGGGGAGTTAGAATGGAAGTTGTGGTAATAGTGGGTTGGTTAATTTCTTTTTATTAGTGGTGATAGCTTAAAATTTCTTTTTTAATTTCTTTCACTCTTATCTCTTTTACTACTTTGGTATTTGAATTTTTTTTTCAGGCAAACGTGGGACGTGGGAACATGGGAAATGAATTTGCAGTTTAGGTATATTGCAGTTTACGTGGGTGTGGGGGGAGGGGGGCGGGTATATTGCAGACAAAAACTACCTCATTTAACATTTATAACCAATGAAAAAAAAGCATCAAAACTAAAAATAAAATAAAAAAATTAAATATCCCGGACAATTTCCCATTTACGTACGTGATTGGCAGTTGATACATGAACCACCATCTCCACGTCCCCGTTAAACTTCGGGGCCTCAACCCTAAGCTATCGAAGTCTTGGGCTTGCAAATCCTTCACACCGATTCGCCTGATGAGAAATATATATCAGTTCATTTTCACTACAGAAACGGACATGCTCAGAGTTCTTAATAACGGCCCATGGTGTTTCAACGGTTTCCTCATCGTTTTATGCATATGGGATGATAAGTGGGAATCATAAGGTAACTTCTTCGATTAGTCTGATTTTTGGATTCATATTATGGGTCTCCAAACCCACTTAAACACGCTTGCGATTTGTGCA
Organism: Gentiana macrophylla; assembly: GCA_026214975.1. Classification (NCBI taxonomy): domain Eukaryota; kingdom Viridiplantae; phylum Streptophyta; class Magnoliopsida; order Gentianales; family Gentianaceae; genus Gentiana; species Gentiana macrophylla. Next base: position 90,184,120 of record CM047817.1, read on the forward strand.
CGTATTATCAATTATGGCCATTTTAGGGAATTGCTCGGCTGGGGAAATTAGGGAAGAAACCCAATCTGGATTACGTTTCATATTGGATTCATATTGCTCGGCTGCGATTCATATTGGATTCATTTCATACGTTTCAAACGACCACCCCCTCCAACAATTTTCATCAGCTTTTGAATTTCAAAGATGTGACAAATCTGATCTGCTCAACGAGGTTATGTTATTTAATTTGCTTCAAAAATATAATTGCCCTTGATGTCTGAAAATGAAATATTCATTAACAATACATTATTTGGAAATTTATCTAGGGTTTTTAATGCCTATAATAATTCGATTTTTTTTATTAATCTTAACCGAGACGTTTTCACTGCAGGCTAATTTTTTTTATTTGAGTATCACATTCTACAATCAAGAACAATAAGCGTTGTTGGCTAAGCTTGGAGTGAGCTTTATGTGTTGCTTTTGATTGTTTTCGGGGAGGTAATTTTCAAGGCCATTTTTTTGTTGTTGTTATATTAATATTGTTTTTAAGCTTTGTAATCCTTCAATGGTAAAATATTTATGCTTTCGTACAAAAGTCAGAAGCCCCATCGCTATGGGATGTGAAAATGGATCCTCTGATTTTCATATGGGAAACCCAAAATGGTCTTCGAAGGGACAAGAAGCGACAATTACAAAAGGAAATGACACTGTATTTCTTTTGACACAAAAGGAAACGGTGCTATATTTCTTTCTGACGGTGAGTTGTTTTGTCTAAACGGCTTCACCGGAGCAATAAAGCGCGACTCAAGTGTGTCTGGCAGGTTGGGTCAGGTGTTTCTATGTTGGTACATTTTATATGTTGATCATTTTCATAATAATGTACTAATTAACTTTGTTATGATTTTGAATTACTTGCAACTTTATGATTTCATATTTTTCATGTTTCAGCCTTTGTTACTCTAGATGTTTTGTGGGTAAAGCGTGAATGATAAAACTCTCAACCAATGGGTAAGTAAGTATTAGTGTAATGATCTAAAATGTTGTGGAGATTATTTATTTGTGGCTTGGATGTTGTGACCTCATTTCTTCTATTTTTGTTGATTTCTTTTGTCATGTTGATGTTGGATGAGGGAATGAATGTTAACACCCTGCTGTTGTTGAGGATTGTCCAATTTTGTGGATATTCTAGCCTATTCTGAAGTTGGTGACCATCTCATTTGTTGGTATGTTGCCGCTTGCCCAATTTTTTTTCACTTCTCCCCCTAATTAACTCATTGCATTTTCATCTCGATACCTTTTCTACCTACGGGTCCTCTATTTATTTTGTGACTGGTGTGGGTTTTTTGTGTGTGTGTGTGTTTCTTGAATACTGTGTTGTAGTACAAGGGATGCAATCAAGGTCGATTGTTCACCAATATCAATAAATTGTTGTCTCCATCCAAGTAGATTGTTGAGCGCCTATCCATTTCCCTTCTAATATCTCATCACAACACGTACTATGGAAAGCAATGTGCAAAAATGTTCGTCATCGATCTCAATGATCCTCGACTTCTAGAATTTGGTGAGTTTTGGTTATGAATCTGTTTTTTGTAATTGAATTTTTTGATCCGGTCACTTTTTGTTCATTATGTCGGATTAGTTGTTAGATCTTATATTTTTCTGAAAAGTTTGATACATTGTTTTATTTTTACTGCTTCAGGGCCGTAGGTTCGGAAGACCTGTTCTAATACTCCTTTTGATGTGAGGATGTATGGTGCTCCTTTTGATGTGAGGATGTATGATGCTCTCATTGCTTGCTTAAAAGCTATCGATGCCGATGCCGATGTTTCACGGAATTTTGCACCATGTTTGCTAATGAAGTATGTGATGGCAATGTGCCTCAGGGGAAGGCCCAAGATGGTAAAGAAGGCTCAGATGGCATCCCATTTATGCTTTGGGAAGTGTTGGAAGCCGTTGAGCTTTTCTTGGAACCCATTTGCTTTTAAATGGTTTTAATTTGACAGAGATACAATTGCGGTTCATGCTGGAATGGGTATGGAAAGTTCGGTTAGATTTTTTCAGCAAAGAGCTAACGTAGTCTATACCAAAACCAGTGGGATGTGCGTTAAAGCTCATTACGCATTGTCCGTTGCCTTTCAATGTTGAAATAATAGCATCTATGGGGTCAAAGATCAACACTTTGGATGCTAGGCTGGATGTTGTGTTTCGTAAATATCTTCTAGAGATCTACGAGATGCTATTCAGTCAAGTTGCTAAATCACGTACTTTCAGCTTACAAGGAGGGCATTTTACAATTAAATGAAAGGATAATTTCAATACACCGAATATTTGGAATCCATGATTGATGAAAATGACTATGCGGTAATAATGGTTTTGTGGATCACATGAAGAGCAAAATAGCGTTCGCCAATTTTTAGTTTCCAGTTTGGTAAGCGGATTTCAATATTGGATAGTTGGTTATGTTTAAAGGCCATGTCAAAATAACATGCCATTGATTTGGTACTGACCATTTGATAAAGAATTCCATTCTCTAAGTTTCAGGGTAAAATATGGCGAACATGTTCATATCTGATAGTGCGGTTCATTGCGAAAGACATTGAGGTTCAATGTCTACAAGATGATTCCACCTTGGGACTCTATTAGTAGAAAGACGGATATTTATGTGATTTGGTCCTTTCAAGTTCATGAGATTTTTAGCGAAGAGGACATTTGTGATTAATATTAAATAGTATGATTAGCTGAACGTTATTGTATTTTTAAGGATAATGAAGGTTCGACTCTTTTACATATTGATGTATGAATGATGATAATATGTTTTTTAGTTTGTTATGTAAGAAACTGGAGGTAAATTTTATTTAGGATCTTTGTTGACCTGGGGGGGGGAGGGGTTGTTAAGTGGAGCGAGGATTAAATCTTCATACTTTTAATATTAGTATTGGTGTGTTGTCACTACAAATAATGGCTCAACTACGGTACATAATGGAAAAGAGTTGATTTGCTTTTAAAAAAAGGTTGAACCTCAATCCTAAGGGTTCCCAATTTCCCTAGAGTTCTATAAAGGACGTAAATCGAGTATTGTACTGCCTCTTCCCTAGAGTTTCATAAAGAATGTGTGCCTCAATGGACGTAAAATAAGGATTGTACTGCCTCTTCCCTAGAGTTTCGTAAAGAACGTATGTGCCTCAATGATACAATTTGCAGGGGTGTGTGCAATTTATTTTTCTTCCACACAGAGGCTCAAAGGCAGAGGCAGATCTACCTTTACTATAGGGGGGTCCACGGACCCCGTTAAAAATAGAAATACTCTACATTCTACCTATAGAAAAATATTTCGGACCCTGTGAAAAAAAATATTTACTGTGTTAAATATTTACGAACCCCGCTGGATAATCATTCTGGATCCGTCACTGCTCAAAGGCAAGGCTGCTACATCTCAATGACAATGCTGTCACTATAGCACCTTGCTTTGTTACGATTGAGTTATGCCATGAAGACATGGTTGATTTGTTTTACAACTATAATACGACAACACTATGTACTAAATTTTTATGTTTCCTGACGACAAGTGATGCTTATCATAAACATATTTCGTAGTTGTGTACCAATACAGATTTAGCTTTACCGATTTCTTCAACGTATTATCTTTGGTGTGGAGTTAGATATTTCAGTGTTGGTTTGTATGGTTGAAGCATCCCGTGCATTATGCACGGGTTTTTGACTAGTATATATTATATTTTCAAGTAAAAAACCGCCAATTGACCTGCAAAAGGCCAATTGACCCGACCCATACCCGGTTTTCAGCCCTTTAATATCCCACAAACTAAAAACGAAAAAACAAAAACAAAAAAAAAACCCCACGACCTTAAACAAAAAAAGGAAAGAAAAATTAAAAATAACAAAAAAAAAAAAAAAAAACTCTACACAACTCCCCTACTATCCCTAACCTCCAACTTCCACTACCCCATTCTTTTTCCACACATAACCAACAACTCCAACCATCTTCTTTTTCCCCTCCCCCTTCGCCCCCTCCCCCCATAAATCAGCCTTGAATTTTCAACTCGCTTAACATCACCATGGTCTGCACTCATTTTTGTGAATGAGCCTATGAATCTTCTTGCCAGTTATTTCATTGTTGCTGTATTCTGTGTTTTTAATCACAAACCATTAAAACTTTTTTTTGCATGTACATTTACACACTAGTAATGGTTTCTGAACATTGCTACAATTTAGATCGTCATGGCTTTAATTTCGTAATTCGTTTATCATTTGACTGTTCAAGAGTTTTTTGTACAGGTACTGCAACCAGTATGTTGATAAGGATGCCCTATTCTATCTTATTCTGGCAAATCAGATTTTGCATGATCTTCATCCTCATATTATCACCACTGCTGAAGATGTAAGTCTTCTTGCCAGAATGTTTACCATGAATTTTTAATTTTAAGATGATGCGAATTTGTAACGTAAATAGCGTTGGAGAGGGAATAGAGAGGACAAGTGATCCTTAGGTGAAGAATATGCTTTTTCATTCTTCCTGAAAGGTGTGATGTCTATTATTTGTCCTTGAGCCAATGGCTCAAATGCATATTAATAAGTAGGCTTGGATTTTAAGCAAACACATCTATGCACCGAAAACAAAAAAACGTGAGATGAGGAAACAGATATTTATCTGTGATTCTACATAAAAGAGTGTAGAATATTTGTTGTTTATAATGTGTTTAAGGTTCTTTTATAATATTCTCAGTTTTAATCTCTCTTCTAAGTCTCAAATCTACAAAGAGTGTAACACCCTCTTAAAAAAGGGATCCATTGCCATCCTTGGGTGAAGGCTTATACTAGACCAAGCTATTGGTGCAGAAATTGAGTTGGATTTATCAAGTTTTTCTATCCATGTGTAAAAAGTTGGTTGTTGTCTTACTATGCCCTCTTTCTGGTAACATAAAAATCATTGGATTTCTATAATCTCCATGCATAAATTGCACGTTTATCCAAATAAATCTTCCTTCTTAATACTACACGATCTTTATTTTTAATTTCTCACGCAACATTATATCCTGGACTGTCTGAGCCTATCTCTCAAGGCGGATTGGGGTTTGATTATTTTGTCAATCTTTCTGCGCCCGATATGTAGCTATCTTTAATCCAGAATGTCCCAGATCAGGAATGGAGCATGAGCAAGGTTTTGTTGGATGATATTTTTTTAATGAAAAAAGCTGGCTAAATGAAGTTGATTTTTCTACACTTTAATTGTCGTACACACTTATGATAGATTAGATTTTTTTTCATTATTACGCAAATTAAATTTATTCTACGTTTTTATGAATAAAATCATTTTTTTTATATGTTAGTTTGTTTAAACACGACATTTTTTCATAACATATTATTTTCTTTCGATGTTTACTTTTTAAATATAACGTTTTCCGTGCATCGCATGGGTTTCCTACTAGTATATATATATATATTCTAAAAGATTTCTATTTGTTTATATACAAAAATCTGTCACGAACTGAGCTAAAAAAATGGATGATTCCAGCTCAATTCAATTCCGAATACACGTAAAAGCTTGAATGGGCGTGGGCATCCAGATTGGTGCATTGACATGAATTTGATGGTGGGTTTGTGTATTATTTGGAGTAAAATTGATGTTGTGACATTGATGCCACTGCATTTACAATTTCAAACACAAATTTGGTAACTTTGTAAAATAAGTGTAATGTCATTCACATTAAGGGTGTAATCGAGCCGAGTCGAGTCTATACTCCCTAGGGCTCGAGCTCGAATCGAATAAAAGAGTTTGGGCTCGGTGGAGCCATATAAAGGCAGGATCAAACTCGACTCGCTAAGTACCCAATATCGCGGTGGTGAATGCATCGCGATGGTCACTGCATCATGGCAATCAATGCGTCGATTTTCTGAAATTTAGTCGGAAAAATATTGAATGTCATTGCGGTGTCGCTTCATCACGGTGTCGCATCATCAAATGTCATTGCAATGCGATGTTCACTGCATCCCGAATGTCACTGTATCACAGTAGTCAATGCATTGCGGTGGTCAATCATTGGGCGATCAATGTATCGGGGGTGGTCATGGCATTGCGGTGGTCACGGCATCGCGGTGTCTCTGCATCGGGGGTGGCCACTGCATCGCAGTGGTCAATGGATCTAGGGTGGTTAATGCATCGCTGTGGTCACTGCATCGGAGCTGGTCAATACATTACGGTGGTCAATGAATCGCGGTGGTTAATACATTGGGTTGGTCACTACATCACGGTGGTGAATGCATCGCAATGTCTCTGCATCGCGGCGTCACTGCATCGTGGGTGGTCACTGCATCACAGTGTCTCTGCATCGGGGTGCCATTGCATCGCGGTGGTCAATGGATCTGGGGTGGTCAATGCATCGCGGTGTCACTTCATCGAGGCATCTCTACATCAAGAGTGGTCACTGCATCGCGGTGTCTCTGCATTGCGGTGTCTTTGCATCGGGATGGGTCTCCGCGATGGTGGTCACTGCATCAGGGGTGGTCACTGCATTGCGGTGTCTCTGCATCGGAGATGGCCACTGCATCGAGGTGGTCAATGAATCGCGGTGTCACTTCATCAAGACGTCTTTGCATCGCGGCTTCTCTGCAATGAGGGTGTCATTGCATCGCGGTGGTCAATGCATCGAGGTGGTCACCGGAAAAAAAAAACCTTTTTAGTGTCCAGAAAACACACACACACACACACACAAACCCCTTTAGCATAAATCGTTGTCAGTTCAGAAATAATGTTGTATGAGGGAAAATCAAATGTCATTGCATAAATCGGTGCAAATGTTCTCGTCACGGCATCGCAGTGGTTAATTAATCGGGGGTGGTGACTGCATCGCGGTGGTCAATGCATCGGGGGTGGTCAATGCATCGTGTTGGTCACTGTATCGCGGTGGCCAATGCATCGCGGTAGTCAGTGCATCGTGGTGTCATTTCATCGCGGTGTCTCTGCATCGCGGTGGTCACTGCATCCCGGTGGTCAATGCTTCGCGGTTGTCAATGCATCGGGTTGGTCATTGCATCGCGGTGTCACTTCATCTCGGTGGTTAATGAATCGCGGTGGTCAATGCATCGGGGTGTTCAATGCATCGTTGTGGTCACTGTGTCGCGATGGTCAATGTATCGGGGTGGTCAATGCATCACGATGGTCAATGAAAAAAAGAAAAAATAAACTTTCACCGTCCAGACCAGGAAAGAAAAAAGAACCATTTTTTAACGTCCATCCAGAAAAAAGAAAAACAATAACGACAACACCGGTGTCTTTTAAGAAAAATAAAAAATAAAAAACAAAAACATTCAAGTATATATATCCCGCCTGTTCCCCTTTTTTTTTTTTTTTTTTTTTTTTTATTTGGGTTTATATATCTAATTTATTTCCTCTTAATTAAGTGTTTATTTTAAATTTTTTTTTATCTAATTAAATTCAATATATATCCTTTTAGATGATTATCCCTTGAATTAAAAGTGCACTTCTTTTTTATTACTATAGATTTTCGAGTCTATTCGATTGTATTCCATGGAAACCTCTTTCAATATCATTTTTTCATTCACCTCTTGCTGCGATCAACTATGGCCGACACTCCTCCACCAAACGACAAGCCAACTCCTTCTCTCTCCTCATCTGCACCGTCACCGGTAGCAGCTGTACAGACACCTTCCGGCGATGATCCATCCAAGTGGGGGACTCACCTCATGGGTCATCCAGCTCCTCCGGCTAGCCATCCGGACAATCAGAAAGCCACCGCCGTAGGGAGAGGTGAAGAGCCCCAACAGCCCAATCACCCTCAGCCTTACCTCGTGTTTTCCCCAGTCGATAAGCCCGCCGACAGCCCTTATGAATCCATCCTCCACTTGTTCAATTCATGGAGCAACAAAGCTGAGACTATGGCTCGCAACGTCTGGCACAATTGTCTGTAAAAAATTAACTGACAATTAGTCGATTAATTACCCATCTCAATTTTTGGATTAAAAGCTCGAATCTTGAATTCATATTTTATTTCATTTTTGTTGCAGTGAAGACAGGGCCGTCTGTTTCAGAAACAGCAAGTGGAAAGCTTAATTTAACAGCAAAAGCAATAGCAAAGGGGATTTGAGCCTCTGTACAAACAGATCTTCGCAACCGATCCGCAAGAGAAGTTAAAGAAGACCTTCGCCTGCTACCTTTCCACCGCAACTGGTCCCGTCGCCGGAACCCTGTATTTATCAACGGCTAAAGTAGCTTTCTGCAGTGATCGTCCTTTATCTTTTAGAGCTCCATCTGGGCAAGAGAATTGGAGCTATTACAAGGTATAAATTTTAATTTCTGGGTTTTTTTGTTTTAGCAGTGATTTTGATTACTTTTGCTGAAAGAAATCGGTTTGTCAGGTAGTGATTCCGTTGGGGAATATTGGGAACGTGAATCCGATAGTGATGAAAGAAAACCCGCCGGAGAAATACATTCAGATCGTGACGGTGGACGGACATGAATTCTGGTTCATGGGATTCGTCAACTATGAGAAAGCGTGTCATCATCTGCTGGAAAGCGTTTCGGGTTACACGAGTTTCGCGAATATACCTCCGACTTCTTCCGCCTAGATGTAAATGTTTGAGATGTAAATGTTGAGACGTGGTGCACTGCTATGTAAATAGAAATAAATAAATAAATAAACCTTTTGTATAATGTGCACTGCTATGTTTACCCCATGCTTTCAAGTGTGATGATTTTGATATCTATGTAATAAATAGTATGTTAAAAAACTTGTTGTCATATATATTTTTTGCTTCTCATTTTTGCTTCATATTTTTGTTTCATAGGAGTATTATGATACTTTGAGATGATCTTGAGAAACTAACAAGGAGTTTCTTCTGCGGCGAAGAAGTAGGCAAACAGAAATTCCATTGGAACGTGTGGAAACACCGTTGCAAACAGAAAACAGAAGAATTCAAAGACTTAAATTGCTTCAATTTAGCTCTCTTGGCAAAATATGTTTAGTGAATTCTCTCTGATCCTAATATGCTATTTGCTAGAGTTCTCAAAACAAAATATTTTAGTACCAAATGCCTATGGTCTGAGTTAGAAAGATACCATTCTCATAAATCAGATAAGATAATGATAATTGCTCAATTACAGTAGCAGCTAGACATAGCTTATATCCTTACACCAAATAACAGAAATGGTACATAAAATCTAACAGAGAATCCAAGGTTGGGACCACACTAATAACAAAGATACAAGTGGCTCTAACAATGACTAACACGTGGCTTTAACATCCCCCCTCAAACTGATGGTAGTGTCAACAACATTCAGTTTGTGCCTGTTTAAATTGAACTGAGTAATAGAGAGGGCTTTAGTGAAACAATCAGCAACTTGATCACAAGAAGGAACAAAGGCTACTTGAAGCTCATTCTTCAGAACTTGATCTCTCACAAAGTGCACATCGATTTCAATGTGTTTAGTTTTAGAGTGGAAGACAGGATTGTAAGCAAGGGCAGCAGCACTTAAATTATCACACCAGGTTATAGGTTTGATGTCAACTCTGATATGCAATTCACAAGATAGGGACTTGACCATTTGATTTCAAAGACCACATTTGCCAAGGCCTCAGATTCAGATTCAGACTAGATCGAGCCACGACTGCTTGCTTTTGGAGCTCCAGGAGACAAGGGATCCTCCTGTAAAGACACAATAGCCACCATAGATTTCCTATCAACAATATTGCAGCCCAATCTGCATCAACAAAAACTCGTTATAGTAAGGGCATGACCGGGTTGAAAGTGCAAACTATAAGCAAGGGTACCTTTCACATATCTCGAGCAATCTTTTAAGAGAAACCAAAGAACTTCTCTTGGTGCATGCATATATTGACTTAACTGATTCACAAGATAGCTTATATCAGTCTTGTGTAGGTAAGATAATCATAAACTTCCCAAAATTTGTCTCAGATTGAGTAGCACTTGGCGAAAGCAAGGAGATGTAGTGGATGTTAAGTCCTCTTTGTAGTAGTCATAGGAGTAGGAACCGGCTTTAGGTGATCCAGTTGAGCTTGTGCCGAAGTTGGGAAGCATAGTGTTGTTGCTTCAAGTACAGGCCAGTCTCATCCCTATGTGCTTGCATGCCCAAGAAGTGTGAGAGGGGTCCAAGATCTTTCAAGGCAAACCTTGAATTCAGGGTGTTGATGAATTTCTGCACCAAATCTGAGTTGTTGCCTGTAATCAAGATATCATCTACATAAACAAGAACATACATTAGTACCCAGGGAGCATGAAAGATAAACAATGAGGTATCTCGATCCAGACCGATGAAAACCCCATTTTAGTAGTCGAACTCTCGCTTCATCAAACCAAGCTCTAGTGCTTGTTTTAGACCATATAGAGCTTTCCTTAAGTGACATACATGATTAGGTCTTTGAGCATCAACAAAACCTTCTGGCTGTGGCATAAAAACATCCTCATATAATGTTCCATTGAGGAAAGCATTATTAATATCAATTTGATTAATCTTCCAATTTAGAGACACAGCTATGGCCAAGACAACTCTGATAGTAGAGGCTTTAACAACAGGGCTAAAAGTGTCACTTTAATCTAGACCAGGAGTCTGATGGAACCCCTTAGCTACCAGCCTGGCCTTATGCTTCAAAACAGATCCATCTGGTTTGAGCTTCAATTTGAAAATCCACCTGTTTCCAACCACATGTTGTTCATGATTAGGTGGTACTAAATCCAGGTGTGGTTAGAAATAAGAGCTTTAAATTCTTCCTTCATAGCAGTATGCCACAGAGGTGAGGCAAGTGCTTCTGATGCTCTTGTTGGTTCCAATTGGCACTGGACAGAGTCTTTTGTGGCAAGATAAGAATATGTTTTAGGTTTAAAAATGCCACTCTTGGATCTGGTTTGCACAGGGTGGCACTTAGGAGGACTAGGAGGAGAGGTGCTAGGACTAGTAGAGTGCTGACCAGAAGAAGAATGTGACTGTGAGACAGTGGACTGTGTAGTGGAATGTGGTGAGACATCAGAAATAGGAGACTGATTTGGACTAGGAGGATAGGAGTTAGGTGTGTGACCAGTATCACCAGTGAAATGCTGGGATGAGTGAACTGGACTGGAAGGAGGAGACTCGAGACACTACCGCTGGTTGACCGATGCATTTCCTCATCATCAAGAGATTGAAGAGCAAATAAGGGATTTGATCAAGAACAAAGTGGTGGAGATCCGAGTGTTTGAGGGTGAATAGAAACGAGGGATGAAAGAGAGATTTATAGGAAATTCAAGCTCATTAAACAAAGACATCCTTAGACACATGACCTCTACCTGAGACATCAAGACATAGATAACCTTTGTGAGAAGGACTAATCCCTATGAAGACACACTTAGTAGTATGAAACTGAAACTTCTGTTTCTGAAAGGGTCTCAAATAAGGAAAACAGGTGCATCCAAAAGTTCTTAAGAGTTTATAATCTGGCTTGAGATTCAACAGTTTTTCATAGGGTGAGATTGAGTTAAGAACAGGTGTTGGTAGTCTATTGATCAGGTGTGTGGAGTATTGGAAAGCTTCCCACCAGAATTTTAGGGGCATTTGAGCTTGAGCTAAGAGTGTCAGTCCCATCTCCACTATGTGTCTATGTTTTCTCTCAACTTTACCATTTTGTCCATGGGCATAGGGACAAGGATGCCTAAAACAAATCCTTGAATCTGCTAGATATGTCTCAAAGGATCTAAACTCTCCTCCCCAATCAGTTTGGAGGCATTTAATAGGTCTTTCAAACTGTTTTTCAACTAAAGTTCTAAACTGAATAAAGGCTTGAAGAGCATCAGATTTATGAACCAGTGGATATATCCACACAAACTTGCTAAAATCATCTACAAATGATATGTAATATTGGTATCCTTTGTGGAAATCATTGGAGCAGCCCCCAAAGGTCGAGTGCACAAGATCAAGACAGAATTACTTTTAGACATGGAAGGCATTATAAAGGTAAAGAATGATGTTTTCCCAATTTGCAAGCATCACAAAAATCAAGTTTATTTATAGAAGAAAGGTCATATGCAGACTCATAACAAGATTCAAAACCTTAGAAGAGGGATGTCCCAATCTCCTATGCCAGACATTAACAAGATTACTAGGATCGTAATGATCAACAACAGACTCACTTCTCTGATTGACAGAGTTATTACAGACATGCACATAAGACAAACTAGACTCGATTGGCTTTGGATTGAAGAGAGTTTTGAGGAGCTTTCATGGGAAAATGCATCTGGTAGAGACCATCTTTAAGAGTTCCTTCCAATAAAACCTTCCCTGTGATCTTGTCCTTCACAAAACAACAATTGGAGTGAAATTCCATAACAACATGATTATCTCAAGTAAGTTTGGAAACACTGAGGAGATTTTTAGTGATTCTAGGAACATGAAGAACATGATTAAAAACAAGGTTAGAATTATCAAGAGGGACGAGAGAAATTTCCAAAGTGTTGAATAGATAGACTCTTACCATTGCCAATTGTTAGACCATCGAAACCATCATACCCTTGACTCGTGCAAGTCGTTAAGATCGAGGTAATGTGGTTGGTAGCACCACTATCTCCAGCATACCAATTTGCATCACTAATGCACTCGTGGAAGCAAAATAAGCGGATGGTCGAGCCCCAAAATTGGAGTATTGTTGTCCACCATTTGGCCTCGACATTAGGTCCCGAATTCCACTATTAGCTTGTCCATTGTAGTTGGAGTTGTACCTGTAATAGCACTCAACGGCTGTATGTCCAACTCTAGCACAGACTTGACAAGTTGGCCTTGCATTTCCTTGATTTGGGTATCCTCTACCCCCTCTGCCTCTGTAGCCACCTCTACCACCTCGATTACCACCACGACCTCTGCCATTTTGCTGAAAATTTCCATTGCCTTGAGGTCTGGATTGGCCTCTACCTTGCCCAGAACGATTAGTTGCTAAATTAGCAGAGGGACCACTCAGGTCAAGAGTCGACGAAGGTGTGAAACGTGCCAACAGTCGTTCATGAGTCACCAACTGGGACTGAACCTCCTGCCAGGACAAGGAGCCGATCCTAGAGGTGATATTAACTATAACAGATTCGTAGTCGCGATTAAGACCACCAAGAACTGCCAAAATCAACTCAGAAACAGATATGGGATAGCCTGCTGCTGCAAGGCCATCAGAGTATCCCTTCATTAAGGCTAGATAATCAACCATCGATTTTGACCCTTTCTCAGTCTTAGTGAGGGCAGTTTTGTATTCAAGCATCCTAGACTCAGATCTGTTATTAAACAAAACCTCTAAAGTATTCCATACCTCATTTGAAGATGTGCAGTTCATGACTTCCAGAAGTGCAGGTTCTGTCATAGAGCCTTTTAACCAACTAAGAATGAGTTGATCTCATTGCATTCCAGATTCATAAAGAGGATTGAGCTCAAAACCATGAGTCATGGAACAAATTTTGGGGGTGCAGCTTTTGTTCCAAACAGAAAATCATCGAGCCGGTGACCCTTTTGCAAAGGGAACAACCACCGATTTCCACAGCAGATAGTTAGATCTATCAAGTTTCACACTACAAACTTGATTGAGATTACCAGTGAACGTTGGAAACGAGGGAGCTGAAAGAGGCACAACTCCAGATGACGAAGATTGACCCAGATTTGGTGGTAGAGTTGAGTAAACAGGTGGTGGTGTATGAAGAACGAAGGTGGTGGATGCATATTGCGGTATGAAAGAAGAGAAGGATCCAAGGGAAAAACTTATCGTTGGAGCAGCGGTAACTCTAGTCACCGGAGAGCTTGTAACTCCGGTCACCGGAGGACTTGCAGAAGCGGCGGTTTCGGCCATAATGGCTCTGCTACAAGTTAGAAAGATACCATTCTCATAAATCAGATAAGATAATGATAATTGCTCAATTACAGTAGCAGCTAGACATAGCTTATATCCTTACACCAAATAACAGAAATGGTACATAAAATCTAACAGAGAATCCAAGGTTGGGACCACACTAATAACAGCATACAAGTGGCCCTAACAATGACTAACACGTGGCTTTAACAGTCTGCTACTATTACATCCAGGCCTTCTATTATCTAGAGAAGTATACATAAAGGTCGTGACCTTCTTTTCAAAGGCTTAAAATGGAGGAATGGTAATGGAGATAATGTTTGTATTGATCAAGATCCTCGACTTCCTCTGCTTCCTTATTTCAGACCCATCCTTTAATGGATATTCTTCCTTCGAATCGGGTAAGTTTTCTTATAAACCCTTCCACACGCACATGGAAAACTGACTTCGTCCAGCTAGCTTTAGATCATTGGGAAGCTCGTTTGGCACTATTGAAGCCATGGTATTTACTCGGTTAAAACTGGATATCACCTTGCTCAAGACGAAAGCAAGCAAGTGTTTAAGCCTCTACCACATGAAACTAAGATGTTGTTCCGGTGGTTGATTATATCAAAATAACTGTTGGAAAGAGATACAAATGGTACAATTTTGCAAAGCTATTCATGAAACATCGTTGTGTTAACATGCGAAGCAATGGCTATGTACCAAACGATCTCCTTCGCTACCATGTGGGGTTTTTCAAATGTATTTTAATGTTAAAAATATTACAGTAAAAAATTATTTGTAGGTACACATAGATATTATGTGAGATAGACCCGCTTATTTTTTATAGGGCCAATTATTTAAAATGACTGATTTTCAACTTATTAGAGGTAATAGGACACTCCGAAATCTTATTTAGTTATAAGAAATTCTAATTTCAGTGGATAAAAGAAGAAGGAAAAAAAAAGATAAAAAAGCCAAAAGTCTCTCTTTTGCACAAAATAAATAAATAGACACATATATATTTTTTAGTTGTAAAAAAGACAAACAATTTCAGACGGACAAAAATATCCTTTAGGAGACACGCCATGTAGCTTTCAGTGTATTGTTTGCATATATGATATATTTATCAGTAATTTGTTTATATGTTTTTTTTTTTTTTTCAAACAACCCGTAACTTTTGATCTACAACTCCGATCATCGAAATTTTTTCACCAAAATTCATGTTTTTTTTTTGCTCTTCAATTAGAGCCCAAATACGATACCCTTCCGACGTATATTTTGAAAGATGAAATTTTTTTTATAAACGACCGTAACTTTTGATTTAGAACACCGATCATCAAAATTGTTTCACCAAAGTTCATATTTTTTTTATCTTCATTTTGAGACCGCGTTTGATACCATTTCGACGTAGTATTTGAAAGCCGAATTTAATCGCAGTATTTACACTAACACACATGTCGATGTCGATGATCGATGACGATGACGCGATATGATGTCGATGATCGATGCAATGCGAATAAAGATGTCGATGCAGCTTGCATATGAGGTAATCGGTATAATTTAAGGCTTAATTCAAGTGACTACTTCAAGGCAGACATACCTGGCTCATATAAGACTCATTTAATGTTTAATTCAAGGGACACAATATCATATCTGGCTCATATAAGGCTCATATAATGCAAAAAAAACCTTCAACAAATTGCTTCTTGCATATTTTCCTCATATTTGCAGTGAAGTAAAGCTCAAATCTTTGCATATCTCTCTTAAATTATCAAAGAATAATTGGCGTAAATTAAGGCCCAAATAAACATAAAAATGGCAAACCATAATGGAAGAAAGAATACCCAAAAAAAAAGAACAATGGCGTAAGAATAAAGCTTCAATCTTTACATATTCCACTCAAATTAACATCAACAACAACAGAATTCAACAGTAAAAATAGCTGAAAAGTAATACCCCAAACTTTGTACATACTGTAACAACCTTTTTACCTATATATCGATGCTCGATACTGATATGATGTCGATATCGATGATCGATGATCGATAATAGTATCGATGCTCGTGCTCAAAAGGACTCTCCTTTCGGTTTTTTGTTGCAAGGACTATGTCCCCCAAGTCCTTGATATGAACTGAATGTCTTCTTACAGTTCAAGCACTCATATTAAAAAAATCATAACATCCATAGATCCAAGGTTTCTATCTGTCATTTCGTTGAACACCTTTTCAGTATCCAGAAAACTCTCGCTCTCACAATACATCCCGAAAAACGAATTCCAAAAAAAATGCAGGTGTATCATTTAAATGGTTTCGTAATCTACCATGAATCAATTTCCCATCATACAAAGACTTAATATTTGCACATGCTTGAAACAAGTGTTCATAAGTGCAAAGAATGAATCGAACACTGCAACAGAACAACAATCAATTTATGCACCCATTCATAGACATTACAGATTGCTCTACAAAGACTTTTCAAGGAAACATGATATCTCTTGCTATTCTAAAGTCTAATCCAACCCACTAAATATCTCGCCTCCAAAAGGTGATCCCGTGAGTAGTAACATCACAAGAACTAAAAAAAAACTCATAGTCAGAGTTAAGAACTAAAACATGACATTTATGGAATATATCAAGATGAACATAGAGTGAGTTTGAAGAATTTGTCTTCAAAATAGACCCAAATTAAACATTTTTAATAAACCAAATTCGCTCGACATCAATACTAAAAGAAAAAGAAACATGAACTTCATTAAAAAAATTACAGTTTGAAAATGTAGTTTGCTAAACCATGAAATCATCTCTTCATTGCAAATCATCTACCTGGATAAGTAGTGCCACTTTTTTGTTGCATTTCATAGATCTAATGTGCACGGACTCACTTATTTCCAGAGGATGAGATCCTTTTACTAACCAACCTCCTCCCGCTTTATAAGCTCCGTGACTACTCCGCGACTCATCATGGCATTCGGATTCGATCTTTTCAATTGATCGATGGATTCAACGGCGGAGGTGGCTTTTGCATTTAAGGGGTCGACGATTACAAGGCCGAGGCCGGAAACGTCGGAATCGGTGCTTCGAGGATCGGATTTGAGGGTGGTGATGCAGAGATCATAAATTCATAATTTGGTGTCATTGTACATGTGTTTATTAGTATTATTATAAACAGGGGTATGTTAGTCCGGTAAAATATTTTATGTCCTTAATGCAACTTTTATTTGGAGTGTGGATTAACACTTAATTAAGGGGGAAAAAGTGGACTATAAACTAATTTTTCCAAAAAAAAAAGCTTTCAAAGTAATAAATAAATAAAAAAACATAACAAAACAACAAAAAAAATATACTGTGCGTGGGTTTTTTTCCTTTTTTTTTGTTTTGTTTTTGTTTTTTGTTTTTTTTAATTTATAATTCATCATATTTCTAAATGTCATATATTTTGATCTAAAACTCGGATCATCATAATTTTTCACTAAAATTCATATTTTTCGTCTTCTTTATTTTAAAATCAAATTTGATATTTTTCCGAATAAATTTCATAAAATCAATTTTTTTCTTCATAAAATCGACGTGACATATTATTGATCACCGCTACGTGCATTGACCACCTACCCGGATCATTGGCCACCGATCCATTAACCACCCCGATGCATTCACCGCCGCGATTCATTGGCTACCATGATGTATTGACCGCCGCGATCCATTGACAACCTTGTTCGATGACATCTCATTGTAGCGATTTATGCAATGACGCCTCATCAGTAGCGATTTATCGCATGACTTCTTATTGTAGCGATCTATGCAAATTGATGTCTTATTGTATCGAATTATGCACCGACGTGTATATTGTAACGATTTATGCGCAAATGGCGTGTTATTGTAACAATTTATGCATACCTTTGGTTGTAAAAATATGCATTTAAACCAAAAAAAAAAAAAAAATACGATTATTTTACAAAGTTATCGAAAATTTAAACCAACACTAATCAAATAAACCAACATCAATCAAATATTTAAAGATAACAAAGAAATAAAGTTACTTTACAAAGTTATCAAATGTGTGTATCAAGTTGTATATGCGGTGACATCAATATCATTGCATCAATTATCTAATTGTAAATATAGTCATCAATGTCACTGCTTCAGACATCAATGTCATTGCAAAAGTCATCAATGTCCTGCGATCGACATCAATATCACTGCGTAAAGTCGTCAATGTCATCAAGATAAAACCTAACAATTGCATCAGTCAGCTCTGCTCTTGTTTTGCATTTCTCCAAATGTGGAGCTTTTAATATGGATAGAATTACAAGTTTGGTGAAACTACAAAGACTCTTCACTATGACTCTTGTAATGGCCACACGTTGTTTGTGCCCTCCTGATAATTGGATTCATTGTGGAATCCTCAATTCTTTAACACGATCTTGAATCTTTTGACGATCTTGTTTAGCTTAATGTCCTCTGCATCATTCATCATATCGTTATCGCGTCGGACATCAATGTCCTTACATCGACATCAATGTCCATGCATCAAACATCAATGTCACCGCGATAAGTCATCAATGTCCTTGTATCGTATATCAATGCCACCGCAAAGTCATCAATGCCCTCGCATCGTGATATCAACGCCACATTTGCATAAGTGTCATCAATGCCACCGCTTCGCACATCAATGCCATCGCTAAAATCATCAATGCCACCGCTTCAGACATCAATGTCATCGCATCTTAAAAAAAAAACAAACAAACATCGCTCAGTAACTTCATCTCTTTTTTTCCAGCGTTTTTTTTTTCTTCCCAGCGTTTTTTTTTCTTCCAAATTTTTTTTTCTAGCGCTTCATCTTTTTTTTTTTTTTTTCTTCTTCCTTTTTTCTTTTATCCACTAAAATTAGAATGTCCTTATAACTAAATAAGTTTCATTCTTAAAATTAGAATGTCCTTATAACTAAATAAGATTTCAGAGTGTCCTAAATGATCATTAATTCTCTAACGACGGCCTTATAACTAATTTGCACTTTTTTTATATTGATTCGTATTGAGCTATAATATATAAGCTTAGATTTATTAATTACAAAATATGACAAATTTCTCATGATATATTGAATAAAATGGATCGTTTCTAATAATAAAAAATAAAAAATGTCAAATTTCCGACTCGTATGACGTATCTTTAAATTCTTAGAGCCGCATCTGTCTAAAAAAAATAAAATCGATATTTTGTTGAAATAGTATACGATAATAAAATTCAACCCGGCGTAACTTCGAAGAACTTCATACACCTTGAATATCCGTGTTCTTGCCTTTACTTATATGACTTGAATTTCATCTGATTTCTTTATACTCCTAAACTTTGAAGACGCCTGCGATTCAGTTCTCCATTTGATCGGAAATCAATCGGAACAAGGATGGCAAAGAGCGAAGAACCGGCAATCGGAATCCCTTACAACGCCGCCTATCAATTCAATCAGGCACCACCACCACCAATTCCGCAGCAGTACTACGTCGGTGCAAACCCTTATCAAGATGGAATGATTCCACCGAACGCCGTCTTCGGTGACCCTAAAGGCATCCCTATTCAGCAGACCATTTATAGAGATAGCCCTGCTCCGTTTAACTGCCTTCACTGTGGCGGTTCTGGTCTCACCGTTGTGAAGTAATTTTTCTAATTTATTTATAAATCTCTTAATTTTATGCTTCTTTTTTCTGTTCACTGCTTGATCAATCTAGTGTTTGCTTAAATTTCAGTATGGTGATTTATTATAAGAATTCTCTGCTCAGAATTGTAGATTATATGAGTAGGGAAGTAGAGGATTATGTTGTTATTGGTGCTTTTTAGCTGCTGCAAATTCATCTAAGCATTTCTATGAATTCTTGAATGAATTGAATTATTGTATGTACCTGGTGGCACTTGGTTGTAGATCACTATTGCTTTATTTCCATTGTTCACTGGAGAGCATGTGTTTAGTTTATCAATTTCATATTGCAACACAGATCAAAACCAAGTCTTGCTGCTCTTGTGGGATGTATGATGCCAATGATGCTTGGAGTTTGCTTTCTGTGTCCTTCAATGGATTGTCTCTGGCATAAGTATCACTATTGCCCTAGCTGCAATGAAAAGGTTTGTTCTCTTTGTACCTATGTACTCACATCCTTTTTTTTTTGGTTTTCTCAAATGGTTCCTCATGGTCACATTGGACTCGAGTCTTCGAGTCCAATTCATGAAGAACTCAGTTTGAAAGGGGTTAAGAACCTGGAGGCTGGAACTTGAGACTTTGTGAATGAGTGTTGGTATTTGGTAGCACATCCAAGTATGTGATTTTCGATTGAATGAATATTCCATGTTTGTGGTTCTTCAGGTTGCTGATTATGAGAAGACAGATCCCTGCTTGGTAATGGATCCACCTCAGTGGGAGCAACAGAGTTTTGCTTTGCCTTCACAGTATTGATTCATTGCTAATGTCATAATCATTTGGCATTACATTACATTACATACCTTCCAATGATGTATAGTATCTTTTTAATTGTGTGATTGTTTGGAATTGAACATACTGGTTTTTATTTTAAGCACGGGCGAGCTTTATATCCGGTACTGCTATCTTCATGATATGATACTACTGTAACAATCCATTGTTGGGGAGTTATAAACTTTGTTCTTGAAAGTAGTAATCTCTCTGTCCTTTCTTTTCTGGTTTATGCCTTTATGGATTCTTGTATAAAGAAGCTCTACCCAAGAATCTCCTCTGTAGGTGTTTCTATGATAGACAGCATGTAATTTTTGTTGTTTAAAACCCCTAGTATCCGGGACCAGTTGACCGGACCAATCCGGAATTCGAGTCTGACTTTTATTTAAGGATAAATGTCATTCTCAAAGCTCTTTAACGTGACGTCTCAATGGAGAATTGAATTTATGGCCTCCTTAGATATTTTTAAATGTGCCAAGTTGCTGGTACCTATGGCAATTTGGAAGATAAAGATTCTTTACACTTAATTTTTGGTGTTATAACTCATCACAAACACATAAAAATTAGGCTGCATGTTGTGTATCGTATTGAGTAGATGATAGTGAATCTCTTCACTCTATCAAAGCATGAGATGTGCTATCAAACACATTGAAAACAATCCTACAAATAAAACATGCCATCATGGACATAAAACATAGATCACATGTGTTTTGAGCAAGGATGAAAATACCCTATTCATTCAGGGGGCTAAGTCCACCAGACGAGAAAAGAAAAAAAGCGTATAAATAATATCAAGTCATCGAAATCAAAGCCCTCCAGCTCATCCGAACACAATCCACCAGCCCACCTGAGTTCATATTCTTGGCTCCGTCCTTGGTTTTGAGTGGATGGTAACGAATCTCGTCATTAGAAACACTACCGCTGAGTGCATAATCTTGGCTCCGTCCTTGGTTTTGAGTGGATGGCAACGAATCTCGTCGTCAGAAACATTATGCGAAATTCCGTTATTGTAGCAAGCTTCTTACACTAAATTCGTCCCTAAGCAGTAGTCATTGTAGTCAAAATAATTTGTCCCTTAATGTTACTTATATCGTCAAAGTACCAAGAAAGCATGTATCATATTTTTCTCATATTACCCTTAGTTTATTATTATTATTATGTTTTAGAGGACTTAGTTTTATTATTAATTGAACAAACTTCTAAGCTTCTCCTTAAAACAAACAAACACTAATTTCTTTAATTGACAGAATTAGGGATTTTCATATAATGTTGTTTTTCTTCTATTTGTTGTTGTTGGTTTCTAGTCGGTGGTCGGATGTGGTCCGGTGGTACTCCGGCGGTTGGCTGGACTTGATGTTTCATCTGGTCGTATGAAAATCTTTTGTTTAGAAAAAAAAACATTGTTCCCCTCAAGTAAATACATAAATATTTATTTTTATATCCATTATATTGATTTTGTGGTAATTAAAAACTAGTTTTTTTATAGAAAAATTAAATTGTAGTTTTGAGGGGAAAATTAACAGTAGTATTTTTATTTTCTAGAATTTAATAATTAGTTAACTTTTTAATTTTTGTATGTTTTAGTATGTATTTCTTGCTCTGAAGAAGTTCAAACTCCATTGATGAGTTAGAACTCAGCTATGAATCGAAACAGAAAGTAAAAAACAGAAAAACAGAAAACAGAACTTTGAAGAAGATGAAGTATGAAAACTATAGGATTTTATTCATTTGTTTCAATTGACTTTACAATCAGTCTTTCTACTATATATAGACTGTAGAACAACTAGAATTACAAGTGTGAAATGATTATGAGGCGCTTAATTTGTTACAACAAACTCCAACCGCTTTTGGTCTAATGTGTTCACCAAAGTCCCGAAAGAGATCTTCATTGCTTACGAATGCAATGCTTGTTGTTTCGATGTAATCTTTGAGCTATATTCACTTCACCCCTCAAGAGCGGACTAGGGAAGCTGTGAATGTTGGAAATGGACAAGTTCTGCAGAATGTGATTGAACAAAGGACCATCTAAGGGTTTTGTCAAGATATCGGCCACCGATTGTGTGTCTTGACGAGGCGAAGCTTCACTAGACCGATTGAACCTTTTCTCTTACAACATGACAATCTATTTCAATGTGTTTAGTTCTCTCATGAAAGACAGGGTTGTGTGCTATGTGGATAGCACTCTCACCGCCACATACATAAAACAGGAAGTTGACAAGGGATAGCTAAGTCTTGTAGGATATAAGTGATCCATTGTAATTCACAAACTCCTAGAGCCATAGCTCTGTATTCTGACTCTGCTGAGCTTCTACTAACTGTAGGTTGCTTCTTAGATTTCCAAGAAACTAATGCAGGACCTAGGAACATACAATATCCTGTAATTGATCTTCTGGACTCATGACACCCTCCCCAATCAGAATCTGTGAATGCAGTGAGTCTGAGGTCATTGTTAGCAGGAAAAAACATGCCTTGACCAGGATTGAGTTTGATATATCTGAGTAATCTGTTGGCGACTTGTAGATGATTGATTGTTGGTCTTTGCTAAGAATTGATCGGTGATGAACACCGTAAGGCAAGTCGGTCTGTGATAGTCAAGTATAGGAGTTTGCCAATAAGACTCTATACAAAGGTGTTATCTGGAAGAAGGTCCGAATCTCCATTTATGAGATGAGTTTTGCTCTGCATTGGAGTTTTTGCGGTTTTTATCCTGAAAAACCATATTCAGTCAAAAGGTTGAGTGCATATTTCCTTTGACATATAGAAATCCCTGATTTTGATCTAGCAACTTCTAATCCCAGAAAATATTTTAATTCTCCAAGGTCTTTGATTTGGAAGAGTTTGTGTAGATGTTGTTTGAGCTCATTGATCAGATCCATGTTGGTGCTGGCAAGAACAACATCATCCACATACACTAAAATAGCTATGAAGTCAGCATCATTCCTCTTTGTAAACAGACTGTAGTCATGCTTGGACTGAACATAACCTAGGTTTTGCAATGCTGTGGTTAGTTTTGAATTCCATTGCCTACTGGCTTGTTTCAAGCCATACAAAGACTTGGTGAGTTTACATACTTTGCCTTGTTGTGCCTGAAAACCTTGAGGTAATGTCATATAGACTTCTTCATTGAGATCTCCATGAAGGAAGGCATTATTTACATCTAGTTGATGTAAATGAAGACCTTTTGCAGCAGCTATGGCAAGGAGGATTCTGATGGTATTCATCTTGGCAACAGGAGAGAATGTCTCCTCATAGTCTATACCAAAAGTTTGAGTGTAACCCTTGGCAACTAGCCTGGCCTTATACCTCTCTATAGTGCCATCTGCCTTATGTTTGATCTTGTATACCCATTTACACCCTATTGGCTTCTTGCCTGGGGGTAAATCCACTATTTCCCAAGTGTTGGTCTGAGCTAAAGCATCAATTTCTTTCTTCATTGCCTCTTGCCATTCTGGAAATCTAACAGCCTGATTGTAAGTCTTTGGCTCCTTGCTAGCATCCACATTCATGACAAAAGACCTGTATTTATCAGAAAGATTAGTGTAATCAATGACTGAATCTAAAGGATATGGAGTAACCTGTGTCTGATTACATATGTATTCTTTTAGAAAAGATGGTGTCTTCTTTTCTCTTGTAGATCTTCTGGTTTCAGGTATACCAGAAGAAGGAATCACAGGTACATCCATATTTGAAATGTTATTGGATGATGAAGAATTAAATGTGTCATCACAGTTAGTATCTTGAAGAGTATTATGATCGATAACTTTGATCCACAGTAGAAAGATGAATTGCATCTGTTAAAATCGATATTGGATGTTGGAAAAACACAGTCAGATGCATAAGGAATTGGAAAAGAATGATTTCCTGTGGACTGAAGTTTCTGAGTGATAGATGGAAATATATATTCATGAAAAATCACATTTCTAGATACAAATATATCCCTTGAATGGACATCCATTAAGGTATATCCCTTTTGGTTTGGAGCATGACCTAGATTGATGCAAGTTCTTGCTCTAGCATCAAACTTAGTCCTGCCTTGTGACAAAGTAGTAGAGAAAACAAGACATCCAAACACCTTCAAAGAAGTATAGTCTGGTTGTGTATTGTGCAAAAAAAAATATGGTGTTTGATTGTGTAAAAGCAGGGTAGGCGTAATGTTTATCGAGAAACAAAGATGCAAAATGCAAATCTGATCCCCACAAATTAATAGGTAACTGAGCTTGAAACTTTAAAGCTCTAGCAACATTGAGTATGTGTTGATGCTTTCTCTCTACTATACCATTCTGTTGTGGTGTCTCAACACAACTTGTTTGATGTATAATGCCTTTCTCAGTGTAGAATTCAGTGAAATCAAATTCTAACCCATTGTCAGACCTAAGTACTTTGATAGAATGACCAAACTGTGTTAAAGCATAATTATAAAATGCAGTAATGACAGATCTTACTTCACTTTTAGCTTGTAACAAATAAATCCAAGTATATCTAGTACAATCATCCACTATAGTAAGAAAGTAAGACTGATTATGAATTGTAGGTTGCTTATAAGGACCCCAAATATCCATGTGTACAAGAGCAAAAGGAGTGTTAGCACTAGAAGTACTTAATGGAAAAGATAGTTTCTTCTGCTTTGCTAATGGACAGACATAACAAACAGTGTCTTTGCATACAGATACATCTGGACAAACTCCACGATAAGTAGCTCTGTATTGTTGGACAAATGACCTAGCCTATAGTGCCATAACAAATCAGTGGAATTTTATCACATAAAGGTATTTGAGCACAGTGCCGCCACATGTGTATGACTTTTAACAGTCAGCAAAACATATAATCCTTGTTTTTCTTTAGCTAATCCAATCATCTTCCCATGTTGGTCCCGCAACACACACTTATTATTAGAAAAAAAAAGCAGAGATAAACCCAGATTGTTTTGTCATCATTAATTGATAAAAGATTGTATCTCAAGTTTGGAACACAAAGCACTTGAGTCAATAAAAGATGTTCATTAACTTTTACTCGTACTCTGACAGATGTGATTGCCAATTCCCGACCATTAGGCAAGATAACAAAGTGACACGAAACTCTTTTACTAGTCATAAACATGTCATGATCAGAAATGATATGATCCGTGGCCCCCGAATCTACCACCCATTGGATCGGGTGGTTTTACCTTGAACCTCTGTAGAATCTTGTTTGAAGTTTGTAGTGAAAGTCGTGACTTGATTAACGACATCTTTGGCGAGAATGCTTTCTAGACTCCATCAATTTCATCAGTTGAGACACTTGATTCTGAAGAATGGCAATCTGAGACTGATTTGATTCTGGAATTGGAGTGTCAACAGATAGGTCTTGCTCATCCTCTTGTTGTACCATATTTGCCCTAGCTTTCCCTTTGAATCCTGGTGGGAATCCATGTTTCTTGTAGCACTGATCAATAGTATGGCCATTGTACCCACAATAAGAGCATTGTACCTTTTTCTTCTGTCCTGCACCATTTGGACCTTGTTTTCTGAAATTTGATTGTCCTGTATTGGATCCTTGAAATCTTGAATAAGTGGAAGGATTATTGGTTTGATGCTGGCCTGATTGATTAGAGCCTTGAGCTTGGACTGCCAAAACCATAGCCTCTGAATTCTGGGGATGCCCCATAGCATATACAGCTTGTCTTTCAAACTTGATAGCCATAGCAAAAGCTTGTTGCAAAGTTGGCAATGGTGTGGACAAGAAAACCTGTGATCTGACTGGAGCAAAAGAATCATTAAGACCTTTCATGAACCGTATCACACAATCTGCCTCAATGTATTCATTCAGTTTCTTGCTGATATTGCACACACAGGGATGACCACATTCACAAACAGGAACTGGTTTAAGAACCATGATTTCATCCCATTTTGCTTTGAGATTTGTAAAATAGGATACAATGCAGACATGGAACCCTGTTTGATAGTATTAACATCCTCAACCAGATCTCAAACTCAAATAATCAACATTCGAAAACCTAAACTCAAGCTCAAGCCGATTTTCTCTTCTTTGTCTTAATCCACATAATACTCATCAATATCAGGAATAACCGACTTGATAATCCAAGTCATAACCATAGTATTACATTGACTCCATACTTTGAACAATTCATCATTAGGAGCTGGTTTTTCAATCGTACCATCAACAAATCCAAGTTTGTTCTTAGTTTCTAACATCATTAACATGGATCTAGACCAAGAATGATAGTTATGTGCATCTAAAGGAGGTGAAACTAGAGGCAAAGAAGCATTTTCATTCGGATGGAGATAAAATTGACTAAAAGAACTTATCTCTGGACCTCTGGTTTCATTGATGATCGCTGCGTTTGATCTTTGACTGGCTGCCATTGCACAAAAAACACACCAAGCTGCAAAAAACTCTCAAGATTTTGCACCGGATGAAGAATTCTCTCAAGATTCTCCTCTAATCAAGATCGTGTGCGCTCTGGAAGCAATTATATCTCTCTGATACCATGAAGAAGTTCAAACTCCATTGATGAGTTAGAACTCAGCTATGAATCGAAACAGAAAGTAAAAAACAGAAAAACAGAAAACAGAACTTTGAAGAAGATGAAGTATGAAAACTATAGGATTTTATTCATTTGTTTCAATTGACTTTACAATCAGTCTTTCTACTATATATAGACTGTAGAACAACTAGAATTACAAGTGTGAAATGATTATGAGGCAGTTAATTTGTTACAACAAACTCCAACTGCTTTTGGTCTAATGTGTTCGACCAAAGTCCTGAAAGAGATGCTGCTGTTTCTGAATGCAATGCTGTTGTTTCTGATGTAATGCTGGAGCTATATTCACTTCATGCTCTCGTAGAAGAAAAAAAAAAGGTGTATTATTTGCTCCTCAAACAATCCTCAAAATTTTGGGATTTGCTCTCCTACGATAAGGAAAATACTATATTACGTTTTCCAATTCCCATTAGGATTATCTTTTTCAGTTTCCTATTTCCCAATTTTGGATTAGGAATAAAGTTATTCCGTTTCCTATTTTCTATTTGTTTCCTTAATACCACCGGATCGATCAGCAATTCAGCATAAATAAATCTAAATAATAAGGTCGGTGAAGGTTCTTTATATATAGTTTCTACATCTTTGAGCTTTTCTTCATCATTACTTGCTCTGTATTTTCTCATCAAATCAAATCAAAGATAATAAAAACAGGGGTCCAAATTAAGCTCTTTTAATGGCGGAAACAATGGCTGGTATGTTCTCCAAGCTAGCCGGGTATTCATTTTTCTTAAGCACAATTAAGCAGCTTTTACCACGTACACTTCTTGCTTGTTTCGACACCTTCTGGTTAAAATTCTTGGCTTTATTCAATCCAGACATTGAAATCCGGATTGATGAATACACAGGCGGTAAGTTAAACGAAGCTTATAGTTACACTAAAACTTACCTTGGAGCCATATCCATTAATCAAAAGGCTAAGTATCTTAAAGCAGAAAAGTTAAGTGAAAGCAAGTCTGTTGTCATTAGTCTTGATGAAGGTGAAGAAATTATTGATAATTTCAAAGGAATCAAGCTTAAATGGAAAGCTCATAAGGAGAAAATCGAAGATAATCCGTCCCATCGAGGAGGTCCATCAATAAAAGAGAAGAATTTTTATGTTGTGAGGTTCCATAAGAAAGACAGAGAAGTTGTTACAATGAAGTATTTGGATTATGTAATTAAAGAAGGTAAGAGTATTACGTATAAGAACAGAAGACGAAAGCTTTATGACGATGCTGGATTTTGTCATGTATAATTTCGGGTCAATTTAATCTAGGGATGATCGAATCAAGGATGATTTTGGGGGTGATTTTAGGGTTCTATGGCTGAGTCCAAGAACGTATCTTGGATTGCCTACGTATCCTGTGTATTGCCCAGGACTCAAGCCTTACGTAGTTCCTGGAATGATGTATTTATAGGCACATGCCCTTCTTCTGCCCTAATCCTAGGGCGGTTTGGTCTATTGACATAATTGCCTTTTAATGGGCCTTGCTCTTGCCCAAGCAACCTCTAGATTATTGGGCCTGGAACCTGGTGGAGCTCGATATCGACTCGTATGACACCGACATGGGTGCTCGAGTTGACACACTTGCAAGATCTGCTGGCTGCGGTGGTGATCAGCGATTCGTCTCGTATTCGACCCGATGTGGATAATATACTTGGACTTTTCCACATGCCACCGGACCAATTAGATAATTCCACGTGGAGGGTGAAATCCCGTGTCGTCATAAGCCCCCCCGATCTGTCTGAGCTCTTGAGGTCGTCCGATGTCAAAGGTAATATCTCGCCATCGCTCATCCAATGCTCAATTTAAATCGCCTGCGCAGACTTACTTCTGTGGAGTCCGACATACGGCTTTTCCATGTCTCCTTTGCAAACTTTTTTATCTTACCATTATCCGTCCTAGGACTTATAACGTGTGGCTAAGTTGACATCGACTTCGATGCCGTAGCTGTCGAAGGAATGATGAGATGTCCAACTTGGGACTGTCTCGGTCGAGGTCGACTTCTCTGAAGAATCTGATTTGCCTGGATTTTGGAGTACGGCATGCGGATCTCGAATGTTAGTCTAACAGTCTTGAGACTTTGCCTTAACGCCAAAAAAGATGCTTCTTCTTAGGCTTTGTCCTTTTTAACCATCGTTGTCGTTGGCTTCCATATGTATAAACAATTAGCCGGTCATTTGGACTTGGCTTATTCTTTCCTTGAAAAATTGTTACATTTTTCCTTCTTTTCTTTGGTCTTTGAAGTAGACCATCTTGCTTTATTGCGGCCTTTGGCCTTATTTGCACATTGGCCTCTCTCATGTCGATGCATATATGTCGATATCTGCCCTCCAAGTATCATGAGAACCTTAGGTTTGGATCATATTTGGCCGCCTTTGTGACTAGGCTTTTTTTTATAAATGCTGAAATTTTTACAAGTATTTGGTGTCAAACACTTTTGTTGCATGTCGATTCCCATTCCTTTGCTCGCTTTTTCTCGAGTATTCAATGTCGACTCGTTGTTGCCTCCAAAGTATAATGCAGATTCATCATCTTCGTTATACTTTCAGTAGTTCCATTTGTCGACCATATGTAACTTGTCTTCCATGTTTTAGCATTTTTTGGACTTTTCTTTGTTGTTGCGTGGTAGAAGAGATGCCCCTGGTTGTCTCATTTCGTTTGTCGGAATCGATGCTCTTTCGGCTGTCGATAGATATTTCCGGCTACGATGTCCTAGTACTTACTATCTAATAAGACTGGTAATACGTAAATGTCGCTCTGGATCTCGGTGTCGTGGTGTTTCTTTGTCGTTCATGACTCATGACACATGATCTTTGAGAGTTTTGGACTTGGTCCGAACTCGATGCCTTAGCCTTTTGGTTCCATGGAACTTTTAGCTTCACCGGGTGTCGATCGAAATGATCATGTTGCCCGGCCTCGATGCCCTAGTAAATTCTCTCTCTTGAGATCTCGATTACGCCATTGCCGACTCGGACTTCGATGCCATTGCGTTTTCGTCCTATTAGGACTTGTAAACGTTGGATCGTCGACATCGAAGGCATCCGACTTGCGGATCCTCGTAGATCGCTGAGTAGATCCTTTGCGGAGTGGATCCTCGAGATCGCCAGCACTAGTCAAAAAGTCGCAATAACCATAGGGATAGTTCCCGAAATAAGAAGGCTCGTCCGGCCATGCTCGGCTAGAGAGTTCCAAAAAAATAGCTCGACCCGCCGCCTCGGTAGGGTGAGTTCCAAAATAAGATAGCTCGACCCACCGGTTCGGTAGGTGAGTTCCAAAATAATATAGCTCGAGGTAAGATGCCGAGTCGAACTCGGACTTATTACAGATTCACTCATCGGTGAGCTCCAAATATGACGCCTAGTTTTATTTTGCTTCAATTTTTGCAATATGTTGCTTGTCGCTTTTGTTGTCTGTCTTTCACGATTCGATCCACCTCGACTTTTGAATTATGAATTTTGAATTCGACCTTTCCTTTGAATGTTGTTTGTGTTGTTGAATATTTGCATAGGGTGTAGTCCTTTGGACTTAATTCCTTGCAAAAGCTGCCAATGGGTGTAGTCCTTTGGACTTAATTCCCCTGTGGCCCCTCAAGTGTAGTATGAGTACATGACTCATAGTACACTTGGATATGAGTCGACCTAGCACTGTACTACCTTATCGGCTTGACTTGGCTATCTGGTCGGAGCTCGAATCGACTGTCTTGCCTCGTCGGGCTTCTGACATGGTCGAATTGAAAATTCCCTACTCGATTGTCGCACTTCGTGGTGCTTCTGAACTGGTCGAATAGGGTATCCATCGTGGGATCTTCCAACTGCTTAGCATCGTGGCTTACTGGCAGGTCGGGAGTGATATAAGCTCTGTCAGTGACTTGGCTTTTTTCACTGTTTTATTTCTACTGCATCGTGTCGAGGTGATATAAGTACTGTTAGTGACTTGGCTTTATTCACCATATTATTCCGACTTCGTCATGTCGAGGATTTGTAGTTGTGGTTGACTTTTGCCTCTTTTATCTTTTAATCACATGTACTTCTTTTGCTTTAAGGCTGGTCGAATTTTTGCCTTTGCCATTTCGTATATGAAGGCTGTAAATCATAACAAACACAAAAGCGTCTCGAGGAAAGACATGCTTATTAGAATACTAGTAAAATGCTCGTGCGGATGCACGTGTTTTAATTTAGTGAAATGATACTTTTGAAAACAATATTAATTAATATATAATTTATTAAGTATTTATTCCTCGTAAAATATATATAATTATACAAAATAATCTTAGTTTTTTTGTTAGCATTTTGAATTTATAACTTCATGTACTCGATACATTTAACACCCTTCTAAAGATAATAAGCATTCTAAATTTGCAAATCTGTGTATTTAATACATATTAAGAACATGTTCTTTATAATTATCTAGTAAACATGTGAACATTTACAAAAAAAAGTAAGCAACTTTTGTGATGTTCTTACTCTAAACAATTCATTTTGATAAGTGCATTCAAAAATTATAGAATGTGGGTTTCATGTGCATATAATTTGATACGTTTATAATATCATAGATATGAATATACTTTAGTAATTGTAAAGTAACACTTATTAAACAAAGTAATATTTGAGATAATTATCAGTATATTTTACACATTTGATATATAAATCTAAGATTCAATTTTAATTATGATAGAAAGAATTGTGAAACTGTAGAATTTTATTGTCGGTTGTAAATGGTTAGACATATATTTTAGTCATTATAACTATCATTCAGTTATTTTATAAGTTATATTTTCATCGTTCCTATTTAATTGACGAAGTTGCCAAAACCATGTATGCCAGTCCAACATATCTCTCCGCATAATAAATGCGTTCCTATTTAATAGATGGATTATACAACCTGGAATTACTCTTTGTCCCCAATTTTACCTGTCATACTATCTTTGGATTATACATGATCAACTCATCTTAAGTGCCCTTATTTCTTTTCTTTCTCAAAATATCATCTCGTAAATCACTCAGGAAACGACTTCTCGTGAGGCAAGGAATACTTTATATGATACATATGCAAAGCCATCTCTGTGGCCGAATCAATCAAATTAAACAGTACCTCAAATCTATGCAAAAAAAAAGTTCTCAAGCAATCTCTAATTATCTTCATGTTATGAAAACTAAAGTGATAAATTAGTCGATTTGATCTGGATGATCTTGTGAATCTTATTTTAGACAATTTGGGAGATGACTATAAAGACTTGAAAAGGGTTGTTCAAACACGTGACATCCCTATTGATTTTGAAGAGCTCCAAGAAAATCTATTTAAATATGAGACTCTTCCGTCTAAAGATGCCACGGTTCACTTTTTCTGGTCTTGCTACAATTTGATCGTACGACATCCCTCTCCCAGTGCTGGTTCGTTTCCACGTCTTACTATTCCTGATTCTTGGAAACATCCATAAAATACTTTCTCTCATGCAGTAGCCTCGAGTTTTCACCCTAAAAAACCTTACTTGGTTATTTCCGGTGTGGAAAGTGCAATGACATTCAGAGAAAAAAATGGCGCATTTCTTACCAGGTTCAACCTCATTCAAAATTTTCTCATTCGGTCCAGTCCTCCAACATTGCGTCATCTTCAAACACATTTGGATGCTCTGTCATCTTCTCTATGGCTTCTTGGTAGTGGTGTCATGCATCATGTTACCACTGATCTCAAATATTTGGCATTACGCATGCCTTATTCTAGCAATGAAGGCATAACACACATAGGTTTTATTTTTCTCTCTACTCCTTTAAAATAGTTTATGTTTGACGATGTATGAAATCCTCACAGGTTTACAATTGAGTTGATATTCGGGTAAATGTACCTCTAGGTGATGATCCAAATAACTTTTGTAATTGAGGATGATGATACTTTATATAACACTCCTTCATAGGGGGGTGAATTATGATGCAATGAAGTCATGGTTAAGGGAGTTTACCATGTATTGATGTAATGAAGCTCGCTATAGAAGCGATTAGAGCTCGTGCTATAACGAACGTGAAATTTCAAAGCCATCACTATATCTGTTACTATTGTAGAGTAATGTCTGCGTGAAGTCCGGAACTCTCATTGAAGATAATGTAACCGTTGTTTGAGGTTGAGGATGATTGTATTGTATTGATCATAAATTACCTGGGTGACTTAGACGACATCGGGAATAAGGGACCGTAGACGTCTTACATCTTGCCGATTAAGAGGGACAGAATGTGACATATGTCATGTCAAACATAGGATGACCTACATCATGTCGGATGATGATATAATGATGGAGCTTGCTAGTTAATGCCCGATATCGATCTGAGCTCATGCCGTCCCATATATTGATATGTCATTTATCACTCTATGTGAGGCATGATGAGTGTTGCGTGTACAGTGAACTGCTGAACTCGTCTTATTTCTTCTCCTTCTCAAAATATCATTCCGTTTATCACTCAGGCAACGAATTTTTTGTGAGGCATGTACTACTTTATATGATACATATGCAAACCCCTCCCGTAGACAAATCAAACAGTACCTCAAATCTATGCAAAAAAAAAGTACTTAAATAGTCTCTATTTATCTTCATGTTGTGAAAATTTAAAGCTGATGAATTAGTCCACGGATCCAGATGATCTTGTGAAACTCATTTTGGACAATTTGAGAGATGACTATAAAAAGTTGGCTAAGGTTGTTCAATCATGTGACACCCCCATTGATTTTGAAGAGCTTCATGAAAAGCTACTTAATTATGATATTCTTCAATAAAAATTGCAGCCAGTCGCTTTTGCTGGTCTTGCTATAGCTCATTCTGCCGTATGACATCCCTCTCAGAGTACTGGTTCATTTTCACGTCTTAATATTCCTAATTCTTGGAAACAGACACAAAGTACTTTCTCACATGCAATATGCTCATTTTTTCCCCCTAAAAACCTTACTTGGGTATTTTCAGTGTGAAAATTGCAAGGACAGAAAGAGAAATTGTGCAATTGTTACCAGGTTCAACCTCTTACAACCTTTTCTCATTCGGTCCAAATTTTCAACATTAAGTCCCACTTATGCCCCATTTGGATGCTCCGTAATTTTGGCATTACACACGCCTTATTTTGACAATGAAGACATCATGGTTGGTGATGGAAATAATCTTTCCATCACACACATAGGTTCTATTTTCTCTACTCCTTCGAAATATTT
Source organism: Gentiana macrophylla (assembly GCA_026214975.1). Classification (NCBI taxonomy): domain Eukaryota; kingdom Viridiplantae; phylum Streptophyta; class Magnoliopsida; order Gentianales; family Gentianaceae; genus Gentiana; species Gentiana macrophylla. The sequence goes on from CM047817.1 coordinate 90,218,093, forward strand.
TACATTGAATGATGCTTGACAATGTCTGAAATCGTCTGGGTTACAATTGAGTTGATATACGGGTAAATAGACATCTGAGTGATGATCCAAATAATTTTTTCGAGTGGATTCAAGAGTGGACCTACAGCTAGAGCTTTTTCCGGGGGGACACTCTCACGCTCAAGGCAATATTTGAATAGAGGAATTTCTATTAAGACAGTAAGCGAGAATGTATATCAAGTGTATTTTGCGCGTACCTTGTAATTGGGGATGATGACCACTTATATAAATCTAACTAAGCTTGTCAGGGAGTAGATTATGATGCATTGAAGTCATGGTCAAAGGAGTTTACCACATATTCATGTAATGGAGCATGTTATGGAGCCGTTATGGCTCAAGCTATAACGGAACGTATATTTTAGAGCCATCACTATAGCAGTTACTATCAATAAGTAATGTCTGTGTGAACTCCGGAACGATCATTGAAGAGAATGTTACCGTTGCTTGAGGTCGAGGATGACATGTATTGTATTGAACATAAATGACCGAACTAACCTACACAACGTCAGCAATAAGAGAATGTAGAGTGTCTTGTATCTTACCGGCTATGAGGGTCAGAAGGCGACATTCACCATGTCATACAAAGGACGACATGTGTCATATTGGTTGAAGATATATGGGTGGCATGCACTGTACTAAAGATGGACCTTGCTGCTTGAGGCCCGATATCAAGTTGAGCTCATGTCGGCCCAAATGTTGATATGACCTTTATTACTATGTGTGAGTCTGAAAAGTACTACACATAAGGTGACCGATCTCACTCATTTCAATGTTTGTAGTGTTCCTGGCATGTCTCGTATTTTTTTTTATCTATATCTTAGCTTTGTCAATCCCATAATGTTTCTTTTGAATTCTTACCCTCTAAATTTTTAAGGGATCTTCAAACCACTACTCCTATTATTCATCGAATTTTAAAAATGAATTGTATGAATGACCAAACTCCTTTTTTTCCAGCTTTTCACAGTGAATAAAATATCAAAAAGAGCTTGGCATCATCGTCTTGGTCATACAACTACCCCCATTTTCAAGATATTCCTTGTCTAAATAATCTAAGTGTTTCCACCACGTCTGTTTATTCCATTTGTTTTACTTCTTTATAGAATAAAAGTCACAAACTTTCTTTTGCTATTTCAATTTTATGTTATTCCCCTCCCCTAAAGATTAATTTCACCGACGTTTGGACATCCCCGATTGTGTCGTGTGATGGTTTCAAATATTACATAATTTTACCAAGTATACATGGTTCAGTCCATGAATTTGTATATTTGATGTGATTTGTGTTTTTATGCGTTTTAAGGCTCTTGTTCAAAAATTCTTTGATACTACAATTAAAATTATGTTGATACTGATGGTGAATACATAGCATTTAAAAAGTTATCTGGCACAAGAAGGTATAATTCATCAAACCACACACATGAACACAATTTTTTAGAGACTTCATCTTATCATTATTACCCCACCTTTTATCTATCTTATTTAACATTTAACCATGATTGTTATATTTAAGGAGAAAATTAATTAGGGATAAACACTTGTTGAGAGAAATATTTAGGAAAGAAACTCACTTACACTATTACTATTTTTCTGTTTCTAAAATTTGGTTAGCAATCAACACACTAATTATCTATGTTATTTAATAACTACATTATTATATTTAATGATATAAAATAACTGTGAAAAAGATTTTTAGTGTATGTGGGATTTTTTGAGATTGTGAGGTTTATTCTTCTTATGTTTTTATCGTGTCCTGCAGATTTTTTTAGATTTACTTTTCTTACTATTGTCGTTAGATTAGAATGAGAGATGATTATATAGTTTTATTTCACAGTTAATGAAAATAAATATTATATAATAATATGAATATTCTTATTATGTTTATTGTTAGTTAGATAGATAGATGATTATGTATTTTTCTAAGTTATGTAATGTGATTATTCTTCTTACGCTTTTAGGTACGCTTTTTCATTTTCATTTGACGTATGCTTATATAGATAAATCATTATAATATTTCTTTTAAGTTTATCATTTTGTTTTATTTTTTTAAAGGTAAGTTTATATTTTTTGAGTTGATGTGGGGAATCTTTTGATGTCGGCTTATTACCTTTTCTTTCATGTAAGCCTTTTCTTTTTAATTAAAATAATAACAGATGATAGATCTCTAGATGATTATACTTATGATTAGATTAAATCATATTAGATATATTGAATTTTTTATAGAGTTTAACGTGCATTTTTTTAAATAAATTTTTTTTTGTTGAATACTCATTCTAATTAGATCACTATGGAGTATATGAGGGTTAACTATCAGGTTAAACCATGTACGGTGTATTTTGGATTTTGAATCACAGTTAGTGAAACAGTAACTAATTTCCACACAACTTAATTATTCATAAGAAATATGCACGTAGGCAAATCAATTATTTTTTCTGCTTTGTTTCAGACTTAATGAGCTAGAAATCTCTACTTTTTGCTAATTTGATGATGTTTCAATTAACATTGACCGTGAATACACAGACATAATCAACACATAATCCACACACACAATTCATGTTAACAAATGGACTGCTTATGAAAAATAATACATGAATCGTTATATTTACAATTTATTATTAACAATTTATTATTGTATGGTCACCTTCTACGCACGGTGTATTTTGTTTTCCTATCATTGTTGATCCGTAGTGATTGTGGTGGTGGATATGAGGTATTGTTTTATGAGTCTTGCTAAGGGCCCGGCATCATTCATCAAACAACTACACCATACACACCTCAGTCAAGTGGTGTTGCTACATGCAAGAACCGAACTCTTAAAGAGTTGATGGGTTCTGTGTTGATAAGTTCGGGTTTACCTCCGAACTTGTGGGGGGAAGTTGTCCTCTCAACAAAATTCATTCTGAAAATGATCCCTTCAAAGAAGAAGGATGACACCCCGCATGTGTTGTGGAAAAGCCAAGGTCTGGCTACAAATTCTTGGAAATGTGGGGGTGTTTGGCTAAGGTAGAAGTACCTAAACCAAAGCAAGTGGAGATAGGACCTAAAACTCTTGATTGTATACTCATCAGATATACTCTCAAGAATAGTTCCTATTGGGTTTTGGTGCATAAAACCGACATCTGTGATGTACATGATGATGTCTTTGAAGAACTCTTTCCATAAGAGGAAATGGATAAAGCAAGCATGAGTAAGCGGACATATGAGTTTGAAGAAGAGAGTGATCCTCATGATTTTGAGGACTCTCGTCGTATAGTAAGAGGGCTATGGCTTACAAGTCTTTTGGTCCTGATTTTCTGACCTATATGGTAGAAAACAAACTAAGGACATATGTAGAGGCAATGTCTACTCCAGAGCTCCTTTCTGAAAAGAGGCTATAAATAGTGAAATAAAATCCATCATGCAAAACCACACATGGAAGTTGGTTGGTCTTCCAAAGGGATCTTCAAGAAGAAGTTAAAGGTTGATGGATTTATTGTAAGGCATTGTTGGTAGCCCGAGGGTATCGACAGAAAGAAGGCCTTGACTTCTTACTCACCAGTTACGAGAATTACTTATATAAGGGTTCTCGTCGGTATCGCTGGAGACTGTAACCTGGAAATCCATCAAATGGATGTTTGTGGTGAGTTGAAAGAAGAGATGTAATTGGAAAAAACCAATGGGTTCATAGTTCTAGGCTAAGAGAGTAAGGTGTGTAGACTTGTTAAGTTTTCTGTGGGCTCGAATAATAGCCAGAGCAATGGCATATCGAGTTTGACAATATTATGTTAAGAACACGCCTTTTGTGATAGTATGTCTATGACATGCTGATAATGGGAAGTACTATGAGAGTATCATGAATACGGTAAAGATGCTGACAAGGAACTTCGGTGTGAAGGGCCAGGGAGTTGCAGATTTTATACTAGGGAGTAAGATCTCTAGACTATTTTATGGACTTGTGGTGACAAACTCATTATATTGAGTTTGTTTGGAAAGATTTAATGTCTTTGATAAAAGTCCAGTAAGCACTCCACTTGACCTAAGTATGCACTTAGTCAAGAATAGAGGTGAACCTGTGGATCAACTGAGATATTCTCAAGTGATCAGAAGTCTGATGTACATAACCAATTGTACACGACCAGACTTAGCATGTGCAATGAATAAACTAAGTAGGTTCACGAGTAATCCAGACCCCATAATCATTGGAAAGCCTTGAGTATGGGATTACGATATATGAGATATCCAACAGTATTAGAGGGATACTGTGATGCCAACTGGATATTAGATACGAAAGAGTAACTACTCGCCTCGGTTTGATCTCTAGTCCTTTATTTTGTGCATACTACCATTATCGTCTATTGTTTGAATCAGATATGTGATAGCAAAATATTTAACCGCTAACTTTTACCGACAGAGTATCGGGTCAACGGGAGTATAGTGGTCACAAGGTCGAATCCACATGGAGTAATGTCTGAGTACCAAAGCTGACGTAGAACTTAGTTCAGGTCAAAATAATGGTGGATGATATTATACTAATGCAAAAATAAAGATGAAACTACCGGTTCTACTTCTAAGTATTAAAAGGTATAGTCGAACTATGATCCCACGAGCTACTTTTACCCCTAAGGAAGGACTTGACAGGGAACGTGTCTTAACCGACCTACCTATCCAATGTAGTTTAACGACATCCACGGCCAACTCCTAATTCTAGTGCTTAGACTGAACAACTCGATCTAACCACCCTATGTGAGGCTAACCGACTCTCCCTTTAGAAAACCGATTATCCTAACATGATTAAGATCTAGAGTTTCTCGAACAACGATGACAAACCTCTGTATTGGAAATGGACCTAACAACTAGGCCGAATCTACGCAACGATCCTAAAACCCCTTATCCCACATCTCACCGCAAAATACATCTATAAGTTCGATGTGTGTGACAGTGAACTAGGTGATCAAACTAATTCAAAGATGTTAAAATAAGTTTTAGGACGTGGATTAATCGTTTAAACATTCAATTATGCACATCACAATTCCATATCTCATCCCCCTTAGGGTTTTCGCTCGCTTTCACATAATTCGACTACACATGCAATTAGCTGCTCATGGTTATGCTAATGACGGAATAAAGAAAGGAAAACATGCTAGAAATAATAAAAGGGAAATAATTCAATACCGTAAAATAGCAGAAAATCTGATCCACAATGTATGAAGAAATAATTGCACCAAAAAGTTGAATCTTTTGTTCTTGAAAAGGAAATCTAAGCTATAACAAGTGTGTAGAATCGAAGGGAGTAATCTATGGAATCAAAGGATTGAAAGGTGATTAAACTACACTAAAATCGCACCTAAATCGCCTAGGAAAAGTCTAAAGACGGCCAAAGATAATCAGGGGCTGAATGAGCTGCATATTTATAGTGCAGGTCGAAAATATGCTTCTGTCGGTCGCAAACGCCAGTTTGGATCCTTTCAAACGCTAGTTTGCCTGGAAATCTTGATGATATTAGGGTTTTATCTTCAGTGAACTAGCGTTTGGCTTCTCCTAAACGCAGGTTCATGGATCGTGCCTTGAGGGACAAACGCCTGTTTGAGGTACTTGGACGCTCGTTTGTCTCGTATGAACTTCCTTGAGTCGGGCTGAACCCATCCAAACGAAAGTTTGAGGGTAATTTGGACGCTCGGTTGTCCAAAACTCTAACTTTCAGTATCAATGCTACTTCTGTCAAACGCCAGTTTGAGGTAGGGCAAACGCCAGTTTGTCTTGATTTCACTCCAAACTTGACTTTTCCTCACTTTCATGCTACTTTCGTGCCATGAACACGTTTCTCATCCCAAAAACATCGCCTTCCAGGTCCTCGAGTCACCTAAGTCCTGCAATAACATATACGAACAAACACCACGCGTAATTCCGCAAAACAAAAGTGCTCGAAAAAGTGTTAAATATCGTTAAAAAGGCGGAGTTTACTACCGATGTGACAGTTTAACTCCCCGTGCGTATAACTCTCAAAACGGTCTATATCTACCCAAAACATGCCAATAAAGTGATAAACGGGGGTTAACCTGCACACCAAAGTACAGTAAAGTTGACTCCCATCAATATGCATGATGATATATATTTATTTTGTTAGACCTGCTAAATAATATGAATTATTCTATTTGCATGATTTATTTTCTAGATTAATATTTCGTAATTTAATCTGTAAATTATGGATCTGTTCCGTAAATCCACGATACATTATGAGCTATTTTCTCAAATTATTTTCTGAGCCGTGAATAAGCAGACTGATGTTTCTATTTCAAAGAAAAAGAAAATTAAACTTATGAGGGAGGGAGATAAATCATTTGAAAATATTTCTACTATGTGTTGAAAGTTGGAGCAGTGTGGATGAGGAAGAGGGTGAAAGTCTAGCTGATCTCATGGTTGCCATTGAAGGTGGTCACCTGGAAATGGAGAATCAGCTTCCTGATTTTCTAGATAAGATTTGCCGTGCAACGCCCCCAGACCCCGGGCCTGCTAGCTCTAAATGAGTAATAAATGGTACGGTAAACTATCTAGACCGCCGTCCTCGTTTGGTCTAAAAGGGCTAACCTGAATTATTGTTATACCCGTTGTATCATATGCAAATAAAATAAAGAAACAGAAAGATAAAGTACACTTATATTTATTTATTCTGAAAGAGTACAAATACATTATTGAAAGAAAAAAACGAAATGAAAACAAATAGTAAGGATATAATTTCAAACTGAGGCGAGAAAGACTCTCTGTCCTTAAGACAAATTTGCTCCGGCATGTACCTAAGGATGTGCAATTGTCTCCCAAAATACAATAGTTACTTGTTCAAGAGGGAGGTACTTCGACTCTGAACAGCGGATAAGGATACAAAAGTGATGATATCGAAATTATCATCTTGTTTTAGCGGTCGTTTATATAGTGGATATCTGACTTATATGATGTATTTGAGTGGTGTTTGCCGGTGGTGCCCAGCGGTGCTAGAGGATTCTGACGGTGGTGCTTAATAAGAGAGGAGAGAGTGGACAGATTGGCTTTGCCTTATGTTTATTGATTAGTTTTCCATCCTGCAAATGGGTTACACGCTGCCTTATTTATTGGGTAGCCACCGACTAAAGTTGGTTTATTTACAAATGAGGACATATAGTACAAGTAGATATTTATATACAGTAGCGGGATCGTAGCGGAGCCGATAGATCGCGAGCCTGATAGCCTCGCTGATCCCTGTATCTTTTATATCCTTGTCTTGCCAAACCAGAGGTAGTCTCTTCTTGTGTCAAGGGTGAGTGATGGGAGTCAACTTTACGTGATTCCGGTGCATTTTCCACCCCCGTTTATCCTACTTTTAGCACATTCTCAGTGTTTTTAGACCGTTTTTGGGTAATATCGTGAGTTTATAGCACGGGGAGTAAATCCGTCGCTTTGATGGTTTACTACCTCTTTTTAGTGATATTAACCCATTCCCGAGCACTTTTACCCTCCGGAATCGTTTGTGTGTCTTGTTCGTTCATGAGATTGTAGGGTCTAGGTGTCACGAGAACCCGGAAGGCGAAGATCTATGATGAGAAGTATGATCAAGGTGCAAGAATGAGCCAAGGAAGAAGAAAAATGAAGAAAAGGAAGAAAAATAGTTGGTATCTTCATGCTCTGTTCTGTTCAGCAGCATTTTGACCTACGATGGAGGCATTTTCTGGTAATGGTCTCTTCATGAAAGTTGTATATAATTGAAAGAGCTTTCCAACTCACTTTGAATCACTCGAATCGGAGTTCTACACGCGAAGATATCATGGTTTTACTGCAGCAAAAAACTGCATCATCTCAAACGCGCGTTTGGAGCTTTCAAACGCGCGCGTTTGGACGTTTTTTCATGTGCAGAGTGTTGGGAGCTGAAACGCGCGCTTTGGGAACCTCCAAACGCGTTTGGGGTCGTTTTCTGCAGATTTTTCCCACCTATATATACATTTTTACACAGATTTTCAACACACTTCGCCCCTCTAAGAACCCTAACCATTAACTTGGCTCGAAATCTTCCCTTTTGGCTCTTTAGACTCATTTCTACTTCAAATTTACTTAGTTTAATGATAGTCTAGCTTAGTTTTAGTTGAAGAATCTTGGATTTTGCATAGCTTTTGGTTCATCTTCTTCTTCCCAAGTGACATGGGTGTGGAAGGAGCTTGATGTAAACTCGAATTTCTACATTTTCGGTAATCAATTTCACTTATTTTCTTGTTTTATGGCTTTAATCTCTTCCTTGATTGTTATTTCATGCTTTATAATGTGTAGCTAAAATTAACATAGTCGAATCATGTGAAATTTGGTGAAATCACCCTTTGGGTGATGAAATTGGGAGTGGGTAGTGTTTTTTATTGTTGTATCTTGCATATTTCACGTCTTAGAACTTGTTATAACGGATTTGGGCTAGATTAGCTACCTAGGTCAAAGTCACACACATCAATCTAAAGAGTTGTTCAGATAGAGAGATGTGGGAAAAGGGGTTCTAGGATCGCGGCGTAGACCCGGCTTAGTTGTTAAGCCCGGGCCCAAAGTGAGGTTACTCGTTTTAACGTTTAAGCGACTTCTAGTGCGCATCATGTCTTGTTAGTGAATCTTCTAAAGGGAAGGGTAGTTAACATGTCATATGGTGTTAAATGAGAGTTGTTCAGACTTTAACACCGGATTTAGGAGCACGCACCCGTGAAATTGAATGCAAGAGTTCTTTTGTCATATTGCACACTCCCGGTTTTGTCTATCCTTGGGGTTGAAATTAGCTATTTGGATCATGGTTCGGCTATGTCCCTCTCCCTTAGTTAAACTTCGTTGCTCATCGCTTTAATGTCGTTGTAGTTGTATAAACCTTTTCAACCATCGATTTTCCTAGACTAAGTTTGAAGTTTGCTTTGGTACTCACAAACACTTTTCCCTTGGGTTCGACTCGTACTCTCTGTAGCTATGCTAGCAATCGACCCGTACTCGCCGGTTAGAGAGTTAGTTTACCCACGCTTTGAGTCCTTATAAATTGTTTTTGTTGGGGTAAATTTTAGCTCAATCAAAATGGCGCCGTTGCCGAGGAATTGTGTGCTATTTGTGATATCTTGCAAGTGAACCGAAAGCTTAGGCCTAGGTTGTTTTTTTTCTTTTTTTTTCTTGATGATGGTTTTTTGTTGAAAGTCACACCACCTATTGCGGTGGTGGTGGTGACTAGATACCGTGATTGTGTTCTTGTTGTTTTCGAGAGATCTTGCGGCTTGAGCTTAAATGGATGGATTTTTCGATCAATACTACTCACTGAACAACAAGCGATTTTACCAACCTCGTGCACTGAACAATGTTATCAACAACAGTTCTTGCCTCGGCCTCAATATCAACAGCAGAGTAACCAAGGTTCATGGGCTTATCAGTGCCCTAATGCATGCCAAAGTCAAAATTATGGTTATTCAAGTTATGAGCCACAACATTATGAGGGTTGTCCGAACCCTAGTTCTTATCGTGATTTACGGTGTTCATACTCAACGTGTTGATAGCTTCACCCAGATTCAGCCACTTGATCGAGAGTTTGGCATGGCAAGAGGCCTACTACTCACCTCCAATGAATCAAAGTCGGTATGATCGCTTCCCCCATTCCACAAGAAGACTTCACCGACATTCAAATAGAGCGGATTAATTTTTTTGAACGAGTTTGATTCAAATGAAGAAGGATATGCAAGAGTTCGATAGAAGATTTGACTCCGACGTAACCGGATGGGGCAATTGATTGAAAAGAGGAGGCATGAGAAAGAGGAAGAGACATGTGCAATAGCGGTGGTCCGGGATGATGATGTTATCACTGAAAAAGTTCAGGTTGAGAGTGAGGTTGATGATTCAGTTTGCCATGATGAGATTTCTGAGCCAGATAGTGAGTTGGGATTGCTCATAGTGCCACCTCCTATTATGATATTTGATTATGGCAAGTTTCACGTTCTACCTATTGCACCTTCACCCCTTGAGATGAAAATTGATGATACCTTGGTGGAATGTGTGGTGGAACCGACCATTGTTATGACTGAGCAAGAATTTTTTGGTGATGAAGATAGCTCGTTTTGGGATGAAGAGGAGTTGCGAGACTTGGAAGTGGAGGAGGTGCAACTTCTATCTATTACACTTGTCTCCGATGAAATACTGAAATGATGACTTGGAGGGGTGTACGATAGATTTGAGCACACTTGTTTGATGAGACACAATTAGAGTCGGAAGAGAAATCGATCGCCCATTTCACCCTCACTCCCAATTGAAGTAAATGAAGATGTCATTGTGAAGAGTGTGGTGAAATCGTATGAGACTGAAGAGCCATCTATGGTAGAGCTACCGGGAGAAGTGGAGATTATTAGCATGCCGGTCCCGGATTATTACACTCTTCCACCTTGTGTTGATGAGTATTATGCGATCGATTTTGTGTACTCACCGGTACATGGAGCTCATAGAAGTTGTAAATGGGGACAACTACCATGGAATGGCAATTACAAGAAGAAGGTGATGAGAGATTTTGACAAAAGAGGATTCCCCGAGTTAGGAAGAGGTAACATCGAGGGCCATGAGAGGTAAGTTTCTAGTGAACTCGGTTTCCGTGATGCTTGTTATTTTTAGTCTTCTTGAGTTGTTGATCTTTTTGAGCTCGGATTTTGGTTGATGTCTTTGGTGATACTTGTTTGATATAAAATATTTGAATTGTTGTTTTGAGTCTTTTGAGGTATGAGTCCGTTTAGTGCCACTACGTCGATGCTAACGACGTTAAACAAAGCACTTCTACATTTTCTACTTTGTGCCAATAGTATAACTTTGAAAAAATTGGCATCAGATAAGTCATCCCGTCGAGCCAACGTCACAAAACAAAGGCGCTTGGGGGAGGCAACCCACCTTTTTGGTAGTAATAATGTGTTTGTTGTGGTCTTTGGGTGCAAGAGGGGAGAGTTTAGCTTAAAAGAGAGGTTGGGGTGAGAATTTCTTTTTGGTTCCGGCTATTGTACATAGACGGGGATGTTTTTTTTGTGAGCCTCTGTGGCTTTATTTTATGCATGGATGCTCTGTGTTTCTTTTGATTATCTTTACATCCAATGCGATTCTCGTCCAGTATGCTTGATATGCTTCGACTCGTTATTTGTGGCATGGCTTTTTTTATTTTATATATCTCGTATCTATCACCATCTTTTGGCACGTGGACTTTTCCCGTGCATGTGTTTGCCTTGGTTTTTGTTTTTATGGTTTTAGATACTCGAGATGGAGCTTACTAGAAGATGTCACGTGGGCTACTAAAGGCACCTTTCTGCTGGGGTTTGGTCAAACAAATAAGTCTTTTACTCTTTTATCTCTCACACACTGAGGACAGTGTTTCGTTTAAGTGTGGGGTGGGAGACTTAGCCGTTCTCTTGTTTCTTATTGATAAATGTGCTTAATATGTGGTATGCTTAGCCTGAGACCGGGCTCGAGTCGATTTTTGGGTAATTTTTAAAAAATTTCAAGGGTTTTCAACACCGTGTTGTTTGTGTTATTTTCACATTCAAGTGGTAACCACCTTAGTAGGACCCCGAACATGTGCACTGTGGTTTGATATTATCTTGAGTATGGAGTTTATTATTTTTCACGCAAGCTACACTTTGTGCACAATTTGATTACTACCACATCTCATACCACTGGTCTCGAGACGAAATAGAAAGGTTTACCTAAGTAGGACACGGGATGACGGTCATGGCGTCTCTTTGACCCTACCAAAGCCAAATAAGCCTTATCCCAACAATAGACCTTCGTAGCCCCTCTCAGCCTTGATAGAATGGTCTGACCACGTACCATTCGTTTTATAGCCGTTTTGTTACTTAGCCAGAAACCTACCTTGAGCCTTAATTATGGTCACATTTCCTTCATTTATACCTTACGAGTGGACTTAATCTTTTGTTAGGACACACTTGCTAAGGCAAGTGTGGGGTGGGGGAAATGATGTTTTATGATGGGTTGGTGTTTTTCTCGGTTTTGAGCTATAAGGAGAAGAGGAGCTCATTTGGTCCTAGTGTTTGGGTTTGGCCCAAGAAGAAAAAAAAATCTGTGAAATTTCTTCCTTCCTTCTTTAAAAAAAAAAAACAGAAAAAGAAAAGAGAACTCAATCAATCAAAGTTCAAAATAAATTAGAAAGTTCTCAATGAATAAGAGTTTGGAGTTTATAAAATAAAGGGTTGGAATCAAAGTGATGAGCTCAAAAGTGATTTTTATGATGTTGGAGTTGGGATAGTGAGATAGGTGCTAATGTATTCGATCTCACCTCATAACACTTGAAATATAGTTGAGTGTGGCAATGAGTTCGGGTATGTTAGTATCCTATGGTTCCCAAAGTGTTTAATTAAATCAAAAAGGAGTTTGGGTGGTTTGTATGGTAGAGATAAGGTGGTGCACTTGTTGATTAGGTTCACTGCACTCCTTTTCTCCAGTTCCCCCAAAATATCCTTTTAGATTAACCGGAATTACCCTAGCCTAACGTTATAACCCTTCAAGTCCTACCCGATCGTGTCCAAACTTAGTGACCTTGATTAGTGGAGAGGCTAGTGGGTATGAAACGGTTGGTAGACTTTTGGTCGGGATTCAAGCCCCGACAATCATTTTGAGCACTTGGTTTTTAGCTTGGCACCACACACACTCCACTTTCTTGATAATGTTATAACCGGTGTGTATATGTTCGTGTTTCATACTTTGTGGTTACCTCGAGGGTGTGAATAGTAGCACCTACATCACAACGTTGAATCCCTTGGTTGGTTTTAAAACGCCTAATTTACTCGAGGGCGAGCAAAGGCTAAGTGTGGGGTGGTTGATGGGAGTCAACTTTACGTGATTCCGGTGCATTTTCCACCCCCGTTTATCCCACTTTTAGCACATTCTCGGTGTTTTTAGACCGTTTTTGGGTAATATCGTGAGTTTATAGCACGGGGAGTAAATCCGTCGCTTTGATGGTTTACTACCTCTTTTTAGTGATATTAACCCATTCCCGAGCACTTTTACCCTCCGGAATCGTTTGTGTGTCTTGTTCGTTCATGAGATTGTAGGGTCTAGGTGTCACGAGAACCCGGAAGGCGAAGATCTATGATGAGAAGTATGATCAAGGTGCAAGAATGAGCCAAGGAAGAAGAAAAATGAAGAAAAGGAAGAAAAATAGTTGGTATCTTCATGCTCTGTTCTGTTCAGCAGCATTTTGACCTATTATGGAGGCATTTTCTGGTCATGGTCTCTTCATGAAAGTTGTAGATAATTGAAATAGCTTTCCAACGCACTTTGCATCACTCGAATCGGAGTTCTACACGCGAAGATATCATGGTTTTACTGCAGCAGAAAACTGCATCATCTCAAACGCGCGTTTGGAGCTTTCAAACGCGCGTTTTGGACGTTTTTTTCATGTACAGAGTGCTGGGAGCTGAAACGCGCGTTTGGGAACCTCCAAACGCGCATTTGGGGTCATTTTCTGCAGATTTTTCCCACCTATATATACATTTTTACACAGATTTTCAACACACTTCGCCCCTCTAAGAACCCTAACCATTAACTTGGCTCGAAATCTTCCCTTTTGGCTCTTTAGACTCATTTCTACTTCAAATTTACTTAGTTTAATGATAGTCTAGCTTAGTTTTAGTTGAAGAATCTTGGATTTTGCATAGCTTTTGGTTCATCTTCTTCTTCCCAAGTGACATGGGTGTGGAAGGAGCTTGATGTAAACTCGAATTTCTACATTTTCGGTAATCAATTTCACTTATTTTCTTGTTTTATGGCTTTAATCTCTTCCTTGATTGTTATTTCATGCTTTATAATGTGTAGCTAAAATTAACATAGTCGAATCATGTGAAATTTGGTGAAATCACCCTTTGGGTGATGAAATTGGGAGTGGGTAGTGTTTTTTATTGTTGTATCTTGCATATTTCACGTCTTAGAACTTGTTATAACGGATTTGGGCTAGATTAGCTACCTAGGTCAAAGTCACACACATCAATCTAAAGAGTTGTTCAGATAGAGAGATGTGGGAAAAGGGGTTCTAGGATCGCGGCGTAGACCCGGCTTAGTTGTTAAGCCCGGGCCCAAAGTGAGGTTACTCGTTTTAACGTTTAAGCGGCTCTAGTGCGCATCATGTCTTGTTAGTGAATCTTCTAAAGGGAAGGGTAGTTAACATGGCATATGGTGTTAAATGAGAGTTGTTTAGACTTTAACACCGGATTTAGGAGCACGCACCCGTGAAATTGAATGCAAGAGTTCTTTTGTCATATTGCACACTCCCGGTTTTGTCTATCCTTGGGGTTGAAATTAGCTATTTGGATCATGGTTCGGCTATGTCCCTCTCCCTTAGTTAAACTTCGTTGCTCATCGCTTTAATGTCGTTGTAGTTGTATAAACCTTTTCAACAATCGATTTTCCTAGACTAAGTTTGAAGTTTGCTTTGGTACTCACAAACACTTTTCCCCTGGGTTCGACCTCGTACTCCTGTAGCTATGCTAGCAATCGACCCGATACACTGCCGGTTAGAGAGTTAGTTTACCCACAGTTTCGAGTCCTTATAAATTGTTTTTGTTGGGGTAAATTTTAGCTCAATCAGTGAGGTCGCTGGCGGACCTAATAACCTGGTGTTCGTGGAGCAACCCCTAGCTTGATAGCGTCGCGTCGAACCAAAGGCCTGGTGCAGGCCGCTGGCTTGCGAGTTCACGGATTGTGGTGGCCGGTGGCCGTATCCACTATTTTGAGGGTCGGATGGACCCAAATAAGGATCCGTGGGCTTAATTACGATTCAGGAATATAAATGGCCCCTTACTCCTCGGCTTAAACATTTTCTCAAAATGTTAGGCGGGGAGTAACGCCTGTTCGTGGATCCGTTGACGTGAAGTATAGTGGCGGCTTTTGGTGGCTCGAGAGCCTTTGGCCTTATAGAAGGTTCGTTCGAAGGCGAGTTCCAACCAAAATGCCTAGCTGAAGTCGGTCTTATAAAGTGCTCGTTCAAAGGCGAGCTCTACGATGACGACCTAAAGGTCATTTGTACAAAAAGGTTCGCTTCAGGGAAAACTCCAAAATATGATGCCGACCTAGAGGTCGGTCTTACAAGAAGGTTCGCTCCAGGGCAAACTCCAAAATATGATGCTGACCTAGAGTTGGTCTTACAAGAAGGTTTGCTCTAGGGAGAACTTCAAAATATGATGCCGACTTAGAGGTCGGTCTTACGAGAAGGTTCGCTCCA
The DNA here is from genome assembly GCA_026214975.1 of Gentiana macrophylla. Taxonomy (NCBI): domain Eukaryota; kingdom Viridiplantae; phylum Streptophyta; class Magnoliopsida; order Gentianales; family Gentianaceae; genus Gentiana; species Gentiana macrophylla. The sequence continues at coordinate 90,233,334 of CM047817.1, forward strand.
GGGCGAACTCCAAAATATGATGCCGACCTAGAGGTCGGTCTTACAAGTTTGGCATATGAAGCCTTAGTCTTGGCATTGGTAGCATGTTTTGCGGCTTATAGCCTTTTTGTGCCGCGCTATCAAGCGGATGACCTTGTCGTTTTGCCGACTTATTTTTTAGGCTCGTGATGGAGGTCAAGTTAAATTATTAACTCGATGCCTACTAACTCACTAGCAAGAGAACTAGGTTCAATTGTAGCACAGCCAGATAGAGTCGAGGTCGATCCCACAGAGACTCGGCACAAATAAAACACAACTTTATCCTATTAGAACTAAATTGAAAGGGCGGTCTACGACCAACTAAATGCAGAAAATAAAATAGTGACAACCACGAGACACAAAAGACCACAAAGACAAACTAAAGACTACTAAAACACGGATAATACGGTTGATATTATCTAAACAAATAGTATTGATTACGCTAGTAGATTATAACTTCCCTCATGTGAATTAGGATGATAACGAGACAAAACAAACGTTAAAGATTAATTATTATGACTACGGGAGTCATCCCCTAAGGTAGATTTAGCTCCGGTTAGGCCATCTAAATCATCGTGCCTCCATTACGTGACTTCGCTTTTTAATGCCTCCATCTCATATAACTTCGACACAATTACTTAAACTAGGGTGCGGTATAAACCGTAACCTCATCTAAGCAACATTCCTAGGGTAAGGCGTACTTCTTAGATGCCGATTCAATCTATATCCTAAGTAACAATCACTTTTGGGTTTCATGTTAAATTATGATGACGAATAATTAAGTTGATCAGTTTAATTACTCGTTTTAATTCCAAATCGAGAGAATCGACGTGGTCGGCCGATCATAATATTGCCCTACATATCACCATGCTCGGTCGATCGAACGACGAAGACTCGGGCGACCGAGTGACACGTCTAGTCGACCGAACACGCCTCGTAATCGGTACAAATCATGATTACTTCTTAACGTTTCTAACCTAAACACATGGGTTCGTAAATTAATCTACATCACGCAATCAATACAAATAAAAACTACTCCATAATAAAATACATCAGATCTACGAATAAAGATTGCATAATTGAATAGTCATACCCTCGAAGACGAGTGACTCCCGCTCTTTAATGCGCTCCTAATCGGAGAATCCGGCGAATCCACAATGAACGAACATAAAGAAAATAAAACTTAAAAGCTAAAATTGTATCAATTGTTTTGTGTTGTAGTGGTGTGTCTTTCTCAAAGATCGTGGCTCTTTGCTTATATAGGAGTTGTAGCCGAGATAGGGAGAATCCAAAAGATTGACATGCATTTATCACATTAGGCTCGGGGTGACCGAACCTACACGCTCGGTCGACCGAATGGTATGGCTCGGTCGACCGAGCCTCCTTCTTCACGCGTTTTCACTTCGGTTCGTCCGACTTGTTCCCCACTCCACGCTTTTGAATTGATCTGATTAATCCTTTCTTTAATGCTCCGATTTTCTTCTCTTTTATCTTGAGATCTCCCGATTGTATGATAATTATCTTCCCGATTTATCATGATCTGCAAAATCAGCATTTATCACACAATTAATTGCTCTTTTATAATAAAAATAGCTAAATACCAATTATCATATTAATAATCACTTATCATTAAATAATAAATATAAACACGTGATTAAATATGAAGTATATATAATTAACTCCGATTTAAGGTTATAATTGATGACATAAATGGGTATATTTTAACTGTCATCAAAATGCCCCCCACTTAAACTTTGCTTCGTCCCGAACAAAGCATCAATAAGTCATTCCCCAAGACAACATTTTCTGTGGTCAACTCATACTTACACAAGAAACCCGAGTCAACTCATACCAGTCATGCTCATAAGATAAGCATTATTCACTACTCGCTATGAATCGAAGTGATTGTGTGCATGTGCATTGGTTTTATACAAATAAAGCAAGATTAGAGCTTATGCAGGCTTCATATCAAAATTTACCAACATCAGCATTCATACTCCTTATGCCTCGCAATGGTTAAAGCACTAGAACAATAAGCAAGAGCGTATCTATAGGGTTTTTGGACTTGGAGACCGAGTACTACTCAAAGCCTCTAAAAATTCGAAATTTTCAATTTTTGCATATTTTTCGAATACTACTAATCTCAAGGAAGAAAACTTTTCATAGTATCCCCTATCTTAGATTAAGCATAGCATCGAATATTACCACAAGCGCGGGGCTACTTTGGTAATGTTACTACAAGCCCAGTGTTTTAATGCATTGTCAAAACACAGGTACGTCCCAAGCTTATTACTCCGCTTTTGTTGGCTAGAAGATCAGAATACATCAGTCGACAAATATCGACACTAGGTCCTCATAACCAATTATCTAAGCAATGTACACATACTTCTTTCAATTATTTTAACTCATGCGGTACTAAACGATTCACAATTTGAGTAATTTGAACAATACCTAACTACTTGCAATTGTTGGCATGAATATCCTTAAGTCTACTAACAATTTATCGCGAAAGTATAATATGACCACGTACTCACGCAACTTGGTTCATTTCCTATCAATTCTAAGTGTAAGAACTTCACAGGTTTAAGGGTACGAGTTAAACAACTTGGTATTTATCCATAAAATTTTTAAATTTGGCTCAATATTGTCTCAGTATTCCGTTCCCCTTGACTTTTTCAACATATAGCACAACATATAGCTAAGTCCCCTGCCCCCCACTTAAACATGGCATTGTCCTCAATGACAAAAATAAATGAGAGTTCAAGATGAAAGACTTAGCTCTGGAAACGGCTATCAAGTAAAGGAACAATATCGGAGTAATCATCGGCACAGCGTGGAGAAACAAACACATCCTGTACAAACAAACTCCACGAAAGCATCAAATACCATGTCTATGGAAGTTATAAAATAATGTGGCAGTAATTAGATATAGATATCTAAAAACAGTTTAAGCCACTTTACTTTATACTGCCATGGACAAGTCCAAAAGGGATTCAAACCTAAATAAAAACTCACATGACGGCTATCAAGGAAAAAACCTCGTTTATTCCGAACTTAGACTCGGAACATGGCGAGATGAAAAAAACCGTGATAGGCGCATGCTACTTTATTAAAAAGAAAAAAAAACGAAAAAGATAGGTATAGGTAGTAGTTCTAAGTTTATAGTCGCTAGCTCGACTCAGCTCAAGACGGTTTATTCATAGACAGGGTCATCAAGGTATAAAACCTCCTCCTCAGCAGCAGGCGGAAGCCCGTGATAATGCTTTATACGATGTCCATTGACCACAAATCTGGACTCGTCTTTGAAATTAAATAGCTCCACCGCTCCAGAAGGAAAGACTTGTTGTACTTGAAATGGGCCACACCATCTTGATTTCAACTTACCCGGGAAGAGTCTTAAGCGCGAATTGTATAAGAGAACTAGATCACCCTCTTGAAAGGTCCTATCCAGAATCTTTTTGTCATGGAACTTCTTCGTGCGCTCCTTGAAAATCTTGGCATTCTCATATGCCTCTAAACGAAACTCCTCCAAAGCGAGTTAACTTTAACATCCTTTCTCACCGCCAACGTCTCATCAAAATTTAGCATCCTTGTTGCCCACATGGCCCGGTGCTCCAGTTCCTACAGTAGATGACATGCCTTTCCAAAAACAATCCTATACGGTGACATTCCAATCGAGGTTTTATATGCATCCTATAAGCCCATAAAGCGTCGTCTAAACGTAACGACCAATCCTTCCTAGTCGTATTATGCTTTTTCTAGGATACGCTTTATCTCTCGATTAGTGACTTCTACCGCCCACTAGTCTGGGGTGATATGCGATTGCTAGCTTATGTCGAACCCCATACTTAATCATCACCTTTCAAACGGTTTATTGCAAAAATGACTACCATTGTCGCTATAATCGCTCTCAGTGTCCCAAACCTTGTAAAAATGTTCTTCTTCAAGAATCTAACCACAACCCTAGCATCGTTAGTAGGGAAGCAATGGCCTCAACCCATTTGGATACATAATCTCACAAAGAACTAAGATATATCGGTTAGATAGTGATGAAGTAAAGGGTCCAACAAAATCTATTCCCCAAACGTCAAAAAGCTCCACTTCTAAGATGCTCTTAAGAGGCATCTCATTCCTCCTTGAAATATTACCTGTCATTTGACAGGCATGACATGCCTTTGCATATTGGTGTGCATCCTTAAACAATGTCGGCCAATAAAAACCGCATTGGAGGACTTTGGCCGCAGTTTTATCTCCCCCGTAGTGTCCTCCAACTTCATACAAATGACAATGCTTCAGGATATCATTATACTCTTCCTCTGGCACACATCTTCGAAAAACATTATCAGATCCTAGCTTAAACAAGTACGGTTCATCCCAATAATAGTGTCTAAGATCTTTAAAGAATTTTTTCCTTTCTTGGACAGTGAGATTTGGTGGCAGGTACTTTGCGGATAGATAATTGACAAACAAACTAAACCATGGTTGCTTCTTCTCCTTCACAACCTCTATTCGCGAAGAAACTGCAGCACAATCATTATGTCCCCGATGGTGGTGATGGAGAAAAGTTGCTCATCGTGAAAAGATTCTCCTATCTCGTAATTCCTCACCATCCTCTAATTGTAAGCGCGATAGATGATCGGCCACCACGTTCTCACTTCCTTTCTTATCTCGGATTTCTACGTCAAATTCTTGCAGCGAGTAGAATCCATCTCAACATCTCGGCTTTGAATCTTGCTTTGCTAGGAGATACTTAAGAGCCGCATGGTCTATCCACACAGTGACTTTAGATCCCACTAAGTAAGATCTAAATTTGTCAAAAGCAAAGATAACGGCCAAAAGTTCCTTCTCCGTTGTGGCGTAATTTCTTTGGGCAGCATTCAAAGTCCGGCTTGCATAATAAATAGGTCTGAAGATCTTATCTTTCTTTGACCCAAAGCGGCGCCAACAAAGATATCACTTGCATCACACATCGGTTCAAACGGAAGATCCCAATCGGTGCGACGAACGGGTGCGATGTCGATCTACTTTTTATTTCGTTGAAAGCTTTTATGCATTCATTAGAAAACACGAATGGCACATCCTTGGCCAATAATTCGGTAAGAGGTCTAGAGATCATGGAAAAGTCCTTGATAAACCTACGATAAAATCCAGCGTGGCCTAAAAAACCTCGCAAAGTTTTAAGATTAGTAGGTGGAGGTAATTTCTCGATCACTTCGACTTTGGCTCTATCCACCTCTATACCGTTCTTTGATATGCGGTGGCCTAGTACTATACCTTCCGTAACCATCAAATGACACTTCTCCCAGTTAAGCACAAGATTAGTCTCTTCACATCTCTTCAACACTCGTGCTAGATGTGTGAGACATGAATCGAAATCGTCTCCAAACACGGAGAAATCATCCATAAAGATTTCCAAGAAATCTTCCACCATATCCGCAAATAATGACATCATACACCGTTGAAATGTCGCGGGGGCGTTGCACAACCCAAATGGCATTCGATTATAAGCAAATGTCCCATATGGGCATGTAAATGTCGTTTTCTCACGATCTTCGGGCGAGATATGGATTTGATAGTATCCCGAATACCCGTCAAGAAAACAATAGAAAGCATGCCCGCTCAATCTCTCGAGCATTTGATCGATGAAGGGAAGAGGAAAATGGTCCTTACGAGTGGCATCATTTAGTTTCCTAAAGTCTATGCATACTCGATGACCGTGATTAGCCTCACAGAATTAACTCATTCAACTCATTGGCTTGCACCGTCAATCCTCCTTCTTGGGAACTACGTGGATAGGGCTTACCCATTCGCTATCGAAGCAATTGGAAATATAATTCCCATTTCTAGCATTTTTATAACCTCATCCCTAACCACTTCCTTTAATTGTGGGGTTAAACGCCTTTGAGGTTGTGCAACCGCTTTCTTCTCTCGTGGTCCACGGAGATCTTGTGCATACATACGCTAGGGCTAATGCCCTTAACGTCAGCTATGGTCCATCCAAATGCTCCGCGGTACTCTCTCAAAACACTCATAAGTTTCTCTTCTTGTAAGTCCGTCAAGGAAAAAGATATGATTAGTGGCAAGGTCTCATCTTGAAGAAATACGTACTTCAAATTTGCAGGAAGAGGTTTTAAAGTCAAATTTGTGGGAGGTTCTTCCAAAGAGGTCTTCAACTTTTGACCAGTGAGTTTAAGTTCAAAGTACTTATGCCACGTTGGTCTATGATAGAATCTTTCAATCTCCGCAGCACTTACTTCCTCTACAGGTCTTGGGGTCCCTCTACTACATCCTGGCCATATCATCTTCTCCTCCTCACTACTCACGTACTTGACTTCATCTTCTTCTTCTAAGACAGCATCCAAAAAATCCTTGATACTTTCATGTTGTTGAAATTCTTGAACGATCCTATCAATGGAATCCAACATGAAACATGCATCCTCTTCATCATCAGGTTGCTTCATAGTGTCGAAGACATTGAATGCAACTCTCTCTTCGTTCACTCTTAACACCAACTCGCCTTTGTAAACATCAATTAGCGTCCCTACTAGTGGCCATGAAAGGTCTCCCCCAATATCAAGGGCACTTCGTGGTTAGCTTCCATATCTAATACCACAAAGTCGACGGAAATACAAACTTTTCAACCCTCACTAGCACATCCTCAACCACTCCACACGGTTCCTTGACAGAGCGGTCACTAACTCTGATGTGATTGAGGTCTTCTTAAGATCTTTCATGCCTAGCTTCCGAAAAATAGATAGTGGCATCAGTTCACACTTGCTCTAGATCACACAAAGCTTTGTTCGGACATACGTTACCTATGGTGCGAGGGAATGAGAAAACTTCCCGATCTTTGCATTTTGGGGGTAACTTATGTTGAAGAATGGCTGAGCACTCTCATTAAGGCATATGGTCTCTAAATCTAGAAGTTTCCTTTTAGTGGAGACGGCGTCTTTAAAAACTTGGTGTACTCGGGCATTTCAACTAGTGCTTCAACTAGGGGTATATTGATTTTTAACTTACTAAACATATCCACGAACTTCTTATACCTCTTATTATCAAACTTAGGCTTCGGCTTTGGTGGAGGATAAGGTAGAGTTGAAGGTCGACATCGGTGAAAATTGGATACTTGTTATCGTAAAGTTCAACTCTAGGGCGGCGAGGTTCTTTGTATCGTTCTTTGCTCGAGCAAAGTCTCGGAAGTATTAGTCTCATTGCTTGGCTCACTATCCTTATTCTTTGTGACTTTTTCTTTCTCTTGCAAGGATGGTGGAGTTACCTCCTTTCCACTTCTTGTCATGATTGCATTCAAATCCTTAGGGTTCTTCTCTCGGTGTTGCTTGGCAACCCTCCAGAGAGGTCTAGTTGAGACTTGCTCAAATAGTTGTCCTACCTGTGTGTGAGATTTTGAACTAAAGCTTCCTGGTTGGTTACTTTGGCATCTGTCTTCCGACAATATTGGCTAAAGTTAGTGGCTAACTCACCATAGATTTTGAAAGTTGTCCCATATTGTCGGTGATTTACATTACTTAGTTTTTCTATTGCGGCTTCCCCCAACCGAAAGTTTTAGTCTGCATTGTGGTACATAAGGGTAGGCGGTTTAGGCCTTTCTCTGCATTAATGTCACTATATCGGAATCCAGATGGTTATGATTAGGTCTGCACCCTCCCCGACATAATTGGCTTCTTCAAGCATCAAAGATTCTCACTTTGAGGTGCTACCTCGATTCCACCCTTTCTCTACTCTTGTCATCCTCTCTTGCATCCCATCTACCTTATTATTGATAATGAAAAGTTGTTCTAAGATTTTGGTAGATGCACTATCATCAAATATATCGCCATCATCTTCACGGTGGCTATGTCATTGCCTCCCATTGGCTATTCATTGCTATTTGCTCCATCTTCCTTGTGCCTCCTCAGAGATAAAGAACAAACGCTCCATTCTTTGGAGGGCGTCTACTCTAATTTTCTCGCTCTCTCAACCCATGGTAAAAGTTTGCATTAAAAGCCAAAGAGAGATGTCATGATGAGGACACTTCCTCATAGCTTCCTTGAAACGCTCCCAAGCTTGATCAAAACTCTCCCAGGTTGTTGCTTAAATCCTAGGATGTCTTGGCGTAACTTAAAAGTTTTTCCTAAGGAAAATACTTATTCATGAACTTTTGCAACAATTGTTCCCAAGTAGTGATAGATCCAGCCTCTAAAGAGAGAAGCCATTGCTTAGCTTTATCTTTCAAAGTGAAAGGGAAAAGCTTAAGACGAATGTTACCCTCCGGAATTAATTCTGGTTTCACAGTACTAACGATTTCCAAGAAATTCGCCACGTGAACACCAGGATCCTCGTTTTGGACTCCATGAAAAGTAGAATAATTGGTCACCATTTGAATTACATTAGGCCTAGGGTGATAGACTTCCGCAGCATCTTGCGGTGCTACGATAGCGGGAATGAATTGTTCAATAGTGGGCGTTGCATAACTTTGCAAAGTGCGCCTCGCTCCTTGAACTAGGGCTTGGTTCTCATTATTAGCATTTGCATTCACATTATTGGCATTATTAATAACATGATTAGGTACCTGGTTTGGATTGACTGGGTTGCCTTCCATTTCTTTTGATTCGAATGCTCGTAATGATCGGTTGTATGTCCTTCTTCCACTCCTTGCTCGCTTTCCTCAAGATTCGGATCCTCTTCTCCTTGCTTAGCCAGTTCCCTAGCTAACTTCCTATTCCTCCTCGCAAATTTCTCTATCTCAGGATTATATGGTTCAAGCGGTTCCTTCGATTTCCGAGTAGCGTACTATAAAATAATAAACAACAATAAAACAATTAATCACTAGTAAAGGCTAGGCCTTTAACTAACTAACTAAAACAGATTCAAATAAGTTTGAGAAAAGAAAACGTAAATAAAAGCGAAGCGAGAATGTTTTAAAACTAATACGAAATCAGAAACATAAAAGAAAATATATTCTCGGTCGACCGAGAGAGTGTGGTTCGATCGACGAACGCTCCTTTTTTTTTTTTTTTTTTTACGACAACGATTAATATACTGACTCTTATTCACAGAATATTCACGAATCTAGTTCTAACAAAATAAGCTATATCTTAATTTAATGACTCGAGTCCCGGCAACGGCGCCAAAAACTTGATGGAGGTCAAGTTAAATTATTAACTCGATGCCTACTAACTCACTAGCAAGAGAACTAGGTTCAATTGTAGCACAGCCAGATAGAGTCGAGGTCGATCCCACGAGAGACTCGGCACAAATAAAACACAACTTTATCCTATTAGAACTAAATTGAAAGAGGCGGTCTACGACCAACTAAATGCGAGAAAATAAAATAGTGACAACCACGAGACACAAAAGACCACAAAGACAAACTAAAGACTACTAAAACACGGATAATACGGTTGATATTATCTAAACAAATAGTATTGATTACGCTAGTAGATTATAACTTCCCCATGTGAATTAGGATGATAACGAGACAAAACAAGCGTTAAAGATTAATTATTATGACTACGGAGTCATCCCTAAGGTAGATTTAGCTCCGGTTAGGCCATCTAAATCATCGTGCCTCCATTACGTGACTTCGCTTTTTAATGCCTCCATCTCATATAACCCGACACAATTACGAAACTAGGGTCGCCGGTATAAACCGTAACCTCATCTAAGCAACATTCCTAGGGTAAGGCGTACTTCTTAGATGCCGATTCAATCTATATCCTAAGTAACAATCACTTTTTGGGTTTCATGTTAAATTATGATGACGAATAATTAAGTTGATCGAGTTTAATTACTCGTTTTAATTCCAAATCGAGAATCGGCGTGAGTCGAAGCCGATCATAATATTGCCCTACATATCACCATGCTCGGTCGACCGAACGACAGCACTCGGGCGACCGAGTGACACGTCTAGGTCGACCGAACACAGTTCTGTGTCGGTACAAATCATGATTACTTCTTAACGTTTCTAACCTAAACACATGGGTTCGTAAATTAATCTACATCACGCAATCAATACAAATAAAAACTACTCCATAATAAAATACATCAGATCTACGAATAAAGATTGCATAATTGAATAGTCATACCCTCGAAGGCGAGTGTGACTCACTCTTTAATCGCTCTCCTAATCGGAGAATCCGGCGAATCCACAATGAACGAACATAAAGAAAATAAAACTTAAAAGCTAAAATTGTATGAATTGTTTTGTGTTGTAGTGGTGTGTCTTTCTCAGCATCGTGGCTGCTGTTTATATAGGAGTTGTAGCCGACATAGGGAGAATCCAAAAGATTGACATGCATTTATCACATTAGGCTCGGGTGACCGAACTACACGCCGGTCGATCGAATGGTATGGCTCGGTCGACCGAGCCTCATTCTTCACGCGCGTTTTCACTTCGGTTCGTCCGACTTGTTCCCCACTCCACGCTTTTGAATTGATCTCGATTAATCCTTTCTTTAATGCTCCGATTTTCTTCTCTTTTATCTTGAGATCTCCCGATTGTATGATAATTATCTTCCCGATTTATCATGATCTGCAAAATCAGCATTTATCACACAATTAATTGCTCTTTTATAATAAAAATAGCTAAATACCAATTATCATATTAATAATCACTTATCATTAAATAATAAATATAAACACGTGATTAAATATGAAGTATATATAATTAACTCCGATTTAAGGTTATAATTGATGACATAAATGGGTATATTTTAACTGTCATCAGCTCGCGCTATGAAGCGGATGACCTTGTCGTTTTGTCCGACTTATTTTTGCAGCTATTGTGACGTCAAGCGTCTCACTGCGGGGGCGCGCTATGAAGCGGACGACCTTGTCATTTTTTGCGACTTATTTTTCAGGCTCGTGCTATGAAGTGGACGACCTTGTCGTTTTGTCCGACTTATTTTTTAGGCTCGCGCTATGAAGCGGACGACCTTGACGTTTTGTCCGACTTATTTCTTAGGCTCGCGCTATGAAGCGGACGACCTTGACGTTTTGTCCGACTTATTTTTGCAGCTTTTGTGACGTCAAACGTCTCACTACGGGGCCGCGCTATGAAGTGGACGACCTTGTCGTTTTGTCCGACTTATTTTTTAGGCTCGCGCTATGAAGCAGACGACCTTGTCGTTTTGTCCTACTTATTTTTGCATCTTTTGTGACGTCAAGCGTCTCACTGCGGGGGCCGCGCTATGAAGCGGACGACCTTTTACGGCTTAAATCCTCTTTTGTGCCGCGCTATTAAGCGGATGGACTTTTGTTGAGAAAACCCATGTTGGTGGCGAGCTTGTAATGGAGAGCTCGTTGATAGATACCTTTATAATAAATGAGCTCGATGATATTATCAACTCTTTTGGCCTTTTCTAGATTTCCCTTTGTTCGTAATAATCTTTATTTTTCTGTACTTAACCTGCGGCCGCAGATTCGGGCTTTGGTTGCATGTTTGCTTTGTTTTGGTAATGATTTTGCCCAAGTGTTTTTGAGCTTGCATCTTTATTTTTCGATACCGGAGCATCTGATGCGGAGTTGTCAGATTCCACATTGATTGTGGTCGAATACGTGGGCAAAAGGGGAGCGTTTGGACAGGTGTCAGTATTTTGGCCGTAATTTTCGGCCCCGATGTCCGTTTCGCACGCAGGACCCCATTTCGGAAAGCTCTTTCCGATGCCAACGACATGGTGAATTGCGAAGTCCGTTCACGTTTCGAAGCCAAAATCAGCTGTTTTCCCTTCCATTTCGTACATCGAAGACTTTTCCACGTTTTTCGCATTTTTCTTATTTTATTTCCGAATTCAATAAAGATCCGATTCAGGATTCATTCATTTAGGATAGTCCTTGATTTCAACATCTTGATTTCCTTGCTGATTTATTTCCATAATACATTCTATAATTTTTATATTTTCGGAGCGTATCGTATTTGGGCAGCTATAAAATCCCGGCTTGTGGGATGGTCATCTTTTTCGAGTCCGCTATATGGGTCCGACGTTTCTGTACATATACATATATGGACCCCTTGTTTTTGGCGAGGTTGAGGACATTAAAGCATCGATTTTGCAAAAATAATTGAGCTGAAAAGTCTTGCTTGTTTCTGTTGAGCTTAACGACTGAATCGAAAATTCCCATATGCAGCCCCCTTGTTTCAAGCAAGATTGAGGGCGAACTTGGTTGAAATAAGTGTCGAACTCGGGTCATTCCCGTCTGTTTGAACATTCTCACCTCCGGGCCCCTTGTTTCAGTTGAGCTCGATGACTGAATCAGAAAATCCAATGAAAATCCGATGTGTGGCCCCTTATTTCAGACAAGATTGAGGACATTTTACGGCGAGCTTGTTTGAAATAGATGTTGAGATCAAAAACTCGGTGCCTGCTTTGAAAGTTTCAATAAGTGGCCCCTTGTTTTGGCATGATTGAGATCGCGAGTAACTCGTCTGAAACAAATGTTGAGGTCGATATCCGGGGCGATAACACTGGAGATCTTGTTAATGAGGAGCTTATAATAAGAGAGCTGGTATTTGGCGGGCCCATGTCTGGTGAGCTCATATCTTGTAAACCATTTACGACCTCTTGGAGCAATGCCAGTTTTATCTGTAACCTCGTAGACCTTTGAATTCGATCTTTTTCAAGAGCGTACATTGGGCGGTCTAATGATATGACCTTGTGAACTTCACCGCTACTAATCATCCCGAGCCTTTGATAAAGCTTCCCGTTTAACCATAAAAAAACAATTCAGGATCATAACTCTTCTTTTTGTGAGTGGTGCTCTGGTTTTGATTTTCCCTTCCTAGAGGGAAAGGGCGCCTCACTCAGGCCGATCCTTCTGGCTCTCTCCAACATCTCCCTAAGGCCAAATTTAGGTGGCTAAAGGTTGAACTCTGTTTTCATTGGACCCCTCGCTACTCCTGTTAGAAAACAAGTGATGGTGGCGTCGTCAGGGATGTTTCTGGTCTGATCGTAGACCTTGATGAACCGCTCATAATAGCTTCTCCCCGAATCATTTTATCCCCTGTGGACCTCATACAGATCCTCAATGGTCTTCTCGGTTTGCTCGCCGACTCAAACTCTTTCACGAAATTTTCTGACAAATCCTCCCAGCTTTCGACCGAACCCCAGGAAAGCCCGTGAACCTAGGATGCGGCTCTATCTTGCATGCTGCCTACTAGGGCAATGCACTAGGATGATCTGTTTTGGGTTGCTAAAGTGATGCGACCTAAGAATGCGGTGAGCGAATCATACGGACAAGTGTTCCCATTATAGTAACTGCAACTGGGGTAGCTAACCTTTTCCTTCTTCATTGGTAGGGTTTCGGTGATTCTCTTGGCGAGTACATCGATTCTAGAGATCGGGGCAGCTTTTACAACGGGCCTCGACTTTTTCAGCTCTGCGATTTCATTTCTCATTATTTCCATTTGTTCGACAATGACGGGATCAACTCTTCGTTTGGGCAGGGATGGTTCAGCTGCTCGCTCAGACCGGTAATCTGAGTCCGCATTGTTTCATGATTCCTTATGTTGTGCCCACTTTTCTCTTATGATCAAACGAGCATCTTTTTCGTTCCTCCTCTCTTGCCTGGGCGTTACGCCCTTTTTCGGAGGACCTAGACGGCTTAGGGCCGGACCCTTTTCTTTCTCACCCAGCCTTCTCAGAATTGACCCCCTCTCCTCTTTCCTTTTTGATTTTCGCGACCAAGTTGGACCAAAATTTGGCAGACCTCTTGATCTATCTTGCGATCCTTTCGGCCCGACGAGTGAACACTTTCTTCAACATCTATCCTTTGAGGCTGACTTTGGCGACCTTTGTCTGGCGCCCTTGGGTTGACAACGCTCCTGGGTGGGATCGCTTTCCGGACAGGTAAGGGTGCCCGGCCTAGAGCTATCAGTCGAGAGTTGGACAGATACATTCCCTGTGCATACTTGGCATATTCCCTCATTTTCATGACCTATGGATCCTCTTGGAATCCTGGGATCTTTTCTGGCACCCCGATCACCGCCTTTTCCTAGTGAGCCTGTTATAAAGCCACAACGACCTCTTTAGATTTAGTCCTCTAGTTCAGGACATTTCCAGCATCATCTGCGACCAGAACCTCTCGATGGGATCGGTGCTAATCTGCGGTGGAATTATCAAGTGCCTCTCCCCCACCCTCAATGTGAAGCTGATTTTGTGCGACCCCTTTGGCCGGCGTTTGTGATACCAATGGTAAACCCCTACTTTCAGTCATCGCCTTTTAATGCAAATTGGTTTTGCTTAGAGATAAGATTGTTATTCTAGTCGCCACCGACTCTCTGACAACCTGATCTTTTCTGACACCCTCAACTACTTCGTACTATCTTTGACTTTTAGGGATCTGTATTTAAGATCTTTTGGCAAATGACAAATCAGGATGAGGTAGTGGCCGGACATATGAATTTCTGGGGAAGAAGGTGATGATTTAAACGCTAAAACCCCAGAAATTTGTATGATTTTTATCTCAAAAATAGATGTACTATCAAGGAAATAACGTCGGCTATTTATCACAATGTGGTTTAAAGAAAATAAGAACTCAAAGTGATTTTTTTGGCTATTTTCTGGTTTAGATGATGATGTTTAACCTTAAAGGTACTGAGAGAGGTGATTTCTCAAACGCAAGCTCGGTATATTTCAGGCCTTCGTACACAAGGACACGCATATAACATCCAATATTGCAAGAGCTTAACTAAAAACAAGAACTTGAGCGAAGAACACTACGAGAGGCGATTTCTCAAACGGTAACTCATGAGTTTCGAGCAAGCTTTGTTAATGTTACCTCTTTTTAGTCTTTCATTTTTGACGGTGCTAATTCTGAGGTTCCTTTGAGCAAGAACAAGCTCCGTTGGACTTGAAGAAGCGACGAAGACTATGAAGATCCTTAGCTCCTCCGGAGCTAGCTTTCTGGGCGATCTCTACGCCGGAATGACCAAGAAGCTTGATGTTTTCCTGGTAACGGAGCCAACTGATGATGTCGAAATTATCATCTTGTTTTAGCGGTGGTTTATATAATGGATATCTGGCTTATATGATGTATTTGAGTGGTGTTTTCCGGTGGTGCTCGCCGGTGCTAGAGGATTCCGACGGTGGTGCTTAATAATAGAGAAGAGAGTGGACAAATTGGTTTTGCCTTATGTTTATTGATTAGTTGTCCATCCTTCAAATGGGTTACACACTGCACTATTTATAGGGGAGCCACCGACTAAAGTCGGTTTATTTACAAATGAGGACATATAGTACAAGTAGATATTTATATACAGTAGCGGGCTCGTAGCGGAGCTGATAGATTGCGCTCCTGATAGCCTCGCTGATCCATGTATCTTTTATATCCTTGTCTTACCAAACCAGAGGTAGTCTTTTCCTGTGTCAAGGGCGAGGTCGCTGGCGGACCTAATAACCTGGGGTTCGTGGAGTGGCCCCTAGCTTGATAGTGTCACATCGAACCAAATGCCTGGAGCAGGCTGCCGGCTTCCGAGATTGCGGATTGTGGTGGCCGGTGGCTCTATCCACTATTTTGGGCGGATGGACCCAAATAAGGATCCGTGGGCTGAATTACGATTCAGGCATATCAAACAGTTTACCCACGGATGTGCAATTGTCTCCTGGATAAGGACTCGGTATCCAGGGACGGGGCGTTACAATAATAATAATAATAATAATAAAAATAAAAATAATAATAATAATAATAATATGCATCTGTGGGACCAAAGGAAAATAAATTTGAAGAAAACCAAGGAGGGGGGGGGGTAGGGGGAGATACCGTTTGATCAACATAGTTGGTTGATTAGTGGTTAAGATAATTGAGGGGAAGGTTGAAACTAGTGATAGTATAATTTTTTTCTGATCATTTGGGTTATTGTTTATGCTTTATTATTTAAGGGAATGAGGCAGAAGGGCAAAAATATTTGATCAATTGAGTAGAAGGACAGTCTTTTGAAACTTTTGCATAAAGGAAAAAACTATTTATCCACTGTCGAAATTCACTTTTGTTCGAAATTTACTGTTTAAATTCAATGCCGAAATTCACTGTCGAAATTCACTTATTTTCAAAATTCATTGTCGAATGTCACTGATTTTCGGGATTCACTGTCGAAATTCACTGATTTTGGGATTCACCGGGGAGATTCACTGATTTTCGGGATTCACTGTTTGTCCTTCTCGCTAAAAAATTATGCAGTTGTCCTTCTCCCTATAAAAAATGCAGATGTCCTGTTACTTAAAAATATTCCAGATTGTGTCCTTATCCCTAATTACCCATTATTATTTTTTAGGATATGGTTGTTTTGTTGGCTTGTGTTGGAAGTGGGGCCCAAAAAAAAATATTACCGAAACAAAGAAGCTACCGTGAAGACTTGGATTCTTTTGATATGGATGTGAAGTGTTTGTAGTTCTGAACTTTTGATCGACTGATTGTCCAGAAAAATAAACCAGAGTGAAAGATAGTAGGGACGGCGATCTAAGCAGTTGACCGGACTATTTATGACTCATTTAGCTAGCTAAATCATTTGAAAATATTTCTACTATGTGTTGAAAGTTGGAGCGGTGTGGATGAGGAAGTGGGTGAAAGTCTAGCTGATCTCATGGTTGCCATTGAAGGTGAATTTGCTCACCTGGAAACGGAGAATCAGCTTCCTGATTTGCTAGATAAGATTTGCCGTGTCAATGCTGAGGCAAAAAATGTTCATCTCCGGTTTAGTAACTCTTTACAATCTAATTTCCCCAAGACGAACATATTGGGATTTTTTTGAGTCCATTTTAGAGAAGTTGAGGAAGCTGCTAAACCATAATCCCGATTCAGCCAGCTCGGTGAATCATTTAATGGAAGACGCGTTCTAACAGATATGGTGTAACGCCCCCAGACCCCGGGCCTAGTAGCGCTAAATGAGTCATAAATATTCCGGTCATCTGCTTAGACTGCCGTCCTCCTTTGGTCTAAAAGGGCTAACCCGAGGTTTACAAGGCCTATATGTCTCACGCTTATATGGGGGTGAGTATTCTACTACTTTACCGATGTGGGACTTTACATTCTCCCCCCTTATAAGGGACTGGCGTACTCGCTAGGACGGCCAAGACTGTTCCCGGATCGTCCATACCAGAGGTAACTAGAGGCCTTCTTTACACCGTATTCTTGTACGGTGCAGCGCATAGTTCCGTCTGATAGTCGTCTCTGATACCATTCTGTAACGCCCCCAGCCCCCGGGCCTGGTAGCGCTAAATGAGTCATAAATGGTCCGGTCAACTGCTTAGACTGATAGAAGACAAAATTTGAAGATACGGTTGACCACACCATTAATGCAGCGTAATTCTTATAATTGTATTTTGATTACATACGATCTCTGTAATAAACGTAGCTTAGAGGGTAAGTAGTGTAAGCCTATAAATTCTCTATTGTATCAATGGAAACAATTCAAAAAAAAAAAAACCTTTCAGAGTCTCTTCCAGTATTCTGATTTTCTTCATAGAAGACAAAATTTAAAGATACGGTTGACCACACCATTAATTCAGAATAATTCTTATGATTAATTATGAATGATTCTTATGATTGTATTTTGATTATATACGATCTCTATAATAAATGTAGCTTAGAGGCTAAGTAGTGTAAGCCTATAAATTCTCGGCTAAATTACAATTTTAGTCCTCTAACTAGACACTTTTTCGATTTTGGTCCTGGTTTTTCTCCGACGACAATTTTAATCATGTAAGTGGTCTTTTTTTTTTGCAAAAAAAGTCCTGAACGCCGGAAAGACCACTTACAGGACTAAAATTGGTCTTTTCCGGCGACAATTTTAGTCCTGTAAGTGGTCTTTCCGGTGACAATTTTTGTCCTGTAAGTGGTCTTTCCGGCGTTTAGGACTATTTTACAAAAAAAAAAAAAGACCACTTACAGGACTAAAATTGTCGCCGGAGAAAAATCAGGACCAAAATTGAAAAACGTGTCTAGTTAGAGGACCAAAATTGTAATTTAGCCATAAATTCTCTATTGTATCAATGGAAACAATTCAAAAAAAAAAAAACCTTTCAGAGTCTCTTCCAGTTTTTTGATTTTCTTTATGGTATCAGAGCCAGGGGCGAGGGTTCGTAAGACTTAACATTGGTGAACCCTCGCCCGATCTTCTTCCGCTTTTAAACATTGTTATTATCTCCACCGTAAAAACCTTCCTCCAGCCCATCTCCATACCACTACAATTCCTTAAACATTTCTATATATCACGTAAGTTGTCTCAATAGCACCACCGGTAAGCCTCATTTGTTACTACAAGTTTGTTCCAAATCTTTACGGCACTTCATCGAGAAAGAAAAAAATACAATCCAAAAAAAATTATGAAAAAAGAAATCCAAATCCCTTATTTTTCCCAGTCAATCCAAATTTTGACCGCAAAAAAAATCCCAAACACATTTCGGGCAAAGCCTAGTTTGTTTTTTTGTCTTGTTTATTATTTAGATAAATAAATAATCATGTCAGAGCATCGATATTTTTCTTTTGGCGTCCATTTTATATTTTTTTCAGGTGAATAAACAAAGATAAAAAAACGAATTGCAGATCCACTGCAATTGTCAAAAGTGGAGGCCGATATCATAGTCATTCAAGCAGAATCAACCTACCAGAATCAAATCACTACAACTATGGACTCCGGAATAACATCCGGAGTGGAGATGCTCTCCACAACACAACACCTAATGGACTCCGGGAGAACAACCGGAGTGGAGATGCCCTCCATAACATCAAAACTATGGACTTCGGAAGAACCGGAGTGGAGATGCCCTCCAAAACATCACAATTATGGACTTCGGAAGAACATCCGGAGTGGAGATGCCCTCCAAAACATCACAACTAAGGACTCTGAATGAACCATCGGAGTGGAGTTGCCCTCCATATTATGCCAAAACAAACTCGGCCTCCAAACCTGGCCTCGATTGAGGGAGGGTGATAGAAGACAAAATTTCAAGATACGGTTGACCACACCATTAATGCAGAATAATTTTTATGATTAATGCTGAATGATTCTTATGATTGTATTTTGATTACATATGATGTCTGTAATAAATGTAGCTTAGATGCTAAGTAATATAAGCCTATAAATTCTCTATTGTATCAATGGATACAATTCAAGAAAAAAAAACCTTTCAGAGTCTCTTCCAGTATTCTGATTTTCTTTATAGACATCATTTGTTTGGACAAATTGAGAATTTGTTGGAGGAAAAAGATGTTAGCCCTTGTGATGCAACA
Source organism: Gentiana macrophylla (assembly GCA_026214975.1). NCBI lineage: Eukaryota > Viridiplantae > Streptophyta > Magnoliopsida > Gentianales > Gentianaceae > Gentiana > Gentiana macrophylla. The sequence continues at coordinate 90,252,576 of CM047817.1, forward strand.
GAGAATTTGATGCCTAAAACTTATCCGAAAGACGTAGATGCTTGTTTAAACACCTTGATTCAAACTTGCCAGGAGGTTTGCTAAAAAGAAAGTCCAAGGTCATTTGTTAAAAAGTGCCCGCTTTGGAGGACAAGAAAACAAAAGTCCTCAAAAATTTTGATCAAGCCTTGATCAACAGATTAAAGAAGGCTAAATTACAATTTTGGTCCTCTAACTAGACACGTTTTTCGATTTTGATCCTGGTTTTTCTCTGGCGACAATTTTAGTCCTGTAAGTGGTCTTTTTTTTTGCAAAAATAGTCCTGAACGCCGGAAAGACCACTTACAGGACTAAAATTGTCGCCGGAAAGACCACTTACATGACTAAAATTATCGCCGGAAAAGACCAATTTTAGTCCTGTAAGTGGTCTTTCCGGCGTTCAGGACTATTTTTGCAAAAGAAGACCACTTACATGACTAAAATTGTCGCCGGAGAAAACCAGGACCAAAATCGAAAAACGTGTCTAGTTAGAGGACAAAAATTGTAATTTCGCCGATTAAAGAGGAAGTTGAAGAGCAAAAAGTTATTGAAATTAATTAAAATGTTGAAATTCTAAAGGGTCTCTCAGTAGAGTGTTTTGCATCATGTTTTGAAAGATTTAGAGTTGGCTTTTAATTCTAGTTTTTATTTGGCTTTATTGTTAAAAAGGACAAAATAAGAGTGGAAATGTGTAAAAAGGACAGTGGAATTTTTTATTGGGTGAAAATGACAAATCAAACAGTGGAATAGTGGATTCCATCAGAAAGACAATGCAACCAACGATTAGTAACAAACGTTGGAATTGTCGGCTTTAACACATGATTTTTTTTTCACTGTCCTTAATCATATTTTTCAACTTTTTTTTGTCCTTTATTACCACTCCCCCTTTTTATTTTTTTGTTTTTTGTATTGATATATTAGGGAGGTAAAGGTTTATGTCCCCTCCTTTTTATGCTGTTTGTTTTTTTTCATATGTTTTAATGATAAGTAATGTTAAATAAAAAAAAATCAGTTCTTTGTTTGACATTTTAATCAACATCTATGTTGTGGTGATTGTTTAATTGGTTTAATTAATCAACATCTATGGTGGTCCGGTAAACCGTGTTCGCGTGTGATGTATATCAAGAACCTAGTGGCTCAGTGAAGAAACGCTTTATACCATGATACTGAAAATTGGAAGCTGAAAGGAAATTTCGTGGAAAGAGGTTAGAGACAAGAAAACCTAGCTTAAAGATGTGAAAGGAAGAAGATACTTTGTATAAGATAATAAGAAATATAATATATATATATATATATATATATATATATATATATATATATATGTTGGGTTCCCCTACATACCATACTATCCATGCTTACCGTACATACTACTAAAATAGTGCATCTGATCACTATTTTAGTGCACTGCATTATTGTTTCATTGCAAACTACAAATTGAGGAGCGGTTTTCTAGTTAGGTTTCTAGTATTACCTAATAGCAGATTTCCCCCGCTTCATTAACTAGGTGCACTCAAACAATAACCAGGTGCACTAAAATAGTGATCAGATGCACTATTTTAGTAGTATGTATGTACGTAAGCATGGATCAATAGGTATGTATATATGAACTCATTTCTATATATATATATATATATATATATATATATATATATATATATATATATATATATATTTTTCTAATCTTTTATTAAGTAGGTGGATCTGCATCTTTGAGCTTTTCTTCATCATTACTTGCTCTGTATTTTCTCATCAAATCAAAGAAATTAAGCTCTTTTAATGGCGGAAACAATGGCTGGTATGTTCTCCAAGCTTGCGGGTTATTCTTTTTTCTTAAGCACAATTAAGCAGCTTTTACCACCTACACTTGACCGTTATTTCGACACCTTCTGGTTCAAAATCTTGGCTTTATTCAATCCAAACATTCAAATCCGGATTGATGAATACACAAGCAGTGAGTTAAACGAAGCTTATAGTGACACCAAAACTTACCTTGGAGCCATATCCACTAATCAAAAGGCTAAGTATCTTAAAGCAGAAAAGTTAAGTGAAAGCAAGTCTGTTGTCATTAGTCTTGATGAAGGTGAAGAAATTATTGATAATTTCAAAGGAATCAAGCTTAAATGGAAAGCTCGTAAGGGGAAAATTGAAGATAATTCGTCCCGTCAAGGAGGTCCATCAATAAAAGAGAAGAATTTTTATGTTCTGAGGTTCCATAAAAAAGACAGAGAAGTTGTTACAATGGAGTATTTGGATTATGTAATTAAAGAAGGTAAGAGTATTACGTATAAGAACCGAAGACGAAAGCTTTATACGAACAAAATTCTTGATAAATTTTGGCGGTATCGTCCTGGAGGTAAGTGGAATGGCATTAGTTTTGAGCATCCAACTACGTTTGACACGGTTGCTTTGGACCCGAAAAAGAAGCAAGAAATCATCAATGATTTGACCACTTTTCGTGGGGGTAAAGATTATTACAAGTCGATTGGGAAAGCTTGGAAGAGGGGTTATCTACTTTATGGTCCTCCTGGAACCGGGAAATCGTCTATGATTTGTGCCATTGCAAATTTCATGGAGTATGATATATATGATCTTGAGCTTACGTTGATTGAGGACAATTCTGAGTTGAAGGAGTTGTTGATCGACACAAAGGGGCAATCGGTTATTGTGATTGAGGATATTGATTGTTCTATTGATCTTACAGGAAAGAGGAAGAGCAACAAGACTGATAAAGTTAATGATGATGAAGATTCGGATTCGGATTCGGATTCTGAAGAAGAAGATGAGAAATCGAAGAAGAAGAAGAAGAAGGAGATGAAAGTGACGTTATCGGGGCTGTTGAATGTAATTGACGGGATATGGTCGGCGTGTGGTCCAGAAAGGATAATTATATTCACTACGAACCACGTGAAGAAACTCGACCCCGCACTGATTAGGAGAGGAAGAATGGACATGCACATTGAGATGTCTTATTGCAGATTTGAAGCGTTTAAGGTTTTGGCGAAGAACTACTTGGGAATCGATACACATCCTTTGTTTGGACAGATTGAGAATTTGTTGGAGGAAAAAGATGTTAGCCCTTGTGATGTAGCAGAGAATTTGATGCCTAAAACTAATCCGAAAGACGTAGATGCTTGTTTAAACAACTTGATTCAAACTTGCCAGGAGGCTGCTAAAAGAAAGTCCAAGGCTGCTGCTAAAAAAGAGGCCAAGAAAACAAAAGTCCCTGAAAATTTTGATCAGAAGCCTCAAGAGATTAAAGAGGAAGTTGAAGAGCAAAAAGTTGTTGAAATTAATGAAGTTGTTGAAATTAATTGAGTCGTTGAAATTCTAAGGGTCTCTCAGTATATAGAGTGTTTTACATCATGTTTTGAAAGATTTAGAGTTGGCTTTTAATTCTAGTTTTTTTTTTTTTTTTTTTTTTTTTTTTTTTTGGTGATATATTAGGGAGGTAAAGGTTTATGTCCCCCTCCTTTTATGCTGTTTCTATTATTCATATGTTTTAATGATAAGTAATGTTAAATAAATAAAAAAATCAGTTCCTTGTTTGACATTTTAATCAACATCTACGTTGTGGTGATTGTTTAATTGGTTTAATTAACATCCCTATTCACAGATCATTTGCAGAGATAGCCCTGCTCCGTGTGATTATGCATTTGGATTTTGTATTAATTTCATTTCACATTCATCAGTAAAAATTGGGTTAGGATATTGTATTTGAGTAATGATACCGCACACAACGATTGTACCATTAAAGAAAGACACAACGGAGGTCTACACCGTTGATCAATATAGTATTAATTAGGTATCAACGATGCAGATCACCGTTGTGTCACTCGTTCTGGCAGAACCGTTGTGCCCCTAAAAAAACGAACATGAAAATATTCTTTCATCCGAAATCAGGTAGATACACATATTGCTTTCAAATTCAAGAAAAATCATGCAAAAAAAAAAAAAAAAAAAAAAAAAAAAAAAAAAAAAACGAGTTAGACTTTACTTTGTTATACTATGTTGATTTGGACTTGCTGCTCTTGTGGGATATGTGTATATGATGCCAATGATGCTTTGGGGTTTGCTTTCTGTGTCCTTCAATGGATTGTCTCTGCCATAAGTATCACTATTGCCCTAGCTACACTGAAAATGTTGGTTCTTGATCAATAACTTTTATTATTGATCAATAATACTTTAATTATCCATTTGAATTGGATTATTTTTATATCTGAACGAGTCAAGCTCAATCTGGAAAGCAATAATACATTTAACAAAACAAACTCGAACAATGACCTCAGACAACAATTTTCTAATACATTTACGGAGGCTGATATTGGAGCAGTATACGGAGGTTGAGATTTCACAGTTTTGTTAGCATTTGTGGAACATTTGGAATGCTAGGTGCGGAAGAGTGACCTAAGCTGCCGCGGCGGGGTTCGGCCTCCGAACCGTAGGTGGGACGCATTTCTTCCTCATATAGCTTAGGCCGAAGACCAGGGGAAGTTTAGGATATGAGGCTGATCTTGAGCCGCCATCCAACAAATACCTTCGTTTAAGAGAATATTTTTGGTGTAGAAAGTCTCAAATTCCGGATCTTTCCGTGCTCAATTTCCTGAGAAACGAAATCATAGGCACGTAGGTTCAGGGTTAGACCAACTACTCCAAGAGCACTCATCCATAAACCAGTAACTGGTACAAATAGCATAAAGAAATGTAATCAACGTTTATTAGAAAAAGCAACCCCAAAGATTTGGGACCAAAACCGTTTAGCGGTCTGGCTGTACTTTATCACTGAGCGGTCATTTAGGGGCCTTAGCTGGTGATCCAGTGTTAAAGTGTCCCACATTGGGAACTTGTGGTTGTTTCACCCACCATATTAAGAGATGGACTTCCCTCACCTCACAACCTAGGTTTTGGGGATGAGGCTCCTCCTCTTATATGGGTTTGGGCCATAGGCGGATCTACACTTGACTAAAGGGGGTCCGCGGACCCTGTTAAAAATAGAAATACTCTACATTTTACCTATAGAAATATTTCGGACCCCGTGAAAAAAAAATATTTATTGTGTTAAATATTTACGGACCCCACTGGATAAAATTTCTGGATCCGCCACTGGTTTGGGCCTATGTTTTCCACATGGTATCGGAGCCACCATTTACTGTGCAAGTGTTGGGCCTATTTGTTGGCCTTGTGTGCCCGACCCATATTTGAGGGGGCGTGTTAAAGTGTCACACATTGGGAACTTGTGGTTGTTTCACCCACCATATTAAGAGATGAACTTCCCTCACCTCACAACCTAGGTTTTGGGGATTGATGTGATCCCCGGCAAGCATCATGGTGGTTTCCAAAGGAAAAAGAAGAAAAAGGAGAGTGGAAGAAGGCAGAATTTTATCCCACATTGCAAGTTTGGAAGATTTTCTTAGAATTTTATTAGTATTTATTTCTTTTATTTTTATTTTTATTTTTATTTCTAATAAGTTTGACCCACATCGCTTTGGGAGTAGTTTATGTTTTTTCATAGTAGCCTATATAAGGCATTTAGGTGTTTCTTTTATGGAACAACACATATTTTATTGAGTGAAATTATTATAAAGCTTTCTAGCTTTTTGTGAGTATTCTATTCGTAGAGTATTCGAATCTGAACTTATCAAGGTTCTGAGCATACCTTGTGGCGTTCGTATACCAAGGTTCTTAGATACGAGTTATCTAAGGATTGAGGTCATACCAAGGTTCTTAGTTACGAGTTAGCTAGGGGTCGCGGTGCTCGTTTTATTGGTGCCTTCAGTCGGTCCTTCGGCAATTTCGGGTCTGATTCGGTCACGGATCATATCAGGGATGAGGTCCCTCCTCTTGTATGGGCTTGGGCCTATGTTTTTCACATCCAGGCTGTATGATAATGCTCCGATTTATTTTTCGAGGGTGGTTGCTACCTCAGTGGCAAATGCGCAGGAATTTCGGCAGGCGGTGAGTGAACCTCGTGTGGATGTTGTTGGTGTGGGGCACCCAATTACTTGGAGTTTGCTGCCTCCGGGACGTCTGAAATGTAATACGGATGCAGCTGTGACAGAGGATTGCTCAAGAATTGGCATGATCTTCCGGGATAGCACTGGGTCGGTTGCGGCATCATACTCGTATCATCTGGACCGGAGATTCTAGAGATGAGAGCTATTCTTTTGGCATTGCAGGAAGCTCTGAGGTTGGGTATTCCGGCACTTATAGTGGAGAGAGACTGCCTATTGTGTGTACAAGCTCTCTCGAGTGCTCTGGAAGACTTCTCGGTCATAGGAAGTTTGGTGCAGGATTGTTTATCCTATCGCACGTCCTTTTCTTTTCTTAGTTTCTCGTTTGTTAGGCGTTCGGGTAATGCCGCAGCGCATTTGCTGGTTAGATATAGTTTATTTTCACTTGGTTTTAATTTGTGTTGAGTGTCTCCTTGCGGTGATGTACTCTCCGTCTTAGTTGTGGATTTGAATTAATATAGCTGGTTGGTTTTTCTCAATATATATATATATACATATAGAGAGACACCCATTCATGAATAATAATAATAATAATAATAATAATAATAATAATAATAATAATAATAATAATAATAATAATAATATTATTATTATTATTATGCATAAAAAGAAGGACCAAAGGAAAATAAAACTGAAGAAAACCAAAGAGGGGGAGGGAGGGGGGGTTGGGAGATACCGTTCGATAAGCATAGTTTGTTGATTAGTTGTTAAGATATTTTTCTTTTTTTGAGGGAGTGGTTAAGATAATTGAGGGAAGGTTGAAAGTGAAACTAGTAATAGTATAATCTTTTTCTGATCATTTAGGTGATTGTTTATGCTGTGTTATTTTTTAGGATATGGTTGTTTTGTTGGCTTTGTGTTGGAAGTGGGGCCCAAAAATATTAGATAAATAAGCTACCGTGAATACTTGGATTCTTTTGATATGGATGTCAAGTGTTTGTAGTTTTGAACTTTTGATCTACTGATTGTCCAGAAAAAAAAAAAAGGAGTGAAGGAGATAGCGAGGACGGTGATCTAATTAAGCGATTAATGGGACTCATTTTATGACTTATTTATCTAACTAAATCATTTGAAAATATTTCTACTATGTGTTGAAAGTTGGAGCAGTGTAGATGAGGAAGTGGGTGAAAGTCAAGCTGATCTCATGGCTGCCATTGAAGGTGAATTTGCTCACCTGGAAACGTAGTCAAAGCCGAGGCAGAAAATGTTCATCTCCGGTCTGCTAAACCATAATCCCGATTCAGCCAGCTCCGTGAATCATTTAATGGAAGCGCGTTCTAACGGATCTGGTGTAACTCCCTCAGACCCCGGGCCTAGTAGCGCCAAATGAGTCATAAATGTTCTGGTCAACTGCTTAGACTGCCGTCCTCACTTGGTCTAAAAGGGCTAACCCGAGGTTGACAAGACCTTTATGTCTCACACTTATATGGGGGTGAATATTCTACTACTTTACCGATGTGGGACTTTACAACCCCAACCCCCTATAAGGGATTGGCGTCCTCGCCAGGACGGCCAAGAGTCCAAGACTGTTCCCGGATCCTCCCTACCAGATGTAACTAGAGGCTATCCTTACACCGTCTTCTTGTACGGTGCAGCGCATGGTTCCGTCTGGTAGTTGTCTCTGATACCATTCTGTAACGCCTCCAATCCCCGGGTCTGGTAGCGCTAAATGGGTCAAAATGGTCTGGTTAACTGCTTAGACCGCCGTCTTCGCTTTGTCTAAAAGGGCTAACCCGAGGTTGACAAGACATTTATGTCTCACACTTATATGAGATGTGAGATTTCTACTACTCTACCGATGTAGGACTTTACAACTGGAGTCGTCTTTGAGATCATCCCTTCAGGAGACTGCAAAACATTGTGAGGTGCATGATCATGAACTAAGAGATCTTCACTCACGTAATTTTTTTTTTTATGTGTGCGCTTAATGACGTTGTGCAGTAGATATGCTTTTGCTATGCTGAGTTGCTGATTCTGCCTGTTGGGCCTTGGTTTCCTTATCAAGTTTTTTTTATAGAAAAATGAAATAGTAGTTTTGAGGGGAAAATTAAGAGTAGTATTTTTATTTCGACACCTTCTGGTTCAAAATCTTGGCTTTATTCGATCCAAACATTGAAATCCGGATTGATGAATACACAGGCGGTAAGTTAAACGCATGGTTCAAAGTCTCGGCCGACTCGGCTCTGACTCGGCCGACTTGTCTCCGACTCGGAGCATATCGGTACAAAGTTACGGATTCATCTCGGTTTAGACTTGAATCGGGTACGTATCGGCCAAACTCGGCCAATCTTAGCCAATCTCGGCCAAACTCGGCCAATTTCGGCCGAGTCAATCCGATTTAAGTGTGAACTTAGTGATTCGATGGAAACATGAAAAAGGATAAAGCAAAAGCAATCATACATAATATGCAGTCAATCTTGACAATAAACTTCACTCCAAAAGCATAGTAGTAGACAAAATCTTTACTATTTACTTTTTTACAGAAGAAATAGTACACATGTGACTTTGTCAATTGTCAAGAATCAAAACAACTCACATAACTTCAATAATTATCCAGTTTTCCAGTCTCTTTATAAGAAAAAAATCATACACAATTATCATAGCAAAACTTCACAACCCACAACACAGCTTTTATTCACCGCAACTCCTCCATTTTTTCGTTACAAAACCTAATTAAATCCATGATGCTAATTACCCAGACAAATACTTGTTGGACAATCTTGTTCAAAAACGAAATAAAATACAAGTAAAACGAAATACAAGAAAAACGAATTACAATTGTAAAGGAAACGAAAAAAAAGGATATATGATCCGAGCCCTGTGTTGCACACAGTTTCCTTAAGACTAATTCGTCCCCTCACCTTCGTGTGCCGTGAGCTTCACAGGGGCGTTAATCTCCCAGGATAGAACGGATAGCAATGACAGAAGCTTCGCGCCTTCAATTGCTTAAGAACCTGTAGTTTGAACTCTCGCCATGTAGAAAAGAAGTAAGAAGAAGCGATTGCTCGTGTGTTCTTGATGCTTGTATGATGTCCTTTATATAGGCTTTATGCTGTAGAGGATGTCATAAAACAGATGGAATTCGAAGTGGAACAGCCTCAGCTCGTATTGAATGTCATTCTGACAAGGAAATGGAGCGAGCCGCGATGTCGGCGCAGATGCCATAAGTGTTGTTAGTTGGAAGGTCACTCTGAATTTGATAATTCAGTTCGAACAGCAGATGCCATAAGTGTTGTTAGTTGGAAGGTCACTCTGAATTTGATAATTCAGTTCGAAAAATAAAGGATCATGTTGTAAAACCGAACCTTCGCGGGGAGCCGTTGAATCGAGTCCGCAGGACGCACGCTCGCACACAAGTTCAAGCTGAAATCCGGATGGATTTGCACCCCCCCTGCGCCCGCATAGAGAACGGTGTATAAAGTTGGTAAATTCTTACCACTACACTAAAGCAACATCATATATATATTGGCTCTTTTCCTTCCTTCCTTCCAATGTGGGAGAAATTGGTTTCCCCAATTTTCCCTTTATTACTAACACTTTCCATTCACCACTTAGGCCCAATAGGCCCAATATGACATATCATTTAACATATCCATTTTAACCATCATTTTCCAACAATCCCCCACATGAATGGAATAGTGTTTAAACCCTAGCAAAGGCTCTAAGAATGAAATTGAGAGTTCAAGCGGTAGATCAATGCATAGGATAGGTAGGTGTGACCACTTTGAACCTTCCCTTGATTAAATATGTTTACTTTCTTTGGTTGACTAGTAGAGCGTGATGTCCTTGAACTATTACATGCGTTGATGTAAATGATGACATATCAACCACACTTGCATCTACCTATCAACATAGGTTCTTGCGGTTATGTCCATTTTGGACGTGGACATCTGCTGGTTCGAAGAAGAGTTTCTAAGAATTGCGCCCTCACAATTCCCTTTGAAGCGGCCCTCTTCTCTCTTACATAGGTGATTACGTAATTGAAATTTTTCTCAAAATATTCTTCTTACACGAATCATTAAAAGCTCTTCTGTGAGCTTATCCTCGTTCAATCTCAATGTTTCTTCATCTTAGGAATGAGCTTGAGGTTACCCCCACAATGACTTTACTTGGCAATTAGGTTTTCCCATTGAACCAAGATCTTGGGATCTCCAATCTACAAGGTTGGGTTTTCCTTCGCATAAAGATTTATTCCATGGGCTTTAGTCCCATTCCTCTTGATGATTTAGCAACTACCTCTCTATTTAACCCTTTGGTTAGCGGATCCATGCAAGATTATCCTCTGACTTAACATAGTCTAAGGTAATCGTATCAGATTGAGAGTAGTTGTCTAATGGAATTATGTCTTCGGCGTATGTGCTGAGACTTACCATTATACATTATATTATGTGCTCTTCCAATCGTTGATTGGTATCACAGTGAATACATATTCTTGGCAGCTCGCCGCCATTGAGGAATATCCTCTAGAAATTGATGCAACCATTCTGCCTCTTCCCCACATTTATCTAATGCCACAAACTCAGATTCCATTGTGGATCTGGTTATCACGGTTTGTTTGGAAGATTTCCAAGACACGGCTCCATCGCTTAACGTGAATACAAATCCACTTGTGGATTTTGAATCCTTTGAATCAAATCCAATTTGCATCAAGATATCCTTCTATAACAATTGGTTCTCTTGTATAGTGAAGGCCATACTTACGAGTATATCTTAAGTATCTCAATAACCTCACTATAGCTTTCCAATGTTCATGACTCGGATTACTAGTATATCTACTTAGCTTGCCAACAGCGTAAGCGATATCCGGTCTAGTACAACTCATTAAGTACATTAGACTTCCAATGATCCTTGCGTACTCTAATTGAGATACACCCTCACCTTTATTTTTGAACAAAGGTTGACTTTGATCTATTGGAGTTCTAGCTTCATTTGAGTCATCTTTATTGAATTTTTCTAGGATTTTATCAATATAATTAGATTGACTCAAAATGAGACCATTAGAATTTCTTGTAATTCTAATTCTCAATATCATCTCTGCTAAACCCATATCTTTCATTTCAAATCAAGCGTTTAACATATCTTTGGTAGATTTGATCATCTTATCATTACTACCAACTATCAAAGATGTCATCCACATAAAGACATAAGATGACATAGCCATCTTTTGTTTCTTTCATGTAAATACATTTATCACATTCATTGGTTTTGAACCCTTTTTCAAGCATAACATGATCAAACTTTTGATGCCATTGTTTTGGTGCTTGTTTTAAACCATATAATGACTTAACCAATTTACACACTTTCTTATCTTGTCCTGGACTAGAAAAACCCTCAGGTTGTTCCATGTAGATTTCTTCTTCTAAATCTCCATTTAAGAAAGCGGTTTTCACATCCATTTGATGTACTTCTAAATTACGCAAAGCGGCTATAGCAAGTACCATCCTAATGGAAGTTATTCTCGTCACTGGAGAATATGTGTCAAAATAATCAAGACCTTTTTCTGACTATAACCTTTTATTACTAGTCTGGCTTTATATTTATCAATAGATCCATCAGGTTTCATTTTCCTCTTAAAGATCCATTTTGATCCTAGTGGCTTACATCCTGGAGGTAGATCAACTAACTCCCAAGTATGATTTTGCAATATAGAGTCTATTTCACTATTTATTGCTTCTTTCCACATTGGACCTTCAGAAGAAGTTGTCGCTTCTTTAAAGCTTTGAGGATCTGTCTCTATCATATAAATGATAAAATCTTCACCAAAAGATTTTTCAGTCCTCGACCTCTTGCTTCTTCTTGGCTCAACCTCAGTTGGCTCTTCTTCATTTACTTGTTCAGAAGGGTGATCCTGAACATGAACACGCTTTAATGAACTAGGTTCATTTGTTTTAGCTTGAAATACATTCTCAAAGAATGATGCATTTCTCGATTCCATTATCGTATTTTTATGTATTTCGAGATTATCGACTTATACACAAAAATCGATAAGCACTTCTTGTTGTGTGCATATCCAATGAATATACAATCAACGCTTTTGATCCTATCTTTACTACTTTGGGTGTAGATGCGAGCACCTTTGCAAGGCACCCCCACACTTTCAAGTATTTGTAAGAAGGTGGTTTACCTTTCCATAGTTCATAAGGAGTTTTCTCTTGTTTCTTTCGGGTATCTTATTTAAAGATAATTGCTAGAAAGGATAGCTTCCCCCACAAGTTTTGTGCTACTCTGAACTCAACAACATTGAATTCATCATTTCTTTCAATGTTCGATTTTTCCTTTCAAAGAACTCCATTCGATTGTGGTGACCATGGCGCGTTATTTCATGAATAATCCCATGTTCGGCACAAAAATCACTTGGTGCCAAATATTCACCACCTCTATCGCTTCGGAGTATTTTGATCTTTTTTCCATGTTGATTCTCAACTTCTTTTATGAATAGCATAAATTTATCTATCGCTTCATATTTTCCTTTTAACAAGTATACATAGCAATATTTAGTGCAGTCATCGATAAAGGTAATAAAATAATTATTTCCGCCTCTCGATTGCACAATTTTAAGATCACACACATCGCTATGTATTAGTTCGAGTGGTTGCGTATTTCTTTCAACATTTTGAAAGGACGCTCTTGTTAATTTCGCTTCAACACAAGTTTCACACTTATGTTCTTTATCAATTTCGAATTTGGGGATATATTTTAGACTTTTTAATCTACGCAGGGAATCGTAATTAACATGTCCTAGTCTACCATGCCATAAGGAAGGTGACTCAACCAAGTAAGCAGAACCAGCAATATTATTATTGATATTGTTTGGCCTAACAGCCATTACATTCAGCTTGACCATGCCATTACATGCATACCCCTTACCGACATACATACCACTCTTAGTTAAAGTAAATTTTTCAGACTCTAAAACAAGACGGAAGCCATTCTTATTCAACAGCACTCCAGACACCAGATTCTTGCGCATATCCGGGACATATAGCACATTCTTCAAAGTTAGATGCTTGCCAGAAGTCATCTTCGTAATCACTTCTCCTTTTCCAAATATAGCGAAGTAGCCGAGTTTCCCATGAACAAAGTCTCATTACCTTGAATCGACTCGAACTTAGTAAACACTTCCTGTCCAGAGCATATGTGCCTTGTAGCTCCTGTGGTTCCGCCCACCATTCTCTAGGATTTGAATCCACCATGTTCACCTCGACACAACAAAGACAAAGATCAATATCTTCCATGCCTTGAACAATATTTGCTTGAAAACCTTCTTCTTTGGTAGCTTACAATCAAAGAGATTTGTGACCAATCTTGTCACAATTGAAACATTTCCCTTGGAACTTAGGTTTTTCAATGCCACCTTTCGGTCCCAATTTAGCTTTTGGTCCCGTTTTTGATTTCTTAACAAACTTGTTCTTTTTCGAGCTTTGGCCATGTTCTACCACGTTGGCCCTTGCAAGATTCTGAGAGTAATTTCCTCTTTTATCAGACTTCTTATTGTCATCTTCAATACGAAGCCTAACAACAAGATCTTCCATGCTCATTTCCTTTCGCTTATGCTTAAGGTAATTCTTGAAATCTTTCCACGCATTTGGTAATTTCTCAATAACACAAGCGACTTGGAAAGTTTCACTAAGCTCCATCTTTTCAGCTTGAATCTCGTGAAGAATCAACTGAAATTCTTCCACTTGTTCCATGAGTGGTCTAGAGTCCACCATCTTGTACTCCAAGAACCTGCCAACGACAAATTTCTTTGTACCTGCATCTTCGGTTCTATACTTTTTATCTAGTGCCTCCCACAATTCTTTTGCACTTTTTTTCTCACAATACACATCATACAATGAGTCAACTAAACAATTCATTATATAATGTCTACAAAGATAATCAGATTGTTTCCATTCATCCATGGCAAACAGAAAATCTTGATTCGGCTCTCCTTCCGCTTCCGGTGTTGGTGGATCATCGGTTAGGAATTTAGCCATACGCAAAGTTGTGAGATAGAACATCATCTTTTGTTGCAATCTCTTAAAATTCAAGCCATTGAATTTTTCCGGCATCTCATGCTGATTCATAGGAGCAGCACCTCGATTTGGCACTTGTTGCACCATAGCCAAAGGCTGAGTCTGACCATCAGCACCATTTTGAGCCGTACTGGTTGTCATTTCTGAAATTTAACACACAAATTGATTAAATTTCCTTTCAACAATTTATAGAACAATTTTTAATTGAACTATACTCAATTCAACAAAAGATTCGTTTAGAACTCGTTTTATTGAACCAATGTTCGTTTTAAACCCAAAACAGCTCGTTTAAAATTCAGCTCATTTAAGAAACTGAACAGCCCGTTAAAACAGCTCGTTAAAACAGCTCTTTATAGTCAAATCAGCTCGTTTTAAAACGCAGCTTGATTCAACCAAACAGCTCGTTTTTACACACCTCGATTCTCTTTCTTCAATTACAGAAAACTGGATCTTTTCAAACTCGTTTCAAGCACAGAATGTAGGAATTCAGTTTGATGAATCTCGAAACTGTTCACAAGAAGAACTTGTTCGATCCGACACAGTTGTACAAACAGTTCGTTCTCAATTCTTTCCGTCAATGAACAAGAATTATCAGAATCAGTCTTAAGATTGTTGGACAATCTTGTTCAAAAACGAAATAAAATACAAGTAAAACGAAATACAAGAAAAACGAATTACAATTGTAAAGGAAACGAAAAAGGATATATGATCCGAGCCCCGTGTTGCACCACGGTTTCTTAAGACTAATTTGTCCCCTCACCTTCGTGTGCCGTGAGCTTCAGCAGGACGTTAATCTCCCAGGATAGAACGGATAGCAATGACAGGAAGCACAACGCCTTCAATTGCTTAAGAACCTTGTAGTTTGAACTCTCAGTTTTCATGTAGAAAAGAAGAAAGAAGAAGCAGATTGCTCGTGTGTTCTTGGTACTGTATGATGTCCTTTATATAGGCTTTATTCTGTAGAGGATGTCATAAAACAGATGGAACAACCTCAGCTCGTATTGAATGTCATTACAACAAGGAAATGGAACAGGCACAGTATCGAGTTGCATTCGTGTCCGCAGGACGCGCGCTCGCACACAAGTTCAAGCTGAAATCCGGATGGATTTGCACCCCCCTGCGTCTGCGCGTAGAGAACGGTGTATAAAGTTGGTTTCTTATTCCAACTACACTAAAACAACATCATATAAATATTGACTCTTTTCCCTTCTTCCAACCAATGTGGGAGAAATAGCTTCTTCCTATTTTTCCTTTCCATAACACTTTCCATTCACACACTTAAGCCCAATAGGCCCAATATGACATATCATTTAAAATATTCCATTTTAACCATCAATTTTCCAACATAGTATGCGCCCATAAACCTTCCTTTTGCCGTAATCGATACCATAGTTTCATGGAGAAAGTGTCAATAACATCAAACAAAGATCGAACACCAATCCCCTTCCCTGTGAAGCTTGCACATATGCTCCCATGCCCTCCAATGTACTCGTTTTTCATTCACTGATTTATCCCACAGGAATTTATTAAAGAGCTTATGCAGTCGAGAAATAACTGCTTTAGAGGGAGATAACACCTGCAAAATATATATAGGAATAGATTGCAGTATATGGCGTATAAGAATAATTTTACCTCCATATATGAGAGCAACTTATTTCCCCAATGATTTATCCACTTATAGATGCGTGTGTACAAATCATCGAAATAAATGCACTTCATTCTCCCATAAAAAGAGGCGCCCCCAAATACTTGAAAGGAGTGGTTTCTGACAAACCTGAGGATACTCCTCACCCACCTTTGCTTGACCATAGAAAGTTTTTCACCAATAAAAGCACTTTTTGAACATTGATACGTTGCCTCAAACCTCTTCGTAGTGCTGAAATACATCTTTGAGTTTCTTGAGCCCCTGCTTATTACATCTCGTAAAAATGATCATATCATCCGCGAAAGCAAGATAATGTATATCATGAACCTTTGATTTGAATCTCATACCGCTGTTATGGTGCATGAACTCAGTAATACATCTGCCAAAATACTCAGCTGCGAGAATGAAAAGAGCCGGAGAAAGAGGATCACCTTGTTTTACACCCCGAGTTGCATGAAACGCTTCAGAAGGTTCTCCATTGACTAAAGCATGAAACCAATTGTCTGAAAGAGTTCTAAACACCAAGTCCACAAAAGTCTCCTTAAATCCGTACAGTCTAAGCATACGCATAATGAAACTCCATTCCATTCTATCATAAGCCTTTTACATATCTAACTTGAAACATATATTAGGAGATTGTAGATTCTTATTTAGATCACATAAAAGCTCTTGCGCCACCAAAATATTATCAATAATACTTCTCCCAGGGATAAAGCCAGTCTGACAAGCCGAAACTAATTGTGGAATGATACGATTAATTCGGTTTGTAATAATCTTGGTGATTATTTTGGAAAAAACCGTACAAAGGCTGATAGGTCTAAACTCTTTTCAAGAATTTGCTCCAGGTTTCTTTGGCAATAAAATAATAGTGGATGTGGCAAAGTATCTAGGCAGGTGAATCCTAGAAAAAAAATCATGCACGGCTGCACAAACGTCAACATTAATAATATCCCAACAATGCTGAAAAAATAAAGCTGTATACCCGTCTGGTCCTGCTGCACTATCCTTATCAAGCTCAAAAATTGCCTGGCGAATCTCATCAGTAGAGGGCAAATCAATAAGCATCACATTATCCTGCTCAGAGACTTATGGTAAAACAATCTCTTTCAGGTCGATCTACTCCAATTCCAGCCCGACTAGATGCAAAAAGGTTCGCATAGAACTGAGTGCATGAAGCTTTAATTTGATCTTGGCCTTCGATGGGTAGGTTGTCATCACCAATAATAGGACCAATGTAATTTTCATTCTTTCTCTGTTTACATATGGCATGAAAGTATTTCGTATTTGCATCACCAACTGCAATCCATTTGACAGTAGCTTTTTGCCTCCAAAAAATCGTTTCATCAATCAAACAATCTGAATATACTGAATGCGCGTGATAAAGTTTTTCCTTGCTTTGTTGATCACCAAAGGAATCAAAATGTTCCTCTGCTTCTTTCAACTCCTTAAAAGCCGTGTGGACTTTATCATGTATGTTGCCAAACACATTCCTATTCCAAACTTTTAACTCTGTAGTGAGACGCTTGAATTTTTCCACAAGACTATACATTCCAATAGAATTCGTGTTTTCATCGCAACAATTTTTCACCGTCGTAAAGAAACTTTCGTGCCTTGTCCAAACATTAAGAAATCGAAAACTACTTTTTGCCCGTTGTTGACCCCCACACCGAACAAGCAAGGGACAATGATCCGAGCTAACCCGTGGCAGGTGATGAACACAAACTAAATCATATTTTGAAGCCCAATGATCATTGATAAAAATTCTATCAAGTCGCTGCCACATCCTTTTATTAGTCCAAGTAAACTCAGGGCCATCAAAAGCTACCTCTATGATACCGGAATTAGTAACACATTCATTAAAGTCAGTCATATCATTCAAGGACGGATTATTACCACCTTTCCTCTCTTCCACTGATCGGATGACATTAAAATCGCCTCCCAACATCCAAGGTCCTAATGCATTAGAAGACTTTTCATTCATGGCAGCCCAAAGACGACTCACGGCAACCCTATTATGCTTCGCATAAATAGCCGAGATAAAGAACACTTCTCCACTAGATGTAGTTATCTCAAGTAGTACTCATCCGATCACAATCTTCCACAAAATCACAAGTAAAATTATTCCAAAAAATCCATAACTTCCCTTTAAGAAGAGAAACGCCATTATCAAAATGAAGCTTTAATCTGACATTGGTAAGATGTTGTTCACGACACAAAGGTTCAATAATAACCAGAAAATTCACTTTATTCTCATTACAAATTTTCTTTGCAAAAGTTAGAGAGTCGCCTTTTATTAACACCCGAATGTTCCAAAAAGAATGTTAATCGGACTATCCATTAAGACTTCGGTTGGTGTAGATTTGATGTCTCGCAACAATGGCATAGTCTTGTAAGTATGTAGGTAATTTCCGTTCTCTATCCGGTCTTTGTTGAGTTGATGAACTCGAATCGATAGATGAACATGTTCAAATGAATTGTCCACACCTGGTTTCTCAATTTGATTCTTTCCTTGAAATGTTTCTAAGGCATGTGCATCGGTTTGAGGTTGTACGCCATTAGCAATGTTATCATTGACACTTGGATTAGGCTCTTTGCATATTAGTGTTTACATGGATGATCGATGCACGGTTTCCATCTTCATCTATCAAAGTTGTGCTCTTTTCTCCAAATTCTTGTTGTTGCAACTCATCTAGTCCTCCCACGACATCTACATGAGTCCTCTCCTTATCCATAGTTGTGGTTTGATCACGTGGGGAGTCTTTGTTATGACTCGAATTCTTACAATCTCTTGCACACCAAATTTTTCAAATCGTGTTGGTAGTGATTTATGAAATTCAACAAGGTCCTCCGAGTGTGGTTCCTCTGAGCTATCCCGTCATCCGATTTGTTGCTTGCAAATGCCATACGATCTGGTTTTTGCAGAGATAAATGTTGAGTCATTCCCAATGGTTCACCATCATCATTCATTGTTGCTAAAACGCCAAAGTGTTGCGTTGTACCATTTGATCCTTTTGTGTCATGGTTCTATCTAAAGTTTTGGACTCGAAATTGTGGGTTTGCTCACTTGGTCAATCTGTTGATTTATCTTCTTATTACCCAAGTCATCATCATCATGTTGATCTATCAAAACCGCCATTAAGGTATCGCCACCATTTTTAATCATTTCAAGCACATCATGAGCTTCCTTTGGCTCTGAAGTATATTTTTGGCCTATAAATTTGTGACCTTTGGGGAAGCTTGTCTTCACGCTTTGGTGGGTGTTTCTTGGGACAACTGCATCACTATGCTCAATTCTCTTGCAATAGTCACAATATTCTCGCCATACTTCGCATTAGTGATCTGCCAAAATCCATCGTGCACACTTTCCCGCTCGAGCTAAGTCCAAGTCGGCTCGCGCTCTCTATAGACACTTTCTAAATCGATCTTTTCTTCTCCTACGTGATTTCTAGTTGAATGAGTTTCCTTCATAAAGTGAGTGAGCGCCCCTCTTTCTAGTTAAAGAAAGTTCTCAAATAGAATGAAATTTCTACTGAATTCCATGTGTTAAGCATATACTTACCTATCTTTTTCAAAGGCAAAAATTAGGATTTTAGTCCTGTAACTTGGCCTATTTTGGATTTTAGTCCTGCTCCTGCTCCGGTGAGGAAAATGGTCCTATATCTTGTATTTTTTTTGAAAATAGTCCTATCCGC
This sequence comes from Gentiana macrophylla, assembly GCA_026214975.1. Taxonomy (NCBI): domain Eukaryota; kingdom Viridiplantae; phylum Streptophyta; class Magnoliopsida; order Gentianales; family Gentianaceae; genus Gentiana; species Gentiana macrophylla. Next base: position 90,271,954 of record CM047817.1, read on the forward strand.
CGGAAATAGCTGACTGGGCACCGGAATCTTTAAAAAAAGCTTACGTGGCAGCCACTAGGCTGGCACATTGAATCCTACGTGGCTATGGAACTCATTTTACTTTAAACAAAAGGATTTCTCCTTCCAATTTCCCCCAATTTCATCCCTTAAAATCTAATCTCTAATTAATTTGCAATTTGAAATTGCTGAGAAAGGCGATGAATCGTTTGCAATTTGGAATTGGAAGTTCTCGCGAAGAAATTGCACCAAAGTTCATCATATCTCTACATTAGCTATTGTTTCCGGCAGAAAATTCAGCACCACCGCAACCTTCTTATCCAGATATACCATTCTTGCCGGAAGTTTCATCCATAGCATAACCGGGAAATACAACCGCACCAAAACTCGGATATACCTTCTTATCCAGATATACCATTCAAATGATCAAAGGCAAGACCACCAAAACTCACATCATCAACATCAGAAGCAAGTTCAAACAAATGGATAGTGCTCACCTGCGGCACCACTACCTTTATCTCTTCTGTTTCTGGCGATGATATTTTCAATTGAAGAGGAGAAGCCTAAAAACAAATTATAGAGAATTTAATATATAACTAAAGAAATAAAAGATGAAGATGAAAAATTGAAGGTAGTAAATGAAGGAAGAAGATGGAAGAGGATTAGACGGGAGATGCAAAGTAGTAAATTAGGAAATAGAATTGGAGGGATGCAATTGGGGGAAATTAGAAGGAGAAATCATTTTTTTAAAGTAAAATGGGATCCACAACCACATAGGATTCAATGACGCAGCCTAGTGGCTGCCACGTAAGCGTTTTTTTAAGATTCCGGTGCCCGGTCAGCTATTTCCGGCATATAGGAATATTTTTCAAAAAAAAATACAAGTTAGAGGACCATTTTCCTCACCGGAGCAGGAGCAGTACTAAAATCCAAAATAGGCCATGTTACAGGACTAAAATCCTAATTTTGCCCACTTTCCCCAATCCAAATTCGTTGACATCTCGGTTTAAGTAAATCTACTTCAACAAGAACCCGAGCTGTCTTGATGGCGGCGTAGGTCCAATTGCTTTGCATCAATTTGAAGAGGCCTTCCGATTAATGAAGCAAGTTTCCAAATGCAATGCTTATTGAAAAGAGGTAATGGCAATCCGGGCAATTCAAACCAAACAGGTTCTAAGGAAGCTTCTTCATTCAACCGATAATCCAATGTCCATTTAGAGATATGCCAATAGTCCATTTTTGGCGTGTGAACAATCTATTGCGATCGTCTAAACATCCAGGTTGTATGAGAATATTACGGTTATCGAGAACTCCCAATGTGCAATCGACTTTAAGTTCAAGTTTAACCAAAAACTTACGTATATCATAAATTCTAGGTCTGTAGTCGAAATCTTCCGATCAGCGCATTCTCAAAAGGTTTAGCCGTAACCTTTAAGTCGAGCTTTAGATATAAAATGCCGGTTCTCCTCTCGCAAGTTGAAAGTTGTCCCAAATCCGGTATTGTTGATGATGATGATCCCCAGAGGGCTGCAGCAAGCGTCTTCATCTGGATCATATTGGTCTCTTGTTCCCCATCGCGAAATTGAAGAAACCCTGGGTTTCACAAAAAGCGGCGATCGGTGAGTGGAAGGATGAAGAAATCAACACAGAGGTTGAGCAATTGACCGCGCTTGGCGGATAAAAGGATCGACGAAAGCCGTCAATCTGATGTCGCCAATTTCTGTTCAATATCTCATGCGGTCATGCGGTGGAAGGAGGCGTCTCAAACTTGGCATAGTTTTCAAGATCCATTGTTTGAGATAAACAAGGCAAGATCGGTTCGATTTCCTCTTCACATTGAAGTACATCAACTTGAAGAGGTATGAATTGTTGTATCTTAGGAGACATTGTAATATCCATGTGCATATAGTCAGGCAATAATGTCTTAAGGACAGAGTTCTACTCGCTCCATCTGAATAAATTTTCGTTTCACTCTTGCTTTCTGCATTTGTTTGTATTATCCTTCATTGTATGAATGAAATGATGTTCTATTCTATTCTCATTATGCAAAAATGTTCTATGTGCTTGGATGTTTCTGCTTCGTTTCATGCGGTTAATGATAACTAGATTTTCATAACTTACACAAATCCTATAATAGTTCCAACATCTTCCACATGACGCTAAAGCTATTTTGGATATTACTCAGCCCTACGGCTTCGGTCCCTCGGAAGACAAAATTCTTTGGCCGCACACTCATAAAGGTGACTACACGGTCAAATCGGGCTACCATCGACTTACGTGAACAAACTTTTCTTTGAGCAATATTCGGTCACTTCGGTCGTTTCAAGAGTGATCCATTTCGCATTCATTTTTACGATGTGCTCAAAATTGCTTACCTACGATGAAAAAATTGTCGATTCGTAAGGTTAGTCCCGCTTTTGTCATCTTTTGTGGTGTTATGAAGACACAATTTCTTACAGCGTATTTGACTGTCTCCTGTGTCTTGTACCGGAAGAAGTTCGGAAAAGAGTTCCTAAAAGCATATGTTGGCGTGAACTCGAGTTTGCGTTCTATTCACGATGTTTCCGATTACCTTATTAGTATATAAGAAGATGTTGCCTTGGAAATTTTCTCTGTCTTTATTGGGAATTCGAAAGCGAGATGTGGCTTTATTTTTAAAATAAGGATGTTAACATTGGATCGCTAATCCTCTCGGCACAAACTCTTACTACGGATTTCAAAATGATTTGGTCTCACGTGGATACCGTTCCCCCTCTTGAGAATTCCTATAAGGTAAACGTCGATGCCTCGATTAAAGAAAACACTCTCACACTTGGTGGAATTTTTCGATCTTCAATGAGGGCTGTTTTACACTTTTTTCATTAGCTTTGGGAGATGTAGCTAGTGTTGAGATGGGTGAAGCATTCGCTTTCTATCAAGGTCCATCATTTGCCTTGGCCTTCGGTTACCAAAACCTCATCGTGGAAGGAGATTGCCTCAGCATTGTTCCACGGTTACGCTCAAACGATGAAGATAAGTTTGAAACTGGGAATATCATCAAGGATTGTAATTTGTAAAGACATTTCCTCTCTATTTGCTTGCCAAATTTTCCTTTTCTTTATTAAGAGAACGGGTAATTCTCCGGCTCATTTATTAGTTTCTTTAGGGTCCCTTTTGGCCTCAGAGTAGAATGAGGTCTTCCCCTATAGAGTCCCTTTTGTCTCTCAGAGTGAATGAAGTTCTTTCCCTACGATTGTTTTGAACGCTTGCATTGCCGATTTGGTTGAATAAAACGTTAAAAAAAATAGTTTATTGATATGGAAAAATTTAGTAGTAGTTTTTTTTTTTCATAAATCCAAATTAAATAGTAGTTTTTTTGAAACCACAAATTAAATAGCAGTTAACGGCTATATTTTAACTTTTGGGTATTTGTTTATAAGGACCAGTTTAGAGACTTAATTATTCATTTAAGACACACAAAAAATATCTTTTATAAGGACATTATTTAAATAAAATAAGTTTCCTGAATTACCCCTTAGAGCTTCTCTGATGAGGGGTTTATTTTTCTTTCCAAAGCTTTATGAAAAGCTTTATACTATTGGACTAGTGATGATTGTGCAAAGCCTTAAACAAAAGCTTTGGAAAAATGAACCGGTTCAAACCAAGAGAAAAGCTGCAAAGTGTATTTTTTTTTTTAAAGTTTGTGTAGTAGAGAAAAAAAAATTATATGTAGTGGGTCCATGGTATAAAATTTTGTAAAAGGTTTATCTATTGTAGAGAAAAAGGTTTATACCGAAAAGATTTATACAAATATGATGTGACAAAGGTTTATAACTGGAGATGCCCTTATAACAAACGCTGACTTCCCAAATAAAATAAAATAAAAATTGACGAACTCTTGGCTCCGTTTGTTTTGGGTTGGAGTTTTTTTGTGGTTGTTTTAGATAAAGTGATTGAAGTAATGATTATAAATTTAAGATGTTTTTTTTTAAATTTGTGTAGATTATGAAATAATTGGTGAAATAAAGTAGTATAATAAATAAAATAATGGTAAAAAAATGTTATAAAGTTGATAAAGTGAAATGATGAAAGATAATTTAATATTTTTTTATTTATAGCTGAAGAAATGATTGGTAAGAGAATTGTAAGATATGATGGGAGAAGTGATATAAAAAAAACTCCGAAAAAAACTCTAACGAAAACAAATGGAGCCTTCCTTTTTCGGCCTCTGATTCTCTTTCTTCGGCTAAATTACAATTTTGGTCCTTTAACTAGACACGTTTTTCGATGTTGGTCCTGGTTTTTCTCCGGCGACAATTTTAGTCCTGTAAGTAGTCTTTTGTTGTAAAAATAGTCCTGAACGCCGGAAAGACCACTTACAGGACTAAAATTGGCGTCCAGGACTATTTTTGCAAAAGCGTCTAGGACTATTTTTGCAAAAAAAGACCACTTACAAGACTAAAATTGTCGCCAGAGAAAAACCAGGACCAAAATTGAAAAACGTGTCTAGTTAGAGGACAAAAATTGTAATTTAGCCCTCTTTCTTCTTCCTCACAATTTTCTTTTGTTAAAGTTTGCTAGCGTATCTATTCAAATGTTTATCTTTATGAAGGACTCTCTCCTATTTTTTCCTTCTGAAAGTATCAATTGGAGTTATTCATCGATCTCAATTCACAGATTTGAGGCTGCCGTCGAACCTCTCTTTTCTTTCAATTTTAGTATCATTCAGGTATATCTAATTGTCTTAATTAGATATTTTCGTCAATATTTTTGTTATTTTGATCGTTGCTTCATGCTGGGAACGGAAACATAAGATTTATCTTATTAGCGAGGTAATACCAGCGATATGATGGATAGCATATGAAGGGAAGACTGATTCTCCGCTACCAATCTGAGCCTCCGTTTCTTCCGCCGTAGATGGTATCCAGATTCCAATGGTGAGGACTCATGGAAAATTGACTCACGGAAAATTGACTATGAGTCTACAAAGAATAGTTTGATTGCAGGTAGAGAATTTGAGGCTTCTCATTTTGTTTTGTTATATGTTGTTTGTGTGCAAAATCCCCTTCTTGAATTTCAGAGATCACAGTTGAAACTGGAAGATGAATTGGTAAAAGAATCTGAATCAGATAAAGGATTTACTTAAAGTATTGTTAGGCCTACAACATTTTTCAAAAGCTTGGGTGGGGACAGGTTGAATTGGTAAAAGATGGAAAGCCTTATCTAATGTTTGGGGATGGAAAATTGTGTGCTCGCAAGCCAGTAAGTGAGGCTGAAATGTTTGGGGAGGGAAAATTGTGTGCTTACAAGCCAGTAAGTGAGGCTGATTTCACTCATTTATAGCCGATTGCGTGTTGATCTTGCCAATTGGAGGGCCTGGGAAAGCTGTGACACCATTAGAACGAGGGGAGATACTTGTTAGACTCTTAGGACAAGATCCCAAGTTCTTGAAAGTGCCTATTGAAATAATGAATTTTGCTATTGGAGTTCTTGATCTTCTAGTTAAGATATTCCCGTCATTAGTAAAGAAAAAAAATGGTATTAGATTTGGATGGATGAAATTGGGAGAAATTGGGAGGAGAAATCATTTTTTAAAGTAAAATGGGATCCACAGCAACATAGGATTCAATGTGGCTGCCTAGTGGCTGCCACATAAGCGTTTTTTAAAGATTCCGGTGCCTAGTCAGCTATTTCCGGCGGATAGGACTATTTTTCCAAAAAAAACAAGTTAGAGGACCATTTTCCTCACCGGAGCAGGACTAAAATCCAAAATATGTCAAGTTACAGGACTAAAATCCTAATTTTGCCCTGATTTCGCTCATTTGTCGCCGATTGCATGTTGATCTTGCCAATTGGAGGGCCTGGGAAAGCTGTGACACCATTAGAACGAGGGGGATACTTTTTAGACTCTTGGGACAAGATCCCAAGTTCTTGAAAGTGCCTATTGAAATAATGGATTTTGCTATTGGAGTTCTTGATCTTCTAGTTAAGATATTCCCATCATTAGTAAAGAAAAAAAATATTGAATAATAGAAAACTGAATTGTTGTTTTATTGAGATAAATGAAATGCTACATTGCTTCCTCTTTATATAGAGGAGAGATCATAATATAAATAAATAAAACTTTATTTAAGATATATCTTATCTTAAAAAACCGAATTTAAAATACAATTATCAATCTCAATCTTTTATTTGATGAACTATTTTATCTTTGACAATGTATCATCTCTATTTTTTTAACTCCATTTTTATATTGACTTTATCTTCTAATGTCCTCCCTCAAATGAGGCTGGGTTTGGAGGCTGAGTTTGTCGTGCCATATTTTGGACAGCATCTCCACTCCGGTGCACGTTTTTTCGGCTTTTCCGGAGTCCCTTTGTGTTTGTAGTCCGATTCCACGGCGCACGTATTTCCGGCTCTTCCGGGTCTTGGTGTGTTTGTGGGTTGAGTTGTGTTTGCCTCCGATTACGGGTCGTTGCATCGATCTGCTTCAACTTGCATAAAAAAAAAAAAAGATTGGAAGCCAAGGATAGAATGGATGCTAAAATGACACATAGATGTTATATTCAAGATAATTTATTTATAACATAGATTTTTTATTCATATATGTATTGGGGATAAAAACAAATAAAAATATTTTTTTTAAAAAAAAGAGACATTTATTCACATCACTTTAGATCTACCACTGCACCACGTTAGAATGAAAAAACATGGCATATACTTCTTACACCACACATATTATTCAGGATCACTAAATCTACCTCTACACCACATTTGTTATAAAAAAAAGAACTTGTGACAAACATTTTTTGCTAACTCCAGAATTTATTATTTTAATTTCCGCCCCACACATCTAAAATTAACAAAAAAACAATTCTCTAATTATATCTTCATCTTCATCTTCTTTTTATTCATCTTCGTCAAAAGTCAACAGAATTCATCTTCCCTCTTCGCTCTTCCTCCCCTACCCACCTCTTCTTTTTCCGGCGACCTAGAAGGAAAAAAAATGTCAACGAAAACTGATGCAAATGTCAATCAATTAGAAAGCCACAGCAATAATAATAAATAATAATAAAAAGAAGGAGAGAAATCTGAACAGTAATCCTAAAAGTTGGTGTAAAGGTAAAATATTGTGGTGTAATTAAAGAAGAAAAATACTGAAAACCAAGTGTGGTGTAAAGGTAGATATAAAGTGATATATTGATAGATTGTCCGTGGTGCGAATACAGGCTCCCTTAAAAAACCATGGACGAATGCAAATGCAATATGTGTGGACTCATGAACAAATTTTTTTTTCCTTCTCAATGTTACTTAATAAAATAGGTTAAATTCTACTAACGTTGAAGATGATCTTCTGCATGAAAAAAATAATTGGAAAGGTTTGGTGGTGAGTGTCAAACCGCCAAAAATAAATTTACCTACTTCCTATAACGAGTATAGGGTGAGCAAGATCGTCTCCATAGGGAACGGTGAATTTATTTCTCGTAAAATCGACAAAAAAGAGATATTTGGGTTTTTATAACTACTTCCTAAGAATAAAAAAACTAAGAATCTGAAAATATGTAAAAGAAAGGTTCCAATTAAATTCATTATATCCACCTCGATTTACTCAACTGATCACTGATGCACAGATGACTCGTTAATTCATTGATAAACTGGTTATAGTTACCGACACGCGCCAAGTAACCAATCTCTCCTAGTTTTGATAATCAGGACACGGTCACTAATTACCATCTAACCGAAAGACACTTCTAGACACGGTCATAGGAGTTTGGTGTTCCGGCAGCACTACAATCTGAGAGACCCAAATTCTGAATATTAACGCATACGCGGGTTAATTTTAATTCAGATTATTCATCTTTATCATAGCGGATTTTTCCAGCTGCGAACCGAAAAACTCATATCATGTGCTACTATTATGAAAATCACAAACGATTACGGATTTGCTATTCCAACTAGCTGACGATTCAATGATTAAATTATTTATCTCGCGAAAATAACCAACCTAATCATCAACCGTAGAGACAAATAAATCAAAAGATGAATAAATACCAACAAATAAAACAAGGAATAAACCCAATTCGATCTCACAGTTGAATCAATCAAGGCTTCAATAATAATTTAACTAAAAAGAAAATTAATTAAGAACTCACCATAAAAATTGATTGATCCGAAATATCATGTTGAATTCATAAAAGGAGATAAAAATAAAAATAAAAAGCTAGCGACAATGGTAGTAGCAGGTGCCGCAGCCGTCGTTCTGATACCTAACTATTGAAATTACTTATTTGGTGAGTGAATTCACCCTCTGTGGCTACGCCACTTTCTTTTCTTCTTAAATTAAAGAAAAGTCAAATATTATTTGACCAATAGAAAATAAGGAGTCTTTTAATGACGGACCAATAGGAAATAAGCCTATAAAATCCATATTTTCTTCCACATTGCAAACACCCACATTTTAATGTAATGGTATGATCATACCATTTTTCAGTTTTTTCTTCAGTCACATCTTTTATAATCAACTCTTTCATTCAATGTCACACATAATAAAAACACTCCTCCAAAGCTTATTTTCATCAAATCAAAAACAACATCAAACACACCATAAAAGCGCATATCTCTATAGAAAATAATCTCAAAATGCAATGAAATGCCAATAATTTACGATCTCATCAAATTCCCCACACTTGAATGATGCATGTCCCCAAGCATCCTACTACTCACCGACTAGACCGTGAAAAATGCAAAATGCATGGTCCATGATCCTAACATGTCTTCAAAGCACCAACAATATCCAAAAATGACGCACGTCCAACCTTCTTATCTATCTCACATGTCATAATTCAAGTCAAATGGTGATCAAACATTGTATACCACACACTAGTATTCATACAACTTACATTATCACATTGATTCACAAATTTTCAAGTGGCAAAATCAACAAACCCCAACATCTCCTCACGGATATCACTCGGTATATTATATGAACAGGGAGTATTCACACACCCTCAAAATCAACACACATCATATCCAAGCATTACCATATGTTTACATATCTCACAAATCTCCACCTTTATGCATTCAAATCCAATACACAAATCATGAGGTCTTTCACGGGGGTTGTAACGGGCTAGGGACAGAAAACAAGGTAGGGAAAATGGATAATATAGGCTAAATTGTCAAGGAGAAAGCGTGAATAATAACACCAATTATCACATAGTCACCAAGAATAACTTCAACTGAAGTACAAAAATGGCTCCAACTTGTATGAAGACTCTGAAAACACACCAAGAATAGAAGTGCAAACAACAATATCCAAAATAGCTCACAAAAAATGTTAGGAAACAAGCTACTTCTTCCATATATAAAACACTTCTTCATTGCAATCTTTTTTTTCGTTTCTTTCTTCTTCTTTTTTTTCTTTTTTTTTTCAACACATTCTTTTTTGTCTTTTTTTCTTTTTATCTGGCAATACACATCACACTCAAGAAATTTGAGCCATTTTCCCAAAATATTTAGTTCTTGGTAAATTTTCTTCAAAATATCATGCAACTATTCATTCAATCTCCTGACAATAGGGTCAACAAGAGAGGGGATATCGTAAGAAAAGACCATGGGTCTATGATGATAGTCAACCCTCCTATGCATTTCACACCCTTTTCACATCATTTTATAGCATTCCGAGCTGCATTTCTATCACTTAGATGCTATTTCATGCTATTTTCATCACTCACGTTTCCACATCGCACATTTTACAAAATCTCATTTTTATCGCAAAATGTGGACATTTTTATAGCACACACGGGGTATGCGGTACCCTATGGGAATTACGGTTGTATTTGGTGTTGAGCCTTTCCAGGTCTTAGATGATAAAGAAGATGTACACCGACTAAGCGTCTCGGTTTGGTGATGAATGGATTGAGAGAAATGGAGCTAGATGTGATTTTTGAAGAAAATCAGACAAGAGCATGCATGCCTCGACCAAGAAACACGCTGAGTCATCATTTGGGAAGAAAAATGGAGCGATCGGCACAAGCCCACGCTTGCCTCGTCAAGCGCACGCTGAGGCCCCAAATAAATAATCCAACTCTGTTTCGGACAAGAGCATGCTTGCTCATGACAAGCGCACTCCTGAGGTGCATTTGAGATTTCCACTATTCCGACCAAGAGCATGCTTGCCTCAGTCAAGCGCATGCTTGAGCTCCCAAGAAATCCAATGAATGTTACCTAATATGCAGTGCACGCTTGCCTCAGAGAAGCGCACTTTATGCACCAAAAATTCTGCACTATAAAATCGAACTTTCAGCCAAGAGAGGGGGAGACACCATACTTTCTAGATTAGAATTAGATTAGAAAAAACCCCAAAAACTCTTCTCTTCACTTTTCTTCATTCCTTAGCTTAAAATGTAGTATCCTAGGTCTTTAAACTCCAAATTAGTGTGTAATTAAGCTTGGGCTTTCTTCTAAAATGGTGAATTCATCATTCCCATGGTGAATCTCCATGCGATTTGAGCTATGTTCATAGTTCTTACTTGATTGAGGTATAATTTTGAATTTACTTTTAATTTTCTATTTCATGGCTTGCTTTAGTTTAATCTCATCTTTTCTTTGTGTTTTTGTTGAAATCATGAGTAGCTAAGTTCCTTGTGTCTTGGGTGATGAGAAAATGAGCTAGAAATCTTGTAATTGCTTGGATTCAAGTTGGGTTGTCTTGTATGTTCTTAATTGGTTCAAGTTATGGTGATTGATCTTTATGGGTGTGATTAATTCATCACTAATTGCATAATCTAAGTGTTAATTCGAGGCCTAATCGTAAGAATTGACATGGAACTAGTCACCATGAACACATAGTAAAATCATCTAGAGATAGAATTGATTTCTAGTGTGTGAGTTGCCTAACCTTGAATTGGGAAATTCATAGTCCTTTAATGCATAGCCATTCATCCTAATCTAGTCCTAGCCGATAGGTCTGGTGTTTGATTATAGTTCGTTGATGCGAGAGATCGATTGACGTTATTATAGCGAATTACACCTTGAATGTGTTAAGAATTCGTTAGTGAAGCTTGATTCCGAGTAGTTATGAGAGTTCATATCTAGTTCATTGGAACATCACCCGAGCCACCTCATTTCATATCATTTCCCTGCGCGTCGAGTCATTGTAGTTTTAGTTAATCGCACTTTTAGTTCGCTTTTTCATTAGTTGTTTTGTAGTTGGTTCACACTTTCTTCTTGATTAATGGATACACCTAGACTAATTGTTTGGGCCGCTTTGGTATTCAACTAGATTTCTCCATGTGGATACGACCTTGCTCACCGATCTAGACTACAGTCGACCCGGTACTCTGCCGGTTAGAGTGGAAACCTAGTGAGGCCGATCAAGTTTTTTTAAGATCGGTCTAATTTTCTAGAGTTTAATCAAAGAAAGGGTCCAGGCTAGACAGAGCTCACTAGGGGATAAATATCAGGTAAGCTAATAAAAGTGGGTCTAGAAGGGGTTAAATTCTAGGTGCCTCAATCACTTAAGTACACTGAACCTGAATATGTGGTCTCGAAATGTATGCCAACGCAAATTCTAGAATGATATTGGAATGTGTAGATACCACTCAAAGGAAAATATGAGCGAGTGCGCTCTTTGGCTAAGTATACCTCACTTTTAAGTGGCTTTCGTTTAGGTTCAAAGATTTTACTACCCAAAAACTTATAAACAAATATTATAAAGTGAGTGTGTATCAATAACAGTGTGTGCTTACATTGATTCTTCACCATTTGATTCTTATTAATTCATACAAGATAGAAATAAAAAGGTCGGTAAAGTGTCAATCATGTGCATTCTTGGTTCTATGAAATTCTAAAATGCAACGCTAAATATTTAACATGCTATGTTTTTTTTTTTTTAATGCAAAAAATAATGTATGATATAGTCTAAAATGATAACCCTGAATGATAAATACATCATCCCCCCACACTTGAAACGTACATTGTCCCAATGTATGGCCAAATGTGGAAAGGAAATGAAATGAGACTCAACTAATATGCTTTATGTATAATGCTAATGAGATAACTAATATGCATGCATTGAGAGTAGTAAGTAGAAAAGGACCTCCCTGAAATAAATCAATTAACTTCGATCCCCGGCAACGGCGCCAAAATTTGCCTATAACGAGTATAGGGTGAGCAGGATCGTCTCCATAGGGAACGGTGAATTTATTTCTCTTAAAATCGACAAAAAAAAAATATTTGGGTTTTTATAACTACTTCCTAAGAATAAAAAAAAAACTAAGAATCTGAAGAAAAAAAAAAGTAAAAGAAAGGTTCCAGTTAAAATCATTAAATCCACCTCGATTTACTCAACTGATCACTGATGCACAGATGACTCGTTAATTCATTGATAAACTGGTTATAGTTACCGACACGCGCCAAGTAACCAATCTCTCCTAGTTTTGATAATCAAGACACGGTCACTAATTACCATCTAACCGAAAGTCACTCCTAGACACGGTCATAGGAGTTTGGTGTTCCGGCAGCACTACAATCTGAGAGACCCAAATTCTAAATATTAACGCACACGTGGTTTAATTTTAATTCAGATTATTCATCTTTATCGTAGCGGATTTCCCAGCTGCGAACCGAAAAACTTATATCATGTGCTACTTTTATGAAAATCACAAACGATTACGGATTTGCTATTCCAACTAGCTGACGATTCAATGATTAAATTACTTATCTCGTGAAAATAACCAACCTAACCATTAACCGTAGAGACAAATAAATCAAAAGATGAATAAATACCAACAAATAAAACAAGGAATGAACCCAATTCGATCTCACAGTTGCATCAATCGAGGCTTCAATAATAATTTAACTAGAAAGAAAATTAATTAAGAACTCACCATAAAAATTGATTGATCCAAAATATCATGTTGAATTCAGAAAAGGAGATCAAAATAAAAGTAAAAGCTAGCAACAATGGTAGTAGCAGCAGCCATGACCGTCGCTCGATACCTAACTATTGAAATTACTTATTTGCTGAGTGAATTCACCCACCCCCCCCCCCCATGGGTGGCTACGCCACTTTCTTTTCTTCTTAAATTAAAATATTAAAATAATAAATAAAAGAAAAGTTAAATTATTCGACCAATAGGAAATAAGGAGTCTTTTAATGATGGACCAATAGAAATAAGCCTACACAATCCATCTTTTCTTCCACATTGCAAATAACAAATTACACTTTAATGTAATGGTATGATCATACCATTTTCCGCTTTTTTTTCTTCTGCGATCACATCTTTTAAAACCACTCTTCCATTCCATGTCACACATAATAAAAACACTCCTCCAAAGCTTATTTTCATCAAATCAGAAAAACAACATCAAACACACCATAAAAGCGCATATCTCTATAGAAAATAATCTTGAAAATGCAATGAAATACCAATAATTTACGATCCCATCATTTGGATTGTTATGCTTTGTGCTTTTGGACCGTAGTCGGAAAAAAATGGTATGGCATGACCCTACCGATAGGGTACGCGATTCCCAGATTTAACCAAACATGTATCTTTCGCACATGCTTGATCGCATGATCGCCCCATGGCTGTGGAAACCTCAATAGTGTCAAAGCATGACAATCCACACCGTAATGTCATAAAGACTCCGGTCCTAAGAATAATTACGCAACCGCCACATAGTGTGACACTTAACCGTGTAAGTGGGTCAGTCTAACGTACGCATTCTCTAACACACGTCCACATACAACCCAAGTGCCTCTATACTTTGATAGACGAGATCTATCCTTGTCCTTAAAGACGTAAGACGTTTACGCATTTCAGCCTTGTCTATACTATCAATGCCCTGTTTAATAGTACATCAGCCTAGAGACATTTAAATATCAAACTTATTAAAGTGATTAGAGATCTCATCAACCATAATCGCCTATAATGGTTTCTCTATCACAGTTTAATACTAAGGACGTTATCATATAACAATTCATAATTGGTTCTTTAAAAGAACACACACACACACACACACACACACACACACACACACACACATATATATATATATATATATATATATATATATATATATATATGACAACAGAAAAGCCATTTAATATGTGTATAAACATGAAGAAATAGTAGAAAAGATCCGACCCGGTCGGATCCTGTCCAACCTGATTGGGTTTAGGACACTATTTCAACAAACGCTGCACAATTAAAATTCACTAAGAATTTTATAATCCTAATATATTAGGACTTATGAATTTCCCAATAATTTGAAGACAATAAATCACAAAATTTAAAGCTCTCACTAGTTTATCGGTTCCAAATACCGTCTAATTAGTGACACTATATTCATGATTTTCCAATTTATCGATTATTTAGAAAATCTCTTGTGTACTCACTACACAATTAAAATTCACTAAAAGAATTTTATAGTCCTAATATCGTTATGATAAAATTTTAGGATTGTAGAATTTTATCTCAATAATTTGAAAACAATAAATCTTGAAAAGCAATCATCAACTTATCGGTATTAAACCCTGGCTGAGCTTTAACCGAGTTCACCGAACGGTGTCGGGATTGGCTAAGCCGACCCGCCCTCTTCGTTGGTTCATATCGATTTCTTTGGATGAATTGGGCTAAGGCTGCCCCATTGAGCGAAACTCATTTGACGACTTGACATTGCCGGACCCCGACGCTAACGTCGCACGTGTGCGGGTACTGGGTTGAAAATCGGGCTAAGGTTACCCTATTGAGCCTCAGCTCTCCGGATAGCTTGACCTTGCCGGACCCCCGTGGCTAACCCCGCACTTGGACGGACAAGTCGAGTCGAGCCGAAGCCCTGTTGACCGCCCGAACCAATTTTCGAACCTTTGCTCAGTTGGTGTCCAACTTTTCCGGATTTTCTAATTTTTCAATTATTAAAATTCTTTTATGTATTCACTACATAATTAAAATCCACGAATAATTTTTAGATCCCAAAATTAAATTTACCGAGTAAATTTTATTTTATCATATGAATTTTGAATCCCAATAAAATTCCGTTCGTTTTAATTAATTTAATTAAGTACCTTAATTAATCTAATTTAATTAGGTTTCATACATGCCTAATTATTATCACGGTTAATTATCTACATGTATGCATATGCTAGGAGTGAAATTCATTAATATGATGCATGTCATGGCATGGTTATCTCACATAAATTGTCAAACACGAAAATAAATACGTAAAAGTAAACCACGGAGATGGACCGTTGGTATTCCCGTATCTAATCTATAAATAAATGAATAAACCCTAAATTATTGCGCAGCCGCCGGCTGGTATAAGAATTTTCTGCTCCAATTCTTCAATAAAAATCCTTCTAGCTGAGTTGGTTGAAACTCCTTCTTCCTTCATCACCACCTGAGTTTGATTCCCTGCTCCCCTTTTTTTTTTTTCCCGTTTTCGTTTTTTTTTTAAATTTACGAACAGAAAATTAAAAAAAAAAATCGAGGAGCAAAAAATAAAGAAAGTTTCAGAAATTTACACGGCTAAGGGGATTCAAACTCAGGTCTACACACAATTGAACTTGTGTCTTTACCACTGTGCTACATCTTTTTCTCTTCATGTCTTCATCCAAATTTAAAAGGCCACTCGGCCGAAATAAATAAAACCAGAAAATTTAATTGCAAAACTAATTACATTATATCATATTCCCAAAAACCGGGTTTACAATAGATCTAACGGTAAACAAATACCAACCCCAATCCATCTTGTCAACCAAAACATTCATCGCATAAAAAAAATAAAAGATGCAATTTTATTCTATTCCACTCCTTATTAATTAATTATGCAATCATGATCGCAAAATCGCTTTAACTCTGTCTCTGATACCAAATGCTGGATATACAGAAACCCGAATCCGGATCCGATCCACAATTGGATCGTCAGATCTGATTCACAGCACCGATTGAGACACTCGATCATGCACAGCGGAAGCTACGAATTAAATTTGCATTCGATTTTACCACGACTTTAATTCACATAATTAATTAACAATCTACAAGAAGGTTAGTAGATTTACCTCAACGGAAAGGAAGAAATAGTCGACCAAGGGAGAAGCCGTAGTCTTCCGGATTGTATCTCCTAGCGACGACTGGTGGACGTCGATCATCGCCGTAGAACCTCCTCGAATATGCACAAGAAAAACCCTAGGTTTTTTTTTCTTAATGACTAAGGCAAGAAACTAATTTTTCTTTCTTTAATTATAGTGGTGGCGCCAATTGTGAGTGTGTGTTGTGTTGTGAGGACTCTCTTTATATAGGAAAATAACTAGTCAACAGAGTTATCATTTTCACACCACAATTACCTATTCCCATATGGAAAAGATATTTGTCAAAAAATAAGAGATAATTTCCAAAAATACAATCTCTTATTTTTCCATTAATTATCCAACAAATAGATAATTAATTAATTACACATATGAGATAATCTAAGAAAATTTCTTCTCCTAATTTATCTACATGTGAGGCGCCACATTCATCATTATTTAATAGAAAATGTCTTTTCTATTTCACATATTAATTACCAAATAAATAAAATTGCATATTCATTAAATAGACCAACTATTTAATTTATTCTCGAGGTTCCATAAAATGAGAAAACACTCACGTGTTAGGAGCAAACCCGGGGACCAATGACATATAACCAGTAGCTACAAAAAATTGAATAAAATATCCATCGAACAGAATATTTCTACTCAATTCATTAAATCCGGAATTACGCCACCATAAATCCGAAACTGAACTCTATCGGTTATTGATGACGGTCAAATTATACCCGTAAAAGTCATCAACGTTGACCTTAAATCGAGATTAATAATATGTATTTTATATTAAATCACATGTTTATATGTATTATTTAATGTTTTGTGATTTATAAAATATAATTTGGTATTTATCCATTTTTTATGGTATTTATCTGTTTTTATTTATAAATCGGTATTTATCCGTTTTTATTATATTTATCCGTTTTATTTAAATATGATTTATTTTGGGATAAATATCTATTTTGCAGATTTGGATAATTATGGAGGATAAATACAAATGGAAGAATTAAATCTCAAGATAAATCAAAGGAAATTCAAGATAAATATCGGATTAGCACGAAAAGATCGGATAAGCATGACAAAAGGCTCCAAGATGGCGCCAACTTTGAGGATATGCATGAAGGGGGGCGCACTTCATCTTTTGGAGATCGGCCGGGAGTTATCTCTTATTTGTTTTGACATTTTGAAGTATATCTCTTAATTTGCTTGAACCCCTATAAATAAAGGCATGTTATACACGCCAAAAACACCTCACTTCTTTACACAATACATTTTTTACACTTCTCAATTTATAATAAAATCTTCAGTTTTTCTTAGAGCAGTTTTTATGCAAGATCTGCAATAATGTAAGTTCTTGTATTTATTTGTTCTTAGTTCTTTGTAATTAAGTCCCCAATTATTGTTTATCGTTTGAGGTTGTTCGTTCTTCACCGAACGATGTAGATCTAAGGATACGATATGAGGAAGTGGGGATTCCTTGTCTATAAGGATCCACACGCCCAGATCTGTTATCCAGTGACCTATAGATGACTTTGGTATGATCGACAACCGTGTTTTTAGTAGATTTATATAATTGCTTTATGAATCTCTATTTATCCGTTACGTATGTAGAAACGCTAAGATTTAGGTTTTCGCCGCGTCAATCTAGCCACGTCTTTATGGTGTGATTGTCCACTTAGAATTTCTTATCTTAGTAGTAGTATGGCTACGGCTCGTAGCTCGTCTGCTTTAATCAGTATGATTAGGAAATACCAATAGAGGCTCTGGGTCGGCTCATGAATTGATCTTCCGGGACTTTCAAATGAGATCTAGATCTGCTCAGATTAGGGAATTGTGCACACCTAGTTATACGTACATCGTAGATTAACATGATACCTAAAAGTTAGTGTTAATGGGACGGAGACCGATGCGATCGCTTAGGAAGTACGCTGAACAAAGGAATGTTGCCTAGGTGAGGAATACGGTTAATATCGGCATCCCTAGCTTTGTAAGCGTCACGAGTCATATGAGATGGAGGCCGGCGAAAGTCAAGTCACGTGATGTAGCATAGTGATCTCTGGATGGCCTACCCGGAGCTAGATCTAGTTTAGGGGTTGACTCCCGTAGCCAATATAAAAGAAATACGAATCGGATTAATAGTTGTCGAGTCTAGCTTAATTATATAGAATCTCTAGATCCAAACGATAACATGATAATTGGGGAGGTTAATTACGTTATGTGTTGTGTTGAGTCGTGTCCTTTACTTTTCTTGTCCTTCGTTGGTCGTAGACCGCCTTTATGTCCTTGATATGAATAAGTAGTTGTTTTTATATAAATGATCCATAATTGGTTCCCTGTGGGATCGACCTTGATTCGCTATAGCTATACTACGATGGACCTAGTCCTCTTGCTAGTATTGGTTTATGGTGGTCAAGTATTTTATTATCACTTGATCTACGTTCATCAGTTATAGATATAACTTATTCTCAAAACGTCGAGTCGAGTTGATAAGTGTCCATTGATATAATCATTGCATATAAACTAACCCTCCATAGACTATCCGTAATGAAGGGGGATTATTTCCGTAAACCTTCTTCAATACATCTTATCCTTATTTACCATTAACCCACTAGTGATCAATTAGTTCATAACTAATAAGAACTCCGCTGATCGATCAGTTTCTAGGATCAACAAATAAGGGAATTGTCTTTCTACTTCCCGCAGGAAGGAATGGATTCCATATTTGTGAAACACACACTTCTCACTCATTCCAGAATAGTGCCAACGTGAAAGTGATTCGGATCGCGCCTCTTAGCGATCCTTAACGAACACATCAAACCCTATCTTGAAACAAGCAGGAGTCTGCAATCACTTCAGGATTAAGGTTAATCCATATATGATCATCTTGTGATTTACTAAAAAATTTCAATCACGGAATTATATGAGAAACGCAGATTAAATCGGTCCAGTCCTATATGACTCTCATCATATATAAATGCCCCACTTAGACAACCAATGTTGACGGTCCGGATAAGACGGTCACACCATAAAGTGTTCTGGGCACGGAATTATATGAGAAACGCAGATTAAATCGGTCCAGTCCTATATGACTCTCATCATATATAAATGCCCCACTTAGACAACCAATGTTGACGGTCCGGATAAGACGGTCACACCATAAAGTGTTCTAAGCGCATTAATGGTGGTTTAATCAATAGACCCCATACTTTGATTAAGTTCACCACGGACTAATATTTCAAGTGTATCACCATAAACTTAATCCTCATGTATGACACACACTAAGTTATAAGGCTACATATGATACGACTTGGGGTTTTCAGTAGTGTATTACTTATAAGCACGAAGCAAATAATAAGATGAGAATAAATCTGTCATTTATTAATTATAAAAACAATTACATAAATTATCTTTCGGGCGCTACTTCCAACACCCCCGCCCCTGACTTTGATACCATAAAGAGAAAAAAAATACTAAATAATAAAAAAATGAACTGTAGTTTTATTGAGATGGATGAAATGTTACATTGCTTCCTCTATATATAGAGGAGAGATCATTATAATTAAATAAAACTTTATTTAAGATATATCTTATCTTAAACTGAAATTAAAATACAATCTCAATCTTTTATTTGAAGAACTATTTATCTTTCACGATGTATCATCTCTATTTTCTGAACTCCCTTCTTATATCCTTTGACTTTATCTTCTAATAATTAGAAGATGCAGCTGAATTTGGGAAGATCGGGAGGTATTATGCTACTGAAAGCACTTGTTATAGACCCTAAAATTGGAAGACTTCTTTGAGAAAGTCTTGAGACACCAAGTTACTTTTTCTCTCCTTATAATTGCGTATGAGCATTTTAAGAATCGAAAAAAATAAAATAAAAAGAAGGTTGCACTCATTAGCAATTCTTGTCACAAGTTTAAGCTCGTGCAAGATCGTTCGTTAATGATATCGAGCCGAGCTCGTACGATCAACATAATTCTTTCATCCTAAAATGTTGTTATCATTGGGTGTCACTTCATAAAATATTGGTGTCGCTATGGGTCACCGCATAATGTGTCACTTCATAAAATGAGATATCAGAATAAAGATGATGAAAAAAAAAATGAATTATAGTGAGAGAATTATGTTGATCGGAGTTTTATATCAAAGGATATAGCCGTTTGAAGTAGAATTTATAAAGAAAAAAAAAATAGATTTTCTGAAATTAAGTTGAAAAAATATCAAATAAGATATCATAATAAAGAGGACGAAAAAATATGAATTAAGGTGAAATAAATATGTTGATCGGAGTTTTATATAAAAAAAAAATATAGCCGTTTGAAGTCGAATTTATAAAAAAATCGATTTTCTGAAATGAAGTCGGAAAAATATCAAATGTCATCGCGGTGTCGCTTTATCTCGGTGTCGCATCATCAAATGTCACAGCATCACGATTGTCACTGCATCTCGATGGTCACTGCATCCCGGTGGTCAATGCATCGCGGTGGTCACTGCAATGCGATAGTCAATGCATAGTGGTCAATGCATCGCGTTTAAGGTTTTGGCGAAGAATTAATTGGGAATCGATACACATCCGTTGTTTGGAGAGATTGAGGATTTGCTGGAGAAAACGGATGTTATCCCTTGCGATGTTGCAGAGAATTTGATGCCTAAAACTTATCCGAAAGATGTGGATGCTTGTGTAAACCCCTTGATTCAAACTTGCAAGGCTGATGCTAAAAAAGAGCCCGTTTTGGAGGAGGGAAATAAAAAAAAAAATGAGGCGCCAAAGAAAACAAAAGCCCCTGAATATTTAATCAAGGAAAGAAGCTAGGCGAAATTAATAATGCTAATTTCGAATTAATCCAATCCTCTGATTGGTCGGATGATGTGTCGTCTGAATTCTGATTGGCCAATGACTCAATGAATTCTGATTGGTCCAATGACACAATCACATTCCAAAATTAATTTATGATAAATTTCATAAAGAAATTTGGTCCAAAAAATTAATAGTAACACCCGAACCGAGCCGAGCCGGCCGGCCGGACGGCGGCGGAGGCGCGCGCGCGGAATAATCTAAGTCATCCCTCCTGCACAAAAGTGTCTTGCCCCTTTGGGCACATCTATAAGAGTATACACTAGCTCTTATTACTTGAGCTCACAAGCCTCAAGTTACCTATGTGGGAGAATGAGATGAGGTCATCCCTTCAACACCCATCTCCTACATATTTTCTACCAACTTTAGCCATTAATTTCTCATTCACCCGACATCTGAATCGAGTGATTCAAAAGCCCATCATCAACTACACCGTATGGAGTATTTAATGATATCATTAACTCTCGATGACATACATCGGAGCCTATCCGTAAATCACGCTAAAGTTGACTATTCAACCCTACAAAAAGGGCTTTTTCTCCAACAGTTTCTGTTTTGTTTCTCCAGTTAGTGATAACTAGATTTTCAGAACTTACGCAAATCCTATTATAGTTCCAACATCTGCCACATGAAGCTAAAGCTATTTAGGATATTACTCTAACCTTACGGCCTCAGAAGACTTTTTTTTTTTGGCCGCAGACCCATAAAGGTTTCTACACGGTCAAATCGGGCTATCGTCGGAAATGCTATCATGATGACTTTCGTGAACAAGGAACTTTTTCTAGAGCAATATTTGGTCACTTCGGCTGTCTCCAAGAGTGATCCATTTCGCATGGCGATGTGCTCAAAATTGCTTACCTAAGGCGAAAATTTGGCGATTCGTAAGGTTTGTTGCAGTCTTTGCCCTCTTTGTGGTGATGCGAAAGAAATGATTGCTCACCGCTTACTTGACTGTCTTGTACCAGAAGAAGCTTGGAAAAAAGTTCCTAATAGCAAATGTTGGCGTCAATCGAGATTACATACTACTCACGATGTTTCCGATTACCTTAGTAATGTTGGTAGCATGTTGTTTAACACAAAAATTCAAGCAAAAACGAAACCAAAAAAAAGGACAGAAAACTTATTGACTAAGACGCGTAGAACGCTGTCCTTAAGACGTTTTTGCCCCGATTATGTGCACACGGTAATGGAAATCGTCTCCCAAGATACGACACTCATACCTCTTTCGGATTGTTGCACTTCAATGAGAAGACTACGGCGAACCGATCATGTTCTGCATATCTCTTCTTAACTCGAAAATATATGCAAGGTTTAATTTTGGATCCATGAAAAACATAAGAAGCTGGCCTTTTAAATGAATGAATTTCTTATGAAAAATGGCAGCCTTATTTTCGCTTGTGTGCTAGGATTTTATACGAGAAATTGGAGGTTATTCACTATCAGTTGCGTCCTTTTAAAATGATTCAACCGAACAGGTGCAACACTTATTTGGGTGCAACTTTTCACCGAACCGATGCAACTCTTTGTCACATATCCATTCGGATTTTCCCTCCATTATTAATTTTTATTCAAAATTCTCCAACAATTAATATATAAGAGAAGATGTTGCCTTGGAGATTTTCTGTCTGTTTTGGGAATTGGGAAAACGAGATGTAGCTTTATTTTTTAAAATAAGCATGTTAACATCGGATCGCTAATCCTCTCGGCACAAACTCTTGCTGCGGATTTCAAAATGATTTGGTTTCATGTGGATAACGTTCCCGTCAAACAATGGTGGCCAAATTTTTGGAAACCCCCTCTTGAGAATTCCTATAACGTAAATGTCGATGCTTCGATCAAAGGAAACACTCTCACAGGTGGTGAAATTTTCAATTTTCGACAGGGGCTGTTTTACACTTTTTTTCATTAACTTTGGGAGATATAGTCAGTGTTGAGATGGGTAAAGCATTCGCTTTCTACCAGGGTCTATCATTTGCCTTGGCCTACGGTTACCAAAACCTCATCGTGGAAGGAGATTGCCTCAGCATTGTTCAACGGTTACGCTCAAACGACGAAGACCAATTTGTAATTGGGAATATCATCAACGATTGTAAAGATATTTCCTCTATGTTTGTTTGCCACAATTTCCTTTTAATTTGTTAAGCGAACGGATAATGCCCATGCTCATTTACTAGTTTCTTGAAGGTTCCCTTTGGCTCTCGGAGTAGAATAGGGTTCTTCCCCCTACGATTGTTTTGAACGCTTGCATTGTCGATTTGGCTGAATAAAACCTAAAAAAAACACTAGTTTTATGGTTTAGAAAAATTAACTAGTGGGTTTTTTTTTTGATAAATCCAAATGAAATAATAGTTAACAGCAATATTTTTATTTTCTAGTCCTTTAATAATTAATTAAACTTTTTATTATGTATTCCTTCCTCCTCAAACAATCCTGAAATTTTTCGGATTTGCTCAGCTATAACAAAAGAAATGGAAAATAGACGTTTTTATTTTTTAAGGAAAATATACGCTTTCCTTTTCCCATTAGGATTAACTTTTTTTTTGTGTTTCCTATTTCCTAATATCAAATAGGAAAATTCCTTTTAAAAAATAAAAAATAAAAAAAAATTCCGTTTCCTATTTTCCTTTTGTTTCCATTATAACCATCGGATCATCATAAACAATCTAATCTAACGGTGTTTGATATTCATTAAGTTTAAGGTCGGTGAAGCGTTCTTTTTATATATAGTTTCTACACCATTGTGATTTCTTCATCATTACTTGCTCTGTAGTTTTTCATCACATCATACCATAAGATTATTAAAAGAGGTGTCCAAATTAATTAAGCTCTTTTATTAATGGCGGAAACAATGGCTGCTATGCTCTCCAAGCTTGCTGGGTATTCTTTTCTCTTAAGCACAATCAAGCAGCTTTTACCACATACAGTTGTTGCTTATTTCGACACCTTCTGGTTCAAAATATTTGCTTTTTTCAATCCAAACATTGAGATCCGGATTGATGAATACACAAGCGGTAAGTTTAACGAAGCTTATGGTTACATTAAAACTTACCTCGGAACCATATCTACTAGTCAAAAGGCCAAGTATCTGAAAGCTGAAAAGTTCAGCAAAAGCAAGTCAGTTGTCATTAGTCTTGATGAAGGTGAAGAAATCATTGATGAATTTGAAGGAATCAAGCTTAAATGGCATGCCTGGAACGAGAAAATCGAAGATCATTCCTCCCGTCGAGTACGCTATTCCGGAGCTCCATTACAATTAGAGAAGAAATCTTATGTTCTGACCTTCCATAAGAAAGACAGAGAGGTTGTTACAATCAAGTATTTGGATTATGTGATTGAAGAAGGTAAGTGTATTAAGTATAAAAACAGAAGACGAAAGCTTTATACCAACAAAATCAGTGATGATTGGTGGTATGATGGTAGGTGGAGTAGCGTTAGGTTCGAGCATCCGGCTACGTTCGATACGGTTGCTTTGGACCCGAGAAAGAAGCAAGAAATCATTGATGATTTGAACGCTTTTCGTGGGGGTAAAGATTACTACGCGTCGATTGGGAAAGCTTGGAAGAGGGGTTATCTACTTTATGGCCCTCCTGGAACCGGGAAATCGTCTATGATTTGTGCCATTGCAAATTTCTTGGAGTATGATATATATGATCTTGAGCTCACTTCCATTGAGGACAATGCCGAGTTGAAGCAGTTGTTGATTGACACGAAAGGGAAATCAATTATTGTGATTGAGGATATTGATTGTTCAATAGATCTTACCGGGAAGAGGAAGAGCAGCAAGACTGATGATGATGAACAAGATTCGGATTCAGATTCTAAAAATGATAAAGAAGATGATGAGAAATCAAAGAAGAAGAAAGTTACGTTATCCGGGCTATTGAATGTAATTGACGGGATATGGTCGGCGTGTGGTCCGGAAAGGATTATTATATTCACGACAAACCACGTTGATAAACTCGACCCTGCACTGATTAGGAGAGGCAGAATGGACATGCACATTGAGATGTCTTATTGCAGATTTGAATCGTTTAAGGTTTTGGCCAAGAACTACTTGGGAATCGATACACATCCCTTGTTCGGGGAGATCAAGGATTTGTTGGAGAAAACGGATGTTAGCCCTTGTGATGTAGCTGAGAATTTGATGCCAAAAACTAATCCGAAAGACGTGGATGCTTGTTTAAACACCTTGATTCAAACTTGCAAGGCTGCTGCTGCTGCTAAAAAAGAGCCCGTTTTGGAGGAGGGAAATAATAATGAGGCGCCAAAGAAAACAAAATTCCCTCAATATTTAATCATAAGCCTCAACAGTTTAAAGAGGAAGTTAAAGGCAAAAAGATGTTGATGTTAATTCATTTTGCTGAAATTCTTAAGGCCCTACCAGAGTCTTTTACATCATGTTTTGAAAAATTTAGAGTTGGCTTTAATTCTAGTTTATTTTATTTTATTTTATTTTTTGGTTATATTAGGGAGGTAAGGTTTATGTCCCCCTCCTTTTATGCTGTTTAAATTGTATGTTTTAATTGAAATTTAAGTTAAATAAGAAAAAGTTCCTTGTTTGACATTTCAATCAACATGTATGCTGTGAAGTATCAGAGAACGTAATTAGGAAAATAATTTCTATTGATTTTTACACACATTTTTAATACTTGTAACAGCCTTAAATAGATACAAGGTAATAGCAGAGAATATTTTAGAATTTATGGAGATCAGCTACAATTAAGGAGAGCCATTATTTCCTTGATTTGTGTCATGGGCAATACTGTCAATACGACCCCGCAATTCCATGGGAATAAGATGAACATGGAGATTGTTTTTTAGATCATAGAAGCGTGTAGAGCTTAAGGGCTTGGTGAGAACATCCGCAAGTTGGTCCTTGGAGGGTAAGAATGCAATTTGAAGTTGCCGTGATGCCGCGAGCTCACGAACATGATAAAAGTCGATTTCGATATGTTTTGTGCGAGCATGGAAGACAGGGTTAGCAGAGAGGTAGCTAGGTTGCACCAAGGTTGTCACACCAAAGTATCAAAGCATCCCTACTCGAAATGGAAAGTTCTTTAAATAATTGCTTGAGCCATTGGAGTTCAGCAGCGGCATGAGAAAGAGCTTTGTATTCAACTTCGGCACTACTCTTGGCAACCGTTTGTTATTGTTTGCAGCTCCGACTAATAAGATTGTTGCCAAGAAAAATGCAGTAAGCACCAATAGAACGCCGATCATCAGGATCTGTCCCCCAATCCGCATCTGAGTATGCTTGCAACGTAGGAGGGGAAGAAGCAGAGATGAGGAGGCCGTCATGTAAAGTATGTTTGAGGTACCGAAGACAACTGCTACCCAATGTGTATCTCGAAGAGAGTGCATGAATTTACTGACTGCATGGACTGCGAAGGCCATATCAGGACGAGTGAAGCTTAAGTATTGTAGACCACCAACAATGTTGCGATAAAGAGAGACGTCGGAGAAAGGGGTGCCATCCAACTTGGAGAGCCGAGTAGTAGAGTGCATGGGTGTTTGACACGGTTTGGCATTGGCCATGCCAGCACGATGAAGAAGTTGTATAATATATTTTCGTTGAGTAAGTAGTAAACCGTTGGGGAGATGAAGAGGCTCAATACCAAGAAAGTAGTTAAGAGAAACAAGGTCTTTGACAGGAAAATTATTGCTGAGTTGCGTGATGACACGATCCACTAGCTGTGAAGAAGAACCTGTAATGATAATATCGTCAACATATATCAAAATATAAAGATGATGAGAACCTACATAGAGATAATAAAGGGAGGTGTCTACACGAGAAGCCTGGAAACCGAGAGTATTTAGGACTGAGGTGAATCGAGATAACCAAGCACGAGGTGCTTGCTTGAGACCATAAAGACTTTTCTTCAATTTGCAGACATGAGTAGGGAAGTTTGGATGAATGAATCCTGAGGTTATTGCATGAATACTGTCTCATTGAGAAGCCATGAAGAAATGCATTCTGAATATCTATCTGGCGGATAGGCCAATTCTTGGCCGAATCGTTACCGGTTTGACAACCGGACTGAACGTATCAAAGTTGCCTATACCTGTATTTTGATGAAAACCTTTTGCAACTAAGCAAGCTTTATAGCGTTCAAGACGTCCATCAGCATGGCGCTTGATTCTATAAACCCGCTTGTTGCCGATAATATTCATGTTTGGAGTGGCGGGTACCAAATCCCATGTATCATTAGAGACCAAAGCATTGACTTCATCCCTCATGGCATCACGCCAAGGTTTGGATTTGAAGGCTTCAATGAAGGTTGTGGGCTCGGTTTGGGAATCAGCTAAGAGAGTAACAAAATCTAGAGGTAGGGTGTTGGGTTTAAGAGTATTTGTACATGAGCATGAGGACATGGGATGGGCAGGTTGGGATTCAGCCAGGGAGGTGTTATCCGGAAGGGGAGGTTGTGGTGAAGAAGGTGGTGGTGGAGATGCCGAGGGAGAAGGAGATGGGGGTACGGGTGGAGGATTAGGGACCGGAAGAGAGAGAGGTGATGAAGGAGTGAATAAAGGGATGGAGGTGGGTAAGGAGGCTAATTGGGCGGCGTCATAGTGAGGCGTGTAGGAGGAGGGTGTATAGGAGAATGTATTTTCATCGAAGACAACATGTCGAGAGATATATATGCGGCTGGAATGTAACCATGATGGTTAGGGCTGTAACCGAGGAAAATACATGTTTTGGAACGGAAATCCATTTTGTGGTTGTTGTAGGGGCGAAGGTTGGGCTAGAAGTCAAATCCAAAGACTCGAAGGAAGGTATAATCAAGAGGGCGGTGGTGGAGAAGTTCATATGGAGATTTATATTGAAGACATGGGAAGGGAGCCGATTATGTAAGTGGCAGTGATAAAAGCGTCTTCCCAATATGGTAGAGGCAGGTTGGAGTGAGCTAGGAGTGCGTGGCCTACTTCGACAATATGATGATGCCAGCGTTCAACTGATCCAACTTGTTCATGGGTATGAGGACAAGAGACCCGATGTTGAATACCAAGGGAGTGAAAATAATTGTGTAACTTGCGATATTCACCGCCCCAATCGGTTTGAATAGATTTAATTTTTGTGTTAAATTGTCGCTCAACCAATGACTGGAATGTGAGGAAAGTACGTTCAACATCAGATTTTAGTTTAAGTGGATATAGACAAATATGCTTGGAGAAAAATCATCAACAAAACTGACATAATAAAGCGACCCATAAATAGATTGTTCAGGCCAAGGTCCCCATACATCAGAAAATATCAAATCAAGCGATGCAGAAGAAGTAAATTCAGATAAAGGTAACGGTTGCCGATGGCTTTTGGCCATTTGACATGCATCACAGATAGTTTGATGACGGGGCTGTTAGGAAATCTATGCGGGAACGCAAGGGAATTTAAAATTTATTTCATATTTTTCCCAAGATCGACTTTGTTTAAACAACAAGCATAAAATAAGTAGACAAGAGAATACCTTGGTTGATCAATTTGGATCGACGGTTTGTCTACGGTTGTAGTTTCTGCACGAAGCAGTCCAAGTTTTCGGCCTCAACCGGTGATCCACACGAACAGCCCGCCGGAATCCCATAACGGATTGCTACCAGAAAAACTCGGTTGCTAGACCGACTTTTTCTCTCTCTCAAAAACTCCCTCTAGGAAAATCTCAATTTTCTAGTAAATTAGAACTCTTCTAATTGTGTTGTACAAAATAGCTAGCCAACCTTTCTCTTATATAGAGAAAAGTGGCGCCCTTATGCCCCAAAAACTGATTGGGAGAAGCTTCCTAATAGATTGAGGAGAAAGAAAACATTTTCCTAATAAAATACGGAAAGTATTTTTGATTGAATTATCTCATCTAATTTAATATCTCATATTAAATATTTCCAAGATATTGTCAATATCTAATATTAATATATGGTAATCTCATTAACTAAATTGCAGAATCCAAATGCATTTCACA
This sequence comes from Gentiana macrophylla, assembly GCA_026214975.1. Taxonomy (NCBI): domain Eukaryota; kingdom Viridiplantae; phylum Streptophyta; class Magnoliopsida; order Gentianales; family Gentianaceae; genus Gentiana; species Gentiana macrophylla. Next base: position 90,300,830 of record CM047817.1, read on the forward strand.
CACTTAAAAGGGCACCCCATATTGCCAATATATTGGCATCCGGAATATTCTTAATTAATATAATACTATGATTAATTAATTTACAAAATACATGTGTAAAAATTTACACAAATATATTTCGACTCATACATTAACTATGAATATTTAATTAATCAACATAATTAATATCTTGTATTTAATTTATTCATAATAAATAAATACCACCATATTAATTTACCACTACACTACAAGAAATAGGCTTTAAAGGGATGTTGTTTAATGGGACGACAATGTCGTCCCTTTAAAGTTATTTAAAGGGACGACATTGTCGTCTCTTTAAAGAAGTCAAACTTTTACCGATTTTTTGGGGTTTTTTTTGGCGGAAAACTTTAAAGGGACGACAAATGTCGTCCCAAAAAATAATTCATTTTCCCGCTAAGATTTTGGTAGATTTTTTTGGCGGGTCAATTATTTAAAGGGACAACAGGAATCTTTTTTGGGACGACATCGTGCCACCATGGATTCCACGTGGCCCAAATGTTTATAGGGACGACAAATGTCGTCCCATTAAATCCTTTTCAAAAAATTATAAATTATATAACATGCTAAATCATAAAATAAATCTTTTTTGTTGTTTGAAGGGACGACATTGTCGTCCCTTTAAAGAACATTAATTTTTAATTCCATATTTTAATATAAAACATTGTGTTACTATATAAAACCAATTTTTTTATTAAATTTATATTTGAAGGGACGACATTGTCGTCCCTTTAAATATAAATTTTTTTATACATATTTTAATATAATTTCACATTGCGTTAAATATAAAATAAATTTTTGTTTATAAAAATACCATTATATATATCATTATCAAAAAAACAACCTAAATTTTGTTATAAAAACTCCATTATATTTTCATTTTGTCTACAAAATCATATGAAATTAATATTATTAAATGATTTCCAACGAATCTCTTTCTTTACAGGATTACTATCTACTATGGCTCGTCAGTTCGTTATTGAGTGATTGAGTTAAGAATCGGGTTCATTATCGAAATGATTGATCTCAATCCCGAGATTCGTTATCGGTTAAGCGATTTCAAACCGATCTCATTCTTTACAAATCATTCTGATAGTACTTTGTCTCGATGGATCGTTATCGAGCGAATGAGTTAAGAGTCGGTGTTCGTTATGGAGAGATATATTTGGATATCGGGGTTCGTTATCGAGCGAATGAGTTAGTTAGTTATCGGTCATTGTGATAGTACTATCTACCATGTCTCGATGGATCGTGATCGAGCGAATGAGTTAAGAGTCGGGGGATCGTTATGGAGAGATCGATTTGAATCTCGGGGTTCGTTATCGAGCGAATGAGTTAGATCGCTATCGATCATCATGATAGTACTATCTACTATGGCTCGATTGATCGTTATCGAGCGAATGAGTTAAGAGTCGGGGTTCGTTGTAGATATCGGGTTTCATTATCGAGTGAATGAGTTAGATCGTTTATTGATCATTGTGATAGTAATATCTACTATGGCTCGATCGATCGATATCGAGCAATTGAGTTAAGAGTCAGGGTTCGTTATCGAGCGATCGATTTCAATCTCGGGGTTCATTATCAAGCCAATGGGTTAGATCATTATCGATCATTGTGATAGTACTATCTACTAAGGCTCGATCGATCGATATCGAGCAAATGAGTTAAGAGTCAGGGTTCGTTATCGAGCGATCGATTTGAATCTCGGGGTTCGTTATCGAGCGAATGAGTTAGATCGTTATCGATCATTGTGATAGTACTATCTACTATGGCTCGATCGATCGTTATTGAGCGAATGACTTAAGAGTCGAAGATCGTTAAGGAGAGATCGATTTGAATCTTGGGGTTCGTTGTCGAGTGAATGAGTTAGATCGTTATCGATCATTGTGATAGTACTATCTACTATGGCTCGGTCGATCGATATCGAGCGAAATAGTTAGGAGTCACGGTTCATTATCGAGAGATCGATTTGAATCTTGGGGTTCGTTATCGAGTGAATGAGTTAGATCGTTATTGATCATTGTGATAGTACTATCTACTATGGCTCTATCGATCGATATCGAGCGAATGAGTTAAGAGTCAGGGTTCGTTATCGAGCGATCGATTTCAATCTTGGGGTTCGTTATCGATCATTGTGATAGTACTATGTACTATAGGTCGATCGATCATTATTGAGCGAATGAGTTACGAGTCGGGGATCGTTAAGGAGAGATCGATTTGAATCTCGGGGTTCGTTATCGAGTGAATGAGTTAGATCGTTATTGATCATTGTGATAGTACTATCTACTATGGCTCGATCGATCGATATCGAGCAAATGAGTTAAGAGTCAGGGTTCGTTATCGAGCGATCGATTTCAATCTCGGGGTTCGTTATCGATCATTGTGATAGTACTATGTACTATAGGTCGATCAATCGTTATTGAGCGAATGAGTTACAAGTCGGGGATCGTTAAGGAGAGATCGATTCGAATCTCGGGGTTCGTTATCGAGTGAATGAGTTAGATCGTTATTGATCATTGTGATAGTACTATCTACTATGGCTCGATCGATCGATATCTTTGCAAAGTGTGAGTAAATGAGTTATTCCGAGAGAGCATGATATCCAGATTATAAGATACGATCGTAGATGTACTTACACTCGAGATATGATTGTATGGATATTATTACAGTGATAAGATTCTATTTACACGGAATCGCTTCATACATGAAAGGTAGTAGTCATTGCTTTTGACTCTTCCGATGATTGGGGTTCACGGTGTGTTCTTTGACGTTATTCCGTGGTCGTTGGGTATGAAGGGCATTTTCGTAATTTGATCTTTATGTCTACGGCCAACATATTCGGAAGCCTATCGGGTCACACACATAAGAACATCTAGCCGTATTAAAATGCGGTTATTGTGGTAAAAAAAAAATTATTTGAATTGATAAAGACCGACAAAAAATTTACTCAAACCGATAAAGACCCAAAAAAAATTCAATTGACTTAATTCGAATCGATAAGTATGAAAATTCAACTAAAATCCATTTCGACGACGGCTGGCGTAAGTCCAAAATGTCGGGACGCTGGACCGGCCCGGCAATACCGTCAATATGAGGATATTGATTGTTCTATTGATCTTACAGGAAAGAGGAAGAGCAACAAGACTGAAGATTCTGATTCAGATTCTGCTGCGGATTCGGATTCGGATGAAGATGATGAGAAATCGAAGAAGAAGAAGAAGATGAAAATTACGTTATCCGGGCTGTTGAATGTAATTGACGGGATATGGTCGGCGTGTGGTCCAGAAAGGGTTATTATATTCACTACGAACCACGTGAAGAAACTCGACCCCGCACTGATTAGGAGAGGCAGAATGGACATGCACATAGAGATGTCTTATTGCAGATTTGAGGCGTTTAAGGTATTGGCGAAGAACTACTTGGGAATCGATACACATCGAGAGATCAAGGAATTGTTAGAGGAAAAAGATGCTAGCCCTTGTGATGTAGCAGAGAATTTGATGCCTAAAACAAATCCGAAAGACGTAGATGCTTGTTTAAACACCTTGATTCAAACTTGCAAGGAGGCTGCCGAAAGAAAGTCCAAGGCTGCTGCTAAAAAAGAGCCCGTTTCGGAGGGCAATTTCAATGAGGCCAAGAGAACAGAAGTCCCTGAAAAATCTGATCAGAAGCCTCAACAGATTAAAGAGGAAGTTGAAGAGCAAAAAGTTGTTGAAATCAATTAAGAGGTTGAAATTCTAAGGGTCTCCCAGTAGAGTCTTTTTACATCATGTTTTGAAAGATTTAGAGTTGGCTTTTAATTCTAGTTTTTTTTTTATTTTTTTTTTTTTTATTTTTTTTTTTTATTTTTTTGTATTTGATTATGTCCCCCTCCTTTTTAATCTTGATTCCTCTATAATAATATATATTTTCTCGCTGTTCACTCTAAATTGCAATCTTAAAGGTTTTGTTTGGAGAGATCAAGGAATTGTTGGAGGAAAAAGATGTTAGCCCTTGCGATGTTGCAGAGAATTTGATGCCAACAGCTTGATTCAAACATGCCAGGAAGCTGCTAAGAAAAAGTTCAAGGCGTCTGCTAAAAAAGAGCCCGTTTTGGAGGAGGGAAATAACAATGAGAATAGTCTTTGAAATTGTAAGGGTCTCTCAGTAGAGTCTTTTACATCATGTTTTGAAAGATTTAGATACTAATTCCAGTTTTTTACTGGGTCCCTCATGGGTCACATTGGGCTTGAGTACTCGAGTTCAATTCAAGGAGGGCCCCGACTTGAAGGGTATTAGAATCCTCCTGTTTACTCGAGCCAGCCCAATTCAGGGAGGCCCCCCCGACTTGAAGGGAAGGGTATTAGAATCCCCCTGTTCAGAATCCCCCTGTTCACGTTATTCGAACTTGAGACACTGTGAGTGAATGAGAGTCGAACCTCATTACTACTCGACAAAACTGAAAAACGGGTGGGGTCGGGTTGGTTGTTAACTTTGATTGAATGAATGAATGAATGAATTATTCATTGTTTGGTGACCCCTGCTGCTGCTTGGTAATGGATCCACCAAGCAACAGAGTTTTGTTTTTGCCATTACTACAATATTGATCGACTCATTGTTAGTGCCATTATTAAACGAACAATCACAAATAAGTTCAAAACCTAAACGAACCAAACATAAACAACAGAGATGTCTCCATTCGGCTCATTAACAGCTATAAAACCATGTGCATGTATATGGATATAATAATAAACTGAAACAAAGCCCATAACTAAAAAACAACAATTTTCATTAACACAACACTTGCAAACAAAAATGCTTTGTCATTGAAATTGCAAAAATTCAAAAGCATATATTGTCATTGAAATCTAAAGTGTTCAAAAACAAAAAATATTCAAGAAAGATTTAAGAAGAATGCCTCTTCTTCTTTTTCCTCATTCTATCACAAACAAATGCCTTCTCTAAAAGCTCCACTTTGTTCCTTAATGTATTCAACATTTGTGTCTGCATTTCATTCCTCTCAAACAACTGTGTCATCATACTCATCATTGTTTGATTATCTTCCATTAGCCTCTTCAACACTTGTTGGTTATTCATTTCTTCATCTTCTTTTTTCTTTTGGCCTCCATTTTCTTCTTCTTCCATTGTCTTCTCACTAACATCATTGTTGTCTGCAGCACAATGTGTCCACATGGTTTCCTCCATACAACATTCACTATCGAAAGGAGTAGTATTCATAATATTCTGATTTCCCCCTTTTTCTGTTGCAACATTTGTGTCTTCTTCAGATTTAGCTTTCATCCCAGAATCAATTGCATCCTCAAATTCATCTCTTGATGTGTCGTAATTCTCTTCGTTGTATGATTTCGTATCTGATTGGCCTTTTTCACCATCTCCTTCACAAATTCCAGCTGCTTTTTTGATTCCCAAATCATCATCTTCGGCAGAGCAAATTTCAGGATCGGGCTCTTTTGTTGAAAGATTGTTTTCAGAATCCTGAATTTCATTATCCAGCAGGTTTTGATTTGATTCAACCGCAGGATTAGAGAGCGCAGAATCAACAACTTCTGCAGGTGACACATTGTTTTGGGATTCACCAGTTTGAGATGGGTCAGCAATTGAATCAAGCCTTTCCTGCAATGAAATCACCTTCTTGATAACAGCCTTCCTGCAAACCCTAACTCCAGCATCAACGCTACAGATCGAATCAAGCTTGAAAAGCAGAGACATTAGCATCTCATTGATCCTCAGTCTCTCTCTTTGATCCTTTTGAATCAATTCCACAATTTTGCCTCTCGACATCCTATCTTCGATCTTATCAGCTTCCTCCTTCAATTCCAGAATCTTCTTGACTCTGCTTCTGATTAGAAACCCTCGGAAAACTTTCTGAATCTTAATAGCGGAATCCGGTCGAGAAGGTTCTGAATTAACAAAACGTACCGGAATCTGAACCACCTTCGGCGTAGCCCTAGCCGGCGTCTTGTGATTCTGAGCATTTCCACCGTCGTTAATGTGGCAGCGAGGACGAACGGAGGATTGAGACCAATGACGAGGACTACAAAATCGGTTATCCATCACCATTGAAACGAGATTGATTTCTCAAATCAAAACTGAAGAGCGAATTCCTGAAGAAAAACTTTTTGCGATCGGCAGTGTCAAATTGATTATTGGGAGGAACAAATAGGATTATTTATATGGGAGATGGAAAAGGGAAAAACGGAGGGAGGAATTTGAAAATTCCAGAACCTTCTCGCATAATTTTTCTTTTTTTTTCAAAAGGTTCTCGGATATTTTTAGAAGTTCTAGATTCATCTAGTAGTCCCTATTTTTAGAAGTTTTTACTAGGTGTGATCACGCAATGTGGTTTGAAATTTGGTTTAGTTCGAACGAAAAGCGCGAGTCGGTTTAGGGAAGCTATATTTTAGAATCAAAACCAAACCAAACCAAACTAAAGTCATCCCAATGGTTTGGTTCGCTTCGAACTAGGTTGGATTCGGTTTTAAGCGTCTTGCTGCTTTTTAAAAGAGATACTTTTATGCAAACAAGCAATTTCATCTTAATTTTTAAATCTAAAGTGTACGTTGTTGTAAAAAAAAACATACTTGGTGTAAAGGTTGTTGATCTTTCATTTATTTAGTTGAAAAGATATGTAGAAAATATGATGCATGATTATTCTACAAAACATAATGGATTGGACATGAAAACAAAAAGATCAGAAGATGTGACATTGAGCAACGTTATCCATGAAAAAAATGAGTACAAGTGTAATGGGTCAAGACAATATCTGATCATTTAGAACTTTGAAGACCAATTTGCAAGACAAAACATTCACCCAGAGACACTTGAATAAAGTTATACTTTGTCAACGGTGGATTAAAACAATCAGCTACAACAAAGGATGGGAAAAATAATACACAATAACTGAAAGAAGAAACCCATCTTTTTTATGTTATATGCTCACCATTTGTTTTACCCAAATACTCGATAGATTAAGAAAAGAAGAAAACATTCTAGATTAAGAATCCATTGATGTAAAACTACAATAAAATTACTAAGAGGAAAAAAGCACATTAATCGATGATGATAGCGATATTAGAGGGTCACTAACATGTGGTGTATGAAATGACGATTATAATGGAAAATTAAATATAGCAGAGAAATGAGGGGTGTCGATATGTTTGATTAATGATGAATGGAATGAGTTGGGTTCTGGGTTATCTTATATGCTTATATATCAATAGCAAAAATACGTCTTTTTGGTATTAATGATTTCGGGTTGGGTTGGGGTAAATTAAAAATAACCAAATCCAAACCAGTATGAAACCAAACCGATTCATTCGGTTTGTTATTGGTTTGGTTTTCATTAACACAACACTTGCAAACAAAAAACAACAATTTTCATTAACACAACACTTGCAAACAAAAATGCTTTCCAATCCACCAAACACAGACAATTGCAAAAATTCTAAAGCATATTGTCATTGAAATCTAAAGTGTTCAAAAACAAAAAAAATATTCAAGAAAGATTTAAGAAGAATGCCTCTTCTTCTTTTTCCTCATTCTATCACAAACAAATGCCTTCTCTAAAAGCTCCACTTTGTTCCTCAATGTATTCAACATTTGTGTCTGCATTTCATTCCTCTCAAACAACTGTGTCATCATATTCATCATTGTTTGATTATCTTCCATTAGCCTCTTCAATACTTGCTGGTTATTCATTTCTTCATCTTCTTTCTTTTGGCCTCCATTTTCTTCTTCCATTGTCTTCTCACTAACTTCATTTTTGTCTGCAGCAGAATGTGTCCACATGGTTTCCTCCATACATTCACTAACAAAAGGAGTAGTATTCATAATATTCTGATTCTCCCCTGTTGTTTCTGTTACAACATTTGTGTCTTCTTCAGATTTAGCTTTCATCCCAGAATCAATTGCATCCTCAAATTCATCTCTTGATGTGTCGTAATTCTCTTCGGTGTATGATTTCGTATCTGATTGGCCTTTTTCACCATCTCCTTCACAAATTCCAGCTGCTTTTTTGATTCCCAAATCATCATCTTCGGCAGAGCAAATTTCAGGATCGGGCTCTTTTGCTGAAAGATTGTTTTCAGAATCCTGAATTTCATTATCCAGCAGGTTTTGATTTGATTCAACCGCAATATTAGAGAGAGCAGAATCAACAACTTCTGCAGGTGACACATTGTTTTGGGATTCACCAGTTTGAGATGGGTCAGCAATTGAATCAAGCCTTTCTTGCAATGAAATCACCTTCTTGATAACAGCCTTCCTGCAAACCCTAACTCCAGCATCAACGCTACAGATCGAATCAAGCTTGAAAAGCAAAGACATTAGCATCTCATTGATCCTCAGTCTCTCTCTTTGATCCTTTTGAATCAATTCCACAATTTTGCTTCTCGACATCCTATCTTCGATCTTATCAGCTTCCTCCTTCAATTCCAGAATCTTCTTGACTCTGCTTCTGATTAGAAACCCTCGGAAAACTTTCTGAATCTTAATAGCGGAATCCGGTCGAGAAGGTTCTGAATTAACAAAACGTACCGGAATCTGAACCACCTTCGGCGTAGCCCTAGCCGCCGTCTTGTGATTCTGAGCATTTCCACCGTCGTTAATGGGGCAGCGAGGACGAACGGCGGATTGAGACCAATGACGGGGACTGCAAAATCGGTTATCCATCACCATTGAAACGAGATTGATTTCTCAAATCAAAACTGATGAGCGAATTTATGAAGAAAAAATTTGGTAGATTTCTGAAAACTTTTTGCGATCGGCAGTGTCAAATTGATTAGTGGGAGGAACAAATAGGATTATTTATAGGGGAGATGGAAAAGGGAAAAGGAAAAAACGGAGGGAGGAATTTGAATATTCCAGAACCTTCTCGGATAATTTTTCTTTTTTTCAAAAGGTTCTCGGATAATTTTAGAAGTTCTAGATTCATCTAGTAGTCCCTATGTCCAGTAAACGGAGAAAAAGGCTGTGTGTAGAAAATACTAATAAAGTCAATAATAATCCTCTCAAAATAATAATAATAATAATATGGAAAATTAGGGATAAGACAAAATCCTAATATTTTTAAGAATATGACAAATTTCACATATTTTTATAGGAAGAAAGACAATCGCGTAATTTTTATAATGGTAATGACAAACAGTGAATCCTTAAAATCAAATTGAATCTCCCTAAATTGAATCCCGAAATCGGTGAATCCCAAAATCAAATAATCTTAATAATGAATTTTAAAAATTAGTGAATTTTGAGAGTGAATTTATGCGATGAATTTAAATAAATGAATTTGAACACGTGAATTTCGACAAATGAATAAATAGTTTTATTTTATGCAAAAGTTTCAAAACTCGCCCTTCTACTCAATTGATGAAATATTTTTGTCTTCTCCCCATTCCCAATAATAATAATTACAAGTGTTATTTGTTTATAAGGACGTGTTTTGGAACTTAATTAGGCACTTAGGACGTTCAAAAAAAATCATTAGTTATAAGGACGGATTTATTTTATTTTTCCTAAATTACCCCCTTCTCCCAGTTTTGCCTTCTCCGTTCACTCAAAAAGCCATATTTTGCAAAATCTATTATCCTCTTCAATGTCGGCTATGCACAGACCACATGGAAATTCTGCATTGGAACATGAAGACATGACTGTATTTCTTCACAATCTCTTGGAATGTTCTTCAGCAGCTAGCGGTGGCTACCGGTGGTGGTAACTCGGCGGTTGTGGACTACCGAGGTTCTGGCTTGGATCCTGCTTATTTTTTTGAGAACGAAGCAACGGGGAGAGTCGAGAAGGCATTTTCGTCAGCCCTCAGTGGGGATTGTGATGCAGTCACCTCTTCAGTTTCATTTTGATTTTTTCATTTATTATTTTGCATAAAATTGCTGGAAAATATCTGATCTCGCTGCATTTCAATAGCGTGATCAGGGACTGAAATGGGCTTATGTTCCTCGTGTCAATTTGCGACATTCGGATTCTTTAGGTGAATTTAAGGTTCTTAATTTTGTCGTAATCTGAATTGGGTTTCTTTGCATCATAAATTATTTTAGGGATTCGAATGAGCTAAGAATCTTTTTGTTAATTTACCAAATTTATTACTTTTAAGCTGAAAAGATCAGATTTTTATCAATACTACAACCATTTCTTATCTTTCATTATCTATTTTAAGGGATTTGCATAGTTTGACTTGTTAGTTGTTGATCATTTGGTGGTGGGTGAATGCAGAGATGGCTGGAACTTCATCATCATCGTCTGTGCTTCCAGTGGAGCAGGTGGTGGATACCATCATAAATTGATGGAGCAAGTTGAGTGGATACCATTATCAATTGGAAAGCTATTTGACTTGATGTCACTGCATATTAATGAAGTGACATTGATGTCACTGCATACAATTTGAGAAGCACTTTGGATGGGTTGTTGTGATTCCTGCTAATTTCTCCTTGTTCTGATCACCTTCAGTCTTGTCTAAATCTGCTCTGTTTTTAAACATTAGTTGTTAGTTAAAAAATGTTTGGGCTTATGTTATTATGCTTACATTTCTTGATCCTACAAAAAATACGATCCTTGCAGGTAATTCTGTCATTATGGATCGTCGCTGTAGTGGGCAGTTGGTTTGAGTTCTTGACGCTATTATATATATATGAGTTTCTTGCGAATTTCTGTTTTACTTCTAATCCAAATCAGATTATGAGCTGAATATAGTCCTCTGTTACGAAAAATGGTTGATTTTAATATTTGTACCTTTGACAGCGTTTGTAATCCTATTTACACTACCTCTGTTAATGTTTATATGGATTAGTGGATACATGAGAATTAATAAAAAGGGTTTTACCAAAAGAGTAGTAATAAATACAACTTTTTATTAATATATATTGTCATAACCATAATATAATTGCCACTGAACTTTTTATAAATATTGTCATACATAATAAGAACAACATTTGTGTTGGCTTCTTCCTTTGAGTTAACTTCTGAAGATTGCTCAGTTGCCATTTATGAGATTTGAATGAAGAAGTTTGAATTTAGAGCTCTGATACCATGTAAATTTCAGAGTTTGAGAGTTTTGTTCCTTGTACTAATAATGTAATAATGATCAATTTTTTACCTTTAACCAAAAAAGATAGAAGGATACAGAATTACATTCTAGAGTATTGATGTCACTGCATAAAATATTGATGTCACTGCATAAAATGTTGATGTCACTGCATAAAATGCCGATGTCACTTCATATCTGATTGCCGATGTCACTGCATAAATTGTTGATGTCACGCATATATGATTGCCGATGTCACTGCATAAAATGTTGATATCACTGCATATATGATTGCCAATGACACTGCGTAAAAATATGAATTAAGGTGAAAGATTTATGTTGATCGTAGTTTTATATCAAAAGATATAGCCATTTGAAGTCGATTTTATGAAGAAAAAAATCGATTTTATGAAATTAAGTCGGAAAAATATCAAATGTCATCACGGTATTGCTTTATCAAATGTCACTGCATCCCGATGATCACTGCATCTCGATGGTCTCTACATCGTGGTGTCTTTGTATCGGGGGTGGCCACTTCATCGCGGTGTCTCTGCATCGGGGGTGGCCACTCCATCGCGGTGTCACTTCATCGTGATGTCTCTGCATATATGATTGCCGATGTCACTAGATAAATTGTTGATGTCATTCATATATGATTGTTGATGTCACTGCATATCTGATTGCCGATGTCACTGCATAAATTGTTGATGTCACGCATATATGATTGCCGATGTCACTGCATATATGATTGCCGATGTCAATGCATCGCGGTGTCATTTCATCGCGGTGTCTCTGCATTGCGGTGGTCACTTCATCGCGGTTGTCAGTGCATTGCGGTGTCACTTCATCGCGGTGGTCAATGCATACGGTGGTCAATGTTTTAAAAAAGAATAAATCAACTTATTCCGTCAAGAAAAAAAAAAAAAAAAACTACAATCAATGATTGTCAATGTCCATCAGCGTATATGATTGCCGATGTCGGTCATCGCGCGCGGTTATTAGTGCATCGCGGTCTCTCCATCGGGGTGGTCATCAGCGTCGGGTTGCCCTCGCGATTGCGGTGGCCAATGCATCGCGCGGTTGTCGATCATCGCGGTGTCATTTCATCGCGCGTCTCTCGTCGCGGTTAGCTGTGATCTGTCAGCGGTGTCGACTTCATCGCGCGATGTCAATGATCGCGGTGGTCAATGAAAAAAATAAAAATAAAAATTTTCACTGTCCGCCTTGAAAAAAAAAAAAAAAAAACGTACAGATAAAGTACAGATAAAAAAAAAATTTAAAAAAGAGCAAAACACAACAACAACTTGAGGTTCTAATCTAAATTAAAAAAAAAGTAAATCAACATTTCAGCATATGACTTCCGTTCCGGTTATTTTTTTTTTTTTTTTTCCTTCATTAAAGAGATTTTGGAGTCATCTACTTATTTTTCATCGCTTATAACTAAGTGTTTGTTTTGAGTGTCATTCTTTTCGCTTAATTAAGCTCCGATATCGTCCTTTTTTCAATAATTGTCCCTAATTACAATGATGTGAAAATCTCATACATAATATGCGATATTCTTTAACCGTCAGATATAAAAATTATCAAGCTACGAATAGCTCGGTTATGAGGTAAGTCCGGTGAGATTTACTTTGACGCCTGCATACCGGTCCAGTAGCGTTAAATTAATCATAAATATCCGGTCAATCTGCTTGACCGCCCCTCGCCGTTTAGTCTAAAAAGTGCTAACCTCAGAGTTGACAAGACTCTATAGTCTCACACTTCCTCTTATAAGGGATCAAGCGTCCTCACTTTTATGTCTCACACTTCCTTATAAGGGATCAAGGCGTCTCGCCAGACGGCCAAATCGTTTCCCGATCGTCCTACCAGAGGTAACTAAAGTCACCCTTACACCGCCTTCTTTGTACGGTGCGCGGTATAGTTCGCTCGATAGTCGGCTCTCGATACCGTTATTCTCAGAACGCCTGCACTCGGTCCGGTAGCGCTTAAATAGTCATAAATGTCCGGTCAACTGCTTAGACCGCCGTCCTCGCTTGGTCTAAAAAGGGCTAACGTTAACCCGAGTTGGCAAGACTTTATGTCTCACACTTATATAGGATGAGCATTCTACTACTTTTCCAATGTGGGACATTACATTTACACTACATTATCTTTCAGCTAATTAAGCAATTGTATGTACAATTCACGTACCAATTTGCCGAATATCATCATTTGTTACAAGTGAGTTTTATCATTTCAGTTACAGTGTGTTTCGTATCAAATAAAATAAATATTGTGTGATTGAGAGGAGAAAAATGAAAGGAAAAACTTCTATTCAAAAGTTTTATTAAATTTTTTTAGTTTTTTATTTTTATTATTCAATCTATTCAAAAGTTTAAAGTTGATTTATTTAGATGGACTGAGAAATCACCCAATTCATGGTTGTCGCCTCTAAGGTCTTTACAACTTTGATCAAGTATTTTTTTAAGGGTTAGAAGATAGTAATTTATTAAGCCAAAATGACTAAAGAAGCCAAACGAACAAAGTGAAGGGGTAGGGTGCCTTATACATAACACTCTCGAAAAGATAAACCAACCTGAGTTAAAAGATATGCAGACATATTTCATGTTTTTTTAAGAAATGAGAAACTTACAAACGTAAAACACTCTGTTTTGTTTCGGGTTAGGTTGGGTTGAATAAAATCCAACTGGATCAAACCCCACCCGAAACTAAACAAGAGCTTCGAGAGAGGGATCGACAATCCGAAACTAGACAATCCAAATCAATGAATCATCCTCAGAGGAATTAAGGGGCTGATAGATGAAAGGGAGGCTATCCACAAAGATAGAAATGAAGCTCATAGCTATAGCATCCGCCAAGCCCAAGTAGGCACTCAATGTACAGAGATTCCGAAAGCTTGTAAAATGAAATCTGCAAGACGGTGACGGATGCGTTTCGGTGAAATACTGTGCCAATTTTGTTAATTAACCAATATTTATTCATCGGAATAAGTACATTTTCAGTTCTTTCTTTCTATGATTTTTACATTTACGTCGTTATATTCACTTTGGTAATTTTACCTGTTATCTATGCATTTTTCATACAATTTTAGCGTATTTGTGTCGTTTGTCAAGTTTTTATTGGCCGAAACATGACGTACATTCAATGCTACATTTTGGACTCATGGCACTTTGGATTAACGTTGCAAAGAGAATTGCATAGATAAAAGGTAAAAGTACAATATGAAACATTGTGATAGAAGTGTATTGTCTTTTAACACACGCACATATATTTTTGTCTCCACTGAGACTCGAATTCGAAACCTCCGGATTATTAACCGCAGTGATAGAAGTGTACTTTGGTGAAGCAAATGAGACCAAAAATGTATTTATCACTTTATTTATTATCATTTTTAGTATTTTTCTCTAGTGTTATACTATATTTATTATACAATTCGTGTAAATTTTGTAAGGCATGTTTTAATCTTCAACTCTCCCAAAATCGAGTTTCATGGGCTTCATAAGAATTTATTAGCCAATATGTCTACTGCCATAATTGAATCCTAACTAGGCCCAGTAAGATACTTTGGGTGGGCCTCAGTGTAGTGGGCTAAGGTCTCACTTCAGCTCTATTGTACAACGTAAATACCGCAACACCACATTTTACATATAATTTTTTACATGTGAATGTGGTGTCGCAAGTATTTATGTTGTGTCAGTAGAACTCACCTAGAGATTTAGTCACGCTACAACTTTTTTGAGAAGCGTGGGCCGTATATATCCTTTTTGTTTTTTTTTTTTTTTTTGAGAGATTAAAAGGATACAATATTATTAAGCTTGTAATACACGCACGAATTGCATGATATGGAGAGGAGATTCATTATAAGCATCCTGAAAGGCAAAAAAACTTTCCTAACTAGCAAATTGAAAGACACATTGTCTTGCCGTATGACAAAAAAAAAAGGATAACAAAACAAATGCATTAATTAAATTGCGAAAAATCTTCTATGATTCTTCCCACATTCGATAAATATTCAATATGTTGTGAAAGCCATTGGCTGATCACCCAAGAATCACCTTCAATGGTAGCCATAAAGAAACCCCAAATAAGAGCAAAATCTCTAGTCTATATATTAATCATACTAACTTGTTTTGAAAACGATAAATAATCGATCTATCAATAATTATAGGTTTAAACTAAAAGTTTATATAATATTATATCAAACATTATCTTACGTTACATTTTTATGGTAAGAGAAAAGAAAAAAGAAAAACAAAACACCTACAACCATAACCATAAGATGATGTTGTTGTTTATATTGTATGTGCACATATTGTCGATCGAATAGGTTGTATGACTAACAAATTGATATTACTGTTGTTCAATATTTGTGATCATGCACTGCATGTTTTCGAAAGATAAATAACTTTCTTACCTTTGGGATTCCCTATTTTTTATGTGTAAATAGTCATATTTTACATTATATAGCAAGTAATTACTTTAGTCATTATTATCTCTTAATATGTTTTTCTTTTGGTAAAAAAGTACTCCCTCCGTCCCGCAATATAAGTCCTTTTAGCTTTTTTTTGGTGTCCCAAAATATAAGTTTTTCTCACATTTCAATCTGAGATTAATCATTGTTTTTAGTTTCACACTAAACAACGATATTATAAATCACTCCCAAAAACAATCAATATTTTCTTTAAATATTAAAAAGAATTCATTTATGACTTTTCTAATTGTCTGTGTGAAAATTCAAAGAAGACTTATAATACGGGACGGAGGGAGTAATATACTATACATAACAATTGTCAACTTGATAGGCTAAAACCATTTCTCTTAGGTGGTAAACGCAATTTATTAATCACAATACATGACACAAGCTAGAGTTACATGGAGGAATGGAGGAGCCCAATCTTTACGCTCAACAAGATTATGACCTTGTTTCGCTAATAAATGCACAGAAACATTTCTCTATCTTTAAACAAAGAAAAAAGAGACTTAGACGAAAGCATGTAATAACCGCAGCAATCCTCAGTTATATATGCTACCCACAGGAGAGAAGTCTTACACTTGTGCTTGAATTTCTTGAAAAATACTAATGAGATCGCTTTCAATCAGCTCACAATTCCAAGAATTCGAGCGATCGTCAATAAGAGAGAAAGTTGGATGTTTTTTCCTTAACAGGGGGCTTCTCCCTATTTCTTTTCGATACAGGTGCTTCTCAACAACTTTAGAATCCGTGTGAATGAACATGGAACAAGAGGTAACCACGCATCATTATAGATATTAACCAAAGAACCATCATCTATACGCCATCTGATACCTTTAACCAAGAGAGGTCCACCGCCACACACACAAAAAAAAAATCATGGTTTTTAAGTGTAATATATTTACATCATTCACAGTTTTCAAAATGTGGCATATTGAGTGTGTGGCATAAAGTACTTTAATTCAATCACATTTATAAACTGTGATCTATTATAGTTGTTATCACACTTAAAAACAGTTATCTATTATATTTGTTATCACACTTAAAAACCAACACCTATTATAATATCAACACGTTTAAAAACTGCGATATATTTTAGTTGTTATAACTCTTTAAAACCGTAATCTATTATAGTTGTCTTCACACTTAAAAACCGAGATCTATTATAATTTCAATCACAACTATAAAAGTGTGATCATTCTTTTTTTCTCGAAAACGAAATATACGCACACATATTTTTTTGCAAGGGACTCGAACCCTGATACTCCGGCCGGAGTAAGGAGCCACACTAATTACCACTAGGCCGATGCCTTCTTTCTTTTCATTTTCGACTAGACTAAACTGAGATCTCATTATAAAATATCATATTATTTTATTCACAGTTAAAAATTATGATTGATTAATGTTTTTGTCTCAGTTTTCCTAAAAACCCTGATAATAAAAACTGTGATCTATTTTAGTTGTTATCACACTTAAAAACTGAGATATATTATAATTACAAAACATTTAAAAACTTTGATCTATTTTAGTTGTTATCTCACTTAAAAATCGTGAACTATTATAGTTTTTATCACACTTAAAAACCGAGATCTATTATAATTCAATCACACCAAAAAAGTGTGATCATTTTTTTCAAAACAAAATATACGCACACACATTTTTTTTCCTAGTGGGACTCGAACCCGAATACTCCTGATTAAGGAGCGCACTAATTACCACTGGCGATGCCTTATTTCTTCTCATTTTCGACCACAATAAACTGAGATCTCATTATAAAATATCATATTATTCCAATCACAGTTAAAATTGATTGATTTTTTTGTCTTAGTTTTCCTAAAAACTGTGATAATTAAAAGTTAATATGTTCGTTTTACTTTCTGTGGCTCGATTTTTTAAAAGCCGAGATATTTTTCATTTTAAAGTGTGATATTTACCCTTTTGTAATAGTGAAATAAAATCAATCAGACCTAAAAACCGAAACCTAAATATTAAATATCTAACCATTTTAATCACAGTTAAAAAATGAGATTTATCGGTATAATACATCTCGTTTTATTCAATAACTGTGATAAAAAATTTAAGTGTGATATATACACTTTCTTTGTTTTAGTTGTATTAGTGGATATAATTTGTCTCACTTTTTCTATAACTGTGACAAAAATATAATATGAATTCAGTCACAGTTTAAAAATAAGATTAATTGATATAATATATCTCGCTTTTCAATAACAGTAACAAAATATCATATCAGTTCAGTCACATTTTAAAAGTGTGATTGATTGGTATAATTTATCTCGAACGTGGCAAAACTGTGATATATATATTTTCTTTGTTTCGGTGTTATTAAAACTGTGATCGTTATCATATCTTAAGTGTGACCTATATCATATTTTGTAGTAGTGGTCACGTGCTTTTTAAGGTTTCTCCATAAGAAGGAAGGCCGAGATCCAAGCCTGCCATCCAAAACATTACTTGAGTGAAAGAACTTGACTGAAAAAACACGACAAACATGGGTGTTTGGCAGTTCTAAAATTCTCTAAACCTGCTTAATTAGTCGAAATGGCGACATTGAAGCAATGAAGATCTCGGAAGCCAAGGTCACCTAAATCTTTTAGCGTGGTGCTAACGTCTCATTTATGCCAATGAACTTTCCGACACATATCCATGCCTCCCCAAAAGGAATGTCTAAAAATCATTTCAAGAGTATTAAATTTGAAAGTGGGGATGACTTGGAGTACGATCTTTATTAAAATTTCCTTCTCTACCGACGAGGGCATTTTTTTCTACTAGCACAATATGACACACAAATTTTTCCTTCTAGCACATTTTTTCCTTCTAGTACAAACATTTTTTTCTCTCTACCATGACTAAGTTAAATATAAAAAAAACTCTACATTTTATGTGTAGAAAAGTATTTCGGACCCCTCGAAAAATAAAATTTACTTTACTGACCTGCATTGAATAATATTTCTGATCCGCTCTTAGTCTTTGAAGACTTGTTGTAGGCACACTTTTTGGAAGCACACGGGTTTGTAATAAGGCCACATTTAAATTAGAAAAAGACACGTGAGTCTGCTTTTGCTTTTAACCGCTTTTAAAACCAAACCATTTTTTACGGTTTTAAAATTTACAAACCAAAATAGATCCATAGCTACGTAAAACCATTTTACCCTTGGTCCGGTTTGGATCGACTTTGCTACTGATTTTTTCTCGGTTTTAGTCCTTTTTTTCTTACAAATAATTCATTGAAAGGGACATTATCACTGTTCAAATGAATACATTTCATTATTAATTCGACAATCATACAAGGTTCTCATTCTCCATCTATCAAACATTATAACTCGATGTCACTGGGTCCCCTCTCTCTCTCTCTATATATATATATATATATATATATATGTATATATATATATATATATATATATATATATATATATATATATGTATATATGTGTGTGTGTGTACAACATTATATTATCAGATTTTCCAATTCAGATAATCATATAAAACCATGTAAACTGTTTTATTTAATCGTGTCATATGTTCTATTAGGACGAGCATCAAACTACATATGTGAGATAGTTGATTGAAGTATTAATAGATCATGGACTGAGATATTAGTTATTTAAATGTAGTGATAATTGTGCAGGGCAGACGAAAAGTCGGTTTACTGTGATGATCAATTCTCACAATGTACAGACGAAAAGTCGGTTTTACTGTGGTGTACAGGTAGTGTGGTACGCGAGTGGATTGATGTGATGCAAATAAATGCCTCTTAATTAATAGTGTCGATATTCATAGACACACACACACACACACACACACACAAATATATATATATATATATATCCGGTTCCGGTTTGGTCCGATTTTTATTTTAGAAAACTAAAACCAAATTGTTTTTTACAGTTTGGTTTTTTGCAATAAAAAAACCAACCAAAAAACCATGGTTTAGGTATTTTCGGTTTGGACCAGTTTGGTTCGACCGGTTGGTTTGGTTTCCGGTTATTTTGTTCACCCCTAATTTAAATAGCGTGTTGTAGGGTTTAAAATATTAACTATCTCCAGAACCAAAATCTATGAGCCCACTCTACATTGTCTGCAAACATTTTACTATGGCTGATACCTTAGTACAACTTTATAAACGAAGAAGTATGCTTAATTGGCACAATAGAAAAAAATTATAATATAATCGGTTTAGAAATATTATATCAACTAGACGTAGAATGATTTAATGCATATAATTTTATTTTTTACGGATTCGAAATATACGCACACAGATCTTTTTGTCTTCGTTGACACTAAAACCCAAAACCTCTACAGTAATTATCACTGGTTCAATACCTTATTAACTAATACATATAATTTGATACAGAGACATCATTATTCTTTTATTAGTGATAGTGTTAGAGATAATGACAGAATATTCTAGATATATAAAATTAGGAAAATAATTGATTGTAATCAATCTCATTATGGTTATTATTATGTTCACATTATGCCTATTAGTATAAATAGTCTACTATTGTATTCAATCAAATCAATGCAATACAATATCTTTTCTCTATTATTCTATCATGGTATCGGAGCTCTCAGACTAACTTCTGTTAGATCCTGGTCAATTATAAAGAAAATCGTTTGGGTGAAGGTTCGTAATCTACACGAACCCTCACCCCCTCACCCCTTATCTTTTATTTTATTTTTTTCGTTATTAAAAATATCCCAAATAAACTTCCACGGCCGCGTCCTCCAATCTCCACTGCTGCGTCCTCTGTTCCTCCATGGATTGCTGATTCTTTGAGTGCTCGCCTTACAACTGCTTCCACGAATTATTCTAAGTCCGGCCTTCAACCTCGTTCTAGTGGAACCAGGTGGGATGGGCATTGATCTAGAATTATTGATGGCATTTGAAGAATTAGATGCCTGCGCCGCCGACTTCGTTGCCTGCTAATGCTGAGGATCCAGCTTCCAAAGAGAAAAGCATTGCCGATAAAGCTGTCACGTGTCTTTTTTTTCCTTTCTTTTTTTGCTACCATCTCCGGCTCCCTTTGCATTATCACCGACTACTCTTTTCCTCTTATTTATTGATATACTCTCATCTTTTTATTTTCAATTCCAAATTTTATTACCTTTTTTTTCTAAGGTATAACCCTCCGTTCCACATTTTATTAAGTTTTTTTCTTACTTATGGTACACCCCTCCATGCCTTTTTTAACATTTATTTTGTTAGGGTACGACCCTCCACTCCTTTCATAACGTTTTGTCTCACCCATGTGTTGGTCACACGAATGACCACACATCCAAACTTTTCCTTTTTATCCCTTTTCTTCCTTTTTTTATTTTTGTTTCCCTCCCGGTATTCCTTTTTATATGACTCCTCCATATTTTAGAGTCATCCAACTGTCGTCTTGTTTTTTTTAGGGTATATCCCTCCGACTATTTCCTAGGATCTATTCCTCCAACTGTTTCCTTCTTTAGGGTATATCCCTCTGCCTTTTCTCTCCCTCTTTCCAGCTTTTTGAGTCATCCTTGCGTGTTTCAAAGAAAGCGATGATCGTGTTGTGAAGCCGTTGTTGTCGTTTGATTCGGAGAAGCTTGTTGCCGACATCAGCGAATCAATCTTCATGTTCATTGCATTACCAAGAGATTGCGGATGCGTGTTGAGAATACTCTAGAAGATCTCGCAGAATCCGCATAATAATAATAGAATATTTCATAGAATATTTTGTATTAATTATTTTACTTATTGGCTAAGACTCTACACCCTATATTTGTACTCTCCATTCCGTTGAAGCAAGGCAATACAATCAATTATCGTTTCTCTATTATTCTATCATGGTATCAGAGCTCTAGACTAACGTCTTTTCGATCCTGAGTAAACTTTACGAAAAAGAATGTTTGGGTGGGGGTTTGTGACATCAATATGATCAAACCCTCACCCCTCCCAATTTTTTTTTATTTTACTTCTCTTTTACTTCTCTTTTACTTCTCTTTTATTCTCGAATTTCTTTTTCCTGCTTGTTCTTCGGCCGGTCATTTTTCTATCTGTCAACCCTCCTCTAAAAATCAGCACTTTAATTTCTTTTTACCACTATCTTTGCTTTCTTATTTCACAAGTCTCACCTCATCATCTCTACTTTGCTTTATTTCTCGGTCTTTCCTTTTTCTTCAAGATTCATACATCCACATGCATATTAATGAGATTCATGGACATGGTAATCTATTGCACCACCAACAAACGCCGGCTTTTCTTTCCGTCCACCCTCCCTCCCACCACCCTCTTCTATTATTATTGTTATTATTATATTAATATCAACAAAAAAATTGTCATTATTGTCGATCCAACCCCGCCAACACCTAGTTCATTTTGTTTAACGGTGATGGTCTCCCAATCAATTTCTTTTTCTAAGCCCTTTCTTTCTCATGGTCAAATTCAATTGTTTCTTGTTTCATCGGCGCCTCGACTTTTCACTCACTTGATTTGCTCTATCGCTTTTTATTTTAGGGTATATCCTCAATTTATTGTCTTTTAAGGGTAAATCCTCCTCGTGTGCTTTTTTTTGGTATATCCCTCCATGTATATTTTTTTTTTTCGGTCTATCCCACCAACTTTTCTTCAAGCAATATCAAGTTGAGAAGAAGTTGATCTTTGATTGATATGCAGAGTTGTCGCAGACACCGGAGACTCAAGCCATTCATTGCGAAGCCAATCACCATGTTCGTTGCACTACCATGTGATTGCGGGGCGTGTTAGAGATAATGATGAATATTCTGTATATATAAAATTAGGAAAATAATTGATTGTAATCAATCTCATTATAGTTATTATTATGTTCACATTATGCCTATTAGTATAAATAGTCTACTATTGTATTCAATCAAATCAATGCAATACAATATATTTTCTCTATTATTCTATCAGATAGCATAGACGTATTCGATTCGTTGATTCAATTGTTAGTATAGAATGATAGTAATAATAAGCATGAGTTTGGTTTCGTCGTCCCTCCTTTTCGTCGGCCTTTTTTTTTTTTTTTTTTTTTTTTCTCTCTTCTAACAAACGACGTCGTATTAGATAACCACCAATTGTATTCCATTTGGCACCGAATACGACACCGTGTTGATGCCACTGATTAGCAAACAATGACATTTGTCATGTCTATTTGATGACACGGATGTTCTCACAAAAAAATGACACTGCTCCCATTGCTCTAAACAATAATTAAAAAAAGGCCGACATCCGGAATTTCTGAGCCTTCTTCATAGGAATCACAATTTGCGATTTCCATGGCGTCCCAGAGCTTCTTCAATATAGGGCAACAGAAACCTTCGCCGAGATTAGCTTCGAACCGTGGCCGATCTCTACTCTCGGATATCACTTTACTCCAACCAATCCTCCCCTCTTCGCAGACGGCACCCAGGCCAACATCAAACCCGGCAAGTTAACCGGTATTTTTTTTTGGCTATTATTTCGATTAGACAAATACTGCTATAGTGATTCCCTTGGGCTACTTATACTTTTTTTTTTGGTTAAATGTAAATATATTAAACCAAGGTATGCAAAATACAGGAAATTACATCCTAATCAAAGGAGAGAGCTAGTCTAAAACCTACAAAGTGTTGAAAGGAGGTAAGATTTGTTGATTCCAAGGTGCATAAGACCCCTAAGGTTATATGCATCAAGAAACAACAGCCACTAAACACCTAACAACACACAAAAACTGCAAAAAAGGGGTCATGTGAGAGCACAACTCACAGAGCCTATCCCAAGGTGTGTAGAGAAACAAAATTATCTCATACAACCACCAGCAAGCACCAAAAGAAAGCACAAAAGTAGTACCAAAACCTACACATGTACAAAATCTTAACATCAAGGGGTAAAAGTATACATAGGGAAGGCAGACTGCATTATATAGAAAAGATGTGTTTTAATACAATGCAGACATCAAATAGCCTTCATGAGTGTTCCTCAAATCTTTTTTATTTCTCATGTGCCAAATCCAAAGACACCACCACGTAAATGTAGAGCGACTCTGCAACATTCCCATGAGAAGTACCCTACACTTTCTATGAATCCATCTAATGCCCCCAAGCACTGCCTCCAACCTCCTCTTTAATCCTAACCACAAACTGATCTTTCCCCAAACCATATAAGAAACAGGACATTGGAAAAACAGGTGAGAAGATGATTCATTAACCAAACCACACAAGGCACAAGTTTTATCTTCAAAATTTAGCCTGTCAGAGGTAAGAAGACGAGTTCTTCATTGCCAACCAGAGCAAAAAAGTGTTTTAGGGGTGGCCCTAGGTTCCAAACACCTTGCACCACCAAACAAGTAGGACCATGCATTCTAAAGAAATCATAAGCTTTTCTAGGCGTAGCTTAGAACCAATGCAGACCAAGATCAAGCAAAGGCCACGAAGCGAGCCGATCCAAGACTAAGAAAGATCCTATCCTTGATTTTGAATAAAGCCTTGATCGAGCGCAGAATCCCTGGGCTTGTATCTATAATCCCAAAGGTCTACATAATGCAAATACTCTTCACTGATCCATTTCACCCAAAGACAATCTTTCTTGCATTGAAAGTTCCAAAGAATTCTACAGAGGAGGGCCAGATTCCAAGCATTCAACTGAAAAACCCCAAGGCCACCCTCATTCTTAGGCAGACACACCTCCTCCCAACCAACCAAAGATTTTCTGTTTGAGTCACAAGAAACCCCCCCACAGAAATCTCCTACACATCTGATCCATTTTCTGCTTAACACTTCCAATGATAGGGAAAATTCCTAACCAGAAACAGTAAACACCTTGAATCACTGCCAGAATAAGTTGTAGTCTTCCAGCATAAGAAAGAGTATGGCCTTTCCAATCACAAAAGTAATTCCTTAAAGAAGTAAACAAAGGATCATAATGGACCACATTCAATCTCACAGCACATAAAGGAATGCCAAGATACCTAATAGGAAGGACCCCAACCTCGTAATCCAAGAATGTTCTTGAGCATCTATACCATCATCATCCAAACTTGCACGAGCAGATTCGATTTAAGTAAATTAGCAACAAGACCAGAAGTCTCACCAAAAGTAGCTAAACACTTTATCAAAAGAGTGACATAGAGAAGATCCCCTCTAGCAAACAGCATTAAGTCATCAGCAAAAGCCAAGTGATTGATCTGCAATTTATGGCAACCAGCATGGAATTTGAAATCTGCATCCTGTCCAAGTATTCTCAACATTCTGGAGAAGTACTCCATACCAATAACAAAAAGGAAAGGAGACAAAGGATCCCCTTGTCTCAAACCTCTTTTTCCAGGAAAGAACCATTTCATCTCACCATTAATAGATGACAGACCTAAACCTAACCTTGGAAACGGCGCCAGAAAGCTGACGGATATTACCTAGGCTATACAGATCCTAACCGGCAGTGTGTACCGGGTCAAATTGTAGTGCTAGTCTGGTGAGTCAGTCGTATTCCTCAGGAAAACATGGTAATTCTTTTAAGTGGGGTTAAACACCAAGAAGCTATTATTAACTCGATCTAAGTCGCAGCTTTTACTTTTCCTGGGTTAGATAGTTAGATCAGTTAGATTAGTTAGTAATGTTAGAGTTAGATGTTAGTAAAACAGAAAATAAAACAAATAAATACTAATATAATATATATTTTTTTGATCTAGCCAAGAATACTTTACTGAATCAATATCTTTTTAGTAGAAATAAATGAGACAGATCTTCCTTTATTCAAGGTCCAATCAATTATACGAAACGGTATACTCCTAAGCTAGGCAATTTCTCCTCACACGAGCGTATGAAATTGTCATATGTCTTGTCCTCTGTCCAATGTCATCCTCAAGCATGGGTCACTCCCGTTTTGTCATTCGGCCAATTTTAAGGTATGTCAATTAAACAGGCGAATTTAACGTGATAATCTCTCGAGTATAAATTTCAATAAGAGTTTGTTTCTCCCAAACAAATCTACCCCGAGTTTCTTAGAAATCGGATTCCGTTGTCACGTTTTCACTCGGCCAATTTTACCCTCCGGTCTTTCTATTAACGAGTTCATAAACTAACTACGAGGTGTCAATTCATAATTAGATTATGAATTCTTTCAAATCGATTAGCTACTTCAATTCAAACATAGAAAGAGATTCATTATAACCGATTTTAATCATGATTACCAGAGTCGATCATTCATTTTACCAACAGATTAACTAATTCAGATTCATATCTTGGCTAGATATATTTTTAGTTTAACATAGCGATAGATACAACAAAAGTAATAACTTGATAAAATTACCCGTTTATTGTAGATCTAAGTCGTATCCTCTGAAAATAGCAACTTCTTCAATACAATTCCTCGGATAATTCTCTCGAGCATTACAACGGTACTACTTTTATTTATAAAAACATATATACATACATAGACATATGTATATACGGGCCCGAAAATAAAATAAAACGAGAAAAGAGATGAAGAACGGAGATGGAGAAGAGGGAAATGGGAGAGGAGAGTTCTTGGCCAAGAGAGTGGCCAAGAGGGGCAAGGAATTATGCTAAGGATGGGGGGGTATTTATAGGATTTTTGGGTAGGTTCGAACCGAGTCGAAACCGAATCGAACTTATTCATTTGTTTGATAAAACGACCATAACTTGAGTTGTAGACCTCCGATTGACGTGACTCAAAGTGCGTTGGAAAGCTCATTTGAAGATCTAAAACTTTCATCAAGGACTCTTCCCTGAAAATGCCTCTAAGTTGGGTCGCATATTCGTTGAAGATATTTTACGGTATAAAGTGCGTAGGAAAACCGACCCGTTGAACTTGTAAGCTTGGCATATTCTTCCATCCTTCAAAATACCTCGTGTGAATTCGTGGGATATTTTTATGGCCTTGGGCTCCAAGTTTGGTGAGCAAAATATCAAGGATATTTATTTTGTGATCAAATAAATATCCAGGCTAATATCTTTGGAATATTCCTGGAAAATATCCAGGGAATATCTTTGAATATTCCTAAAATATCCAAGATATTTATTTTGTGGTGTTGGCGAATCCACTCGATCAGGCATAACTCTCGTTTAAATCATTCATTCTTCGATTCGCCTCCAGCGATAAAATCTTATCTTTTTTACCCGAACACAAAGAAACGAACCATGAGTAAATCGACAAACAAAGTTCAGAAGCTGCGTTGAATTTTATCGACTCTTTTCGAGTTAATATTACGATCTCTAGTCATGATATTTTTAGATCTATCATACTAGCGGTAAATAAAACCTTTATAAAATATAGTAATTTTCAACACGACAAACCGATTATTAAATCTATAAAAATATAATAAAAACACAATAATTTATATAATAATTACTACTTATACATTTTGATAAAACTTAGTATTTATGACTTGATTTGATACATAAATGCTCAAAATGGTATCGAAGTGAAGTAAATGTCATAATAATGATCATAAATTTATCTCTCATCACAACCCCCCACTTAGCTTTTGGTCGCCCTCGATCAAAACAAGCGATAAAACAAAATGAATAAGAGATGAATTCATGAAGATAGAAGGTATAAGGGACAACTAGATAATACAACCATTAGAATTACAACCAGGCTTTAACCTCAATATAAGTGTATAACAGAGTGTGTGTGTGACAAGCCTTTTCAATTTCCACTATCCTCTCTTGAATAAATCAAGCAAAACACACAAATATCCATTCAGACAAAATTCTAATGACTTTCCTAGGTATAAGCAGTAACAGTTCCACACAAAGTTCTTCCGAGTACTTATTAGGATAATCCCTAAAGCATATCATTCAGTTTATACTGGGGATAGTCAGAAGATAACTAAGTTTTCAACCACGCTTAAATTTTTTTTTTTTTTTTTTGATGAACTTAATTTCACATGTGTAGCATATGCCCTCATTCCCAGCAATAGGACGTTTCGTGATAACACCCTAGCTGGACTACTATCATCAGGCAGTCGGGAGCTTTAAACCTCATAGTGATATAGGGCGTTTAGTGATAACGCCTCTTCGCACTCAAATCATTGGTAGCTACAACCGACATATATATAGTTCATCTCTTTTTTTTTTTTTTTATTTTTATTTTTAAACTTAACTTATATCCTTTCTATCACATTCAAACCTTCGATATTCACAATGACACGTTCAAAAAAATTAGGTACTAAGTTCTCGCTATTATCTATAGAATAACCACTAGGATCTTGAATGGATACTGATTTAAAATTTTCGCTCAATATCAAAGGCTTTACGTGAAGGAATTCATGTTACACAAATATATTTGGAATTACAATGCACTTACGGTTCACGTTGGTTATACATATCCAAATTGATCATTACATCTTCAAATCCATGAAATATATACCTTATACAATTTATTTTAATCAACTAAATAATGCTCGAAAAAAATCGAAAACTAAGGGATTTATTGATACAAAATAAGCACTAATTTCATTGCTAGACCAACGACTCCACTCCACACTTTACGAACTTACATTGTCCCCAATGTAAAGTGAGTGTAAATAAGTTGTTGGGAAAGCAATGGTGCACTAAAACAAGTCAAAAAAATACTCGGATGATAAAAAAGGGTGGGTGGGTGGGTCAAAGTTATGACCGTTGTGTGTGCAAATGAAATAAAAGTGTGTGAGTGTGACAATTGTAATGCAAAAGGGTAGATAAACACACCACATAAACTTTTATTGATTTAAAACACACAATATTCCACAATAGTTGAACTAATACATGTCACACATTATTTTTGAAATTTAAAATGTACTAGATCATGAAATGTAACGTATGGCAAAGTATTAACTCGAGTCTTTTATACCCAGATCCTCAAGGGTTATTTCAAATCGTTCTAACAACCTAAGTCTAAGAAATGATGCATTTGAATTTTCTCTTTTTTTCCATCAGGATTTTCGGATAACCACCTAATCGTTCCCGTTTAATGTCATTCAAACATTCATCCTAAGACTTGGTGAAACAAAATGAAAATCAATCCTAAGTATTAGCAAAGTATCATCCAAAGTATGAGTAATTATTATATTTAACATTTTTTTCGGCCGCCTCCGGTAGCGCTTTTGGTTAACGTCGTTTGCTCGACCAAAATGATAAGGATTAACTAATATAATATACTAAACAAAACGGGATACTTCTAACAATTACTCACAAAAGCACGTAACAATTAAGCACATAATCCACTAAAAATAAATGCTTAAGGAGTAAAAGGAAGGATAGTACCCGTCATTGACTACATTTATAGTCTATAGCCGGACTTTATCGTGCTTTAGTTTTCTAATGTCTTCGTGGTGGGTCATCCTCACGCATCGCATCCTTCTTCAATACCGGTTTCCAACAGAGGTTAGACAATTCCCACCAATCCAAACGATTCTTGACCTTTTCCTTTGATTTTCGAGCTTTAGGTTTGCGAGCTTTCACATTATTGCTGAAGTCATCTTCTTCAATTACCTGCGTGTTAGTACAATCCACAACAAAAAAAAACACAAAGTGTACACACAAGAACAAGATTCTAGTGTAATGCATGGATATTTCAATGAATTGTAAGTGTTGAAGACAACGCTCTCATGATTGACTCCCAAACTTCTCCCTTACTAAAATCGTCAAGAAAACATACATACTTTTTATCCAACTTCATCTTTGTAATAGGGATAGAATGTATACCTCCCTTACCCTTGTCATTAGATGAAAATGGTAAAGCTTCCTCGAATGACTGTGTTTCATCATTCTGTACCTTTTTCTTCAAAATATGCATTAGATATGGTGTTGCCCTTCCAGGTTGAACCGATGTGAATTTAGGTTGAGCCGGATAAGGTTCGGTTTGAAATGGCCCTTTAGATTCCATATTCTTCTTATATTTACCATCTAAATCATCATCTACTTCATTATTCCCGAATTTTTCTAATCCATTACTTCCACGAGATCTTTCCACTTACAGTAATAACAAAGATTTACCCCACTCAGTTTCTTTCGATATTACTTGGCAATCCATCCGATGGTTTCTTGCTTTTACGTTCTACTTCTCTACTCAAGTGATATTCCGTTCCTCAATGAAGCTTCTATAATTCTTATTACGGTATTATGTCCATTATAGATGTTTTCAACGTACTCATATCCTTAGTGACTTTACCTATAGAAGTCATCATGGTTTCCATATTCTGAGCTTGAGTAGATATCATACCCATCATATTTTCCATTAATTTCTCCCATTTATCAACTCCCTCTGCAGGATGAGTTGAACTTTGGGTGACTGGTATGCTTTGAGTGGTATGTTGTGGATACGATCTAGGTAATGATTGTAGATTCCGATTCGAGGTATCTTCTTGATAAACTTGATATGGATTCTTATATTGGACTGGATACGGTGGTTGTCCTTGCTTACTAGGGGTTTCAGACCAATGAAAAGTAGGGTGATCTCTTCTTATAGCATTAAACGAGTTTGAATATGCATTGTTCAAATTCCTATGCTGTAAAAAACTCACCTTTTCCCTTGAATATCCTTTTGGTTCTTCCATCCCTAATGACACATTATCATGATTTGAGTAGTCATTTGGTATGATATTTTCTGAGTTTACATTTTTACTGGCTAATAAGCCGTCAAATTTCCTACTCAAATTCTCCAAGTGTGCAAGAACTTCTGCATTCGATGTACATTCTCCTGCAAAGGCTACTTTTCTTGTGCTAGAACCGGTTTCCCACATTCTGTTATTTTTGGAAATCTTTTCTATAGCATCGTAAACTATTTGAGCTTCACTCATCATTAAAGAACCACCACATGCATGATCTATATCTGCACGTGAATCTTTCCTTAATTTACGACAGAAAAGTTGGATTTGCATATCTAAGGAATAACCATGATCGGGACAAGCTCTTAATAACTTTTTAAATCTTTCCCAAGCATTCCCAAACATTTCTTCAGATCCTTGTTTAAAGTTGGCAATTTCGACTATTAATTCCAATTTTCTACCAGGAGTAAAATACTGCTTTAAAAACTCGGTTTGAATTTCCTCCCAACTAGTCAATGAATGATGTGGGAGTGACATAAACCAATCTCGTGCTCTTCCTTTTAAAGAAAAAGGAAACATAGACATCCTCGTTAATTCCCGATGAGCACCATGACTTTTGGCTGTATTACACAATTCTTCGAAAAGATAGAGGTGATGATGTGGATCCTCATCATCTTCTCCTAGAAATTGGGCTCTTGTGTCAATTAAACCAAAAAGATGAGATTTTATTTCGAAATTATTTGCTCCTTTATTGGGTAAACGAATTGGATTATTAATCTGGTACCTTCTTACGGTCTGATCACATATAGGTCTCGGGTTAGGCTGGTTTTGATTATGCTTATTCCGATTCTGATTATTTCTATTATTCTGATTCTGTTTATTAGGTTGAGGTAAATTCTGATTAAGGTTTTGGCCATGCCCTTGAGCATGAGCAATCCCTTGTTCAGGTGTTTCACCAACGGTTTAGGCCATTTTCCTAACTCGATTTGACAATTCTTGTGGAATAGAAAATATCGAATAGAAAATAACACAAAATCGATAAAAAAACCACATTTTTTTTCTCCTCGGTAATTACCGAATCCACTCGGTATTTACCGAGTGTATTTTTTTTATTTTATTTTTTTCGGTTTTTTTTTTTTTTTTTCTCTCTCTCTCTCTCTCTCGGTAATTACCGAAGCCACTCGGTATTTATCGAGTATTTTTATAAAAAAATTGATATCTTACCAAATAGGTAGGTACCAATGAAAATAAAAATACAAATGAGATTGAGAAATGTATTGACTTATCCTCGGTTTGTTATGACCACGCTTACTTTCTACTATCGAAAATAGAAAATAACTCGAATTTAATAGAAGAAGAAAATTGGTAACTAAAAGAAGGTAGATACCAACGGAAAATAAAAAAAAATGTGATAAGAAGAGTGTTGACTTATCCTCGAGAATTTTGAGCTAATACAAGTAGTAACGCCTAGACACAAAGAAAGAAATTAGCGACGTTTTCCCGACAACGGCGCCAAAATCTTGTGAGACTAAACCTAACCTTGGAAACGGCGCGGAAAGTCGACGGATATTACCTAGGCTATACAGATCCTAACCGGCAAAGTGTGCCGGGTCAAATTGTAGTGCTAGTCTGGTGAGTCAGTCGTATTCCTCGGGAAAACATGGTAATTCTTTTAAGTGGGGTTAAACACCAAGAAGCTATTATTAACTCGATCTAAGTCGCAGCTTTTACTTTTTCTGGGTTAGATAGTTAGATCGATTAGATTAGTTAGTAATGTTAGAGTTAGATGTTAGTAAAACAGAAAAATAAAACAAATAAATACTAATATAATATATATTTTTTTGATCTAGCCAAGAATACTTTCTTGAA
Source organism: Gentiana macrophylla (assembly GCA_026214975.1). NCBI lineage: Eukaryota > Viridiplantae > Streptophyta > Magnoliopsida > Gentianales > Gentianaceae > Gentiana > Gentiana macrophylla. The sequence goes on from CM047817.1 coordinate 90,332,757, forward strand.
TCAATATCTTTTAGTAGAAATAAATGAGACAGATCTTCCTTTATTCAAGGTCCAATCAATTATACTGAAACGGTATACTCTAAGCTAGGCAATTTCTCCTCACACGCAAGCGTATGAAATTGTCATATGTCTTGTCCTCTGTCCAATGTCATCCTCAAGCATGGGTCACTCCCGCTTTGTCATTCGGCCAATTTTAAGGTATGTCAATTAAACAGCGAATTTAACGTGATAATCTCTCGAGTATAAATTTCAATAAGAGTTTGTTTCTCCCGAAACAAATCTACCCCGGTTTAGGAAATCGGATTCCGTTGTCACGCTTTCACTAGGCCAATTTTACCTCCGGTCTTTCTATTAACGAGTTCATAAACTAACTACGAGGTGTCAATTCATAATTAGATTATGAATTCTTTCAAATCGATTAGCTACTTCAATTCAAACATAGAAAGAGATTCATTATAACCGATTTTAATCATGATTACGAGTCGATCATTCATTTTACCAACAGATTAACTAATTCAGATTCATATCTTGGCTAGATATATTTTTAGTTTAACATAGCGATAGATACAACAAAAGTAATAACTTGATAAAATTACCCGTTTATTGTAGATCTAAGTCGTATCCTCTGAAAATAGCAACTTCTTCAATACAATTCCTCGGATAATTCTCTCGAGCATTACAACGGTACTACTTTTATTTATAAAAACATATATACATACATAGACATATGTATATACGGGCCCAAAATAAAATAAAACGAGAAAGAGATGAAGAACGGAGATGGAGAAGAGGGGAAATGGGAGAGGGAGAGTTCTTGGCCAAGAGAGTGGCCAAGAGGGGCAAGGAATTATGCTAAGGATGGGGGGTATTTATAGGATTTTTGGGTAGGTTCGAACCGAGTCGAAACCGAATCGAACTTATTCATTTGTTTGATAAAACGACCATAACTTGAGTTGTAGACCTCCGATTGACGTGACTCAAAGTGCGTTGGAAAGCTCATTTGAAGATCTAAAACTTTCATCAAGGACTCTTCCCTGAAAATGCCTCTAAGTTGGGTCGCATATTCGTTGAAGATATTTTACGGTATAAGTGCGTAGGAAAACCGACCCGTTGAACTTGTAAGCATGGCGTATTCTTCCATCCTTCAAAATACCTCGTGTCGTTACGTGGGATATTTTTATGGCCTTGGGCTCCAAGTTTGGTGAGCAAAATATCGAGGATATTTATTTTGTGATCAAATAAATATCCAGGAATATCTTGGAATATTCCCGGAAAATATCGAGGAATATCTTGGAATATTCCTAAAATATCCAAGATATTTATTTTGTGGTGTTGGCGAATCCACTCGATCGAGGCATAACTCTCGTTTAAATCATTCATTCTTGATTCTGTCTCCATGCGATAAATCTTATCTTTTTACACGAACACAAAAAACGAACATGAGTAAATCGACAACAAAGTTCAGTAAAAGCTGCGTTGAATTTTACCGACTTTTTTCAGTTAATATTACAGATCTCTAGTCATGATATTTTTAGATCTATCATACTAGCGGTAAATAAAACCTTTATAAAATATAGTAATTTTCAACACGACAGTCCGATTATTAAATCTATAAAAATATAATAAAAACACAATAATTTATATAATAATTACTACTTATACATTTTGATAAAACTTAGTATTTATGACTTGATTTGATACATAAATGCTCAAAATGGTATCAGAAGTGGGGCGAAATGTCATAATAATGATCATAAATTTATCTCTCATCAATAGACAGGGAGAAAGAAGTAGTGGAAACACACAACATGATCCAGTGAACAAACCTGTCTGGAAAGCCAAAGCCCCTCAAAACAGATTCCAGAAAAGACCAATTAACAAAATCAAAAGTTTTTTTGATATCAACTTTAATCATACACCTAGGAGGACCCCTCTTGACACCATAATGTCTAATCAACTCCTGACAGAGAAAAATGTTATCAGTCATAGCTCTTCCATCCACAAAACCAGTATGTGCTTCATCAATAATATCAGGAAGACAAGCTGATAGCCTAGAGGCCAAGATCTTAGATATCACTTTGTATGTAACATTACAACAGGATATTGGCCTATAATCACCAACTTTAGTAGCATGAGTAGACTTAGGAATTAAAGCAATAACAGCATGATTAATCTGCTTCAACAAAGCATCATTGTGAAAAAACTCCAAAACAGCCTTAGTGAAATCTGCACCAACAATATCCCAAGATTTTTTAAAGAAACCAGCAGAATATCCATCAGGACCTGGAGATTTATCATCAGAGAAAGAGAACAAGGCAACCTTGACATCCAGTTCAGTAAACTCTCTAATCAAATGAGCTCCAGCAGCCCTAGAAACTTTAGGACCAGCATTGACAATATCAACATCTATAAGAACTGCAGGAGCCTCAGTACCAAGTAAGCCAGTATAAAAATCTATAAAAGCATCTCCAACTTGTTCAAAAGAGGTAGTAAAAGAACCATCTTGGAGCATTACAGATGAAATATGCTTCCTAGCATTGTTCTTTTTCACCAAATTGTGGAAAAACTTAGAACCTCTATCACTGAGTTTCATGTACAAACCCTTAGACTTTTGAGACAGAAATGAAGACTCAGCAGCCTCTAAACTATGACAGATCTTCTTCTGCTCTAGGATCTGGGAGGCCAAAGAAGCAGTAGGCCCCAAATTATTCAGTGTTTGTAACTCACCAAGCATCCTAGTAGCATTCTCATTCCTAACAGAGATATGAGCATAGTGCTTCCTATTCAAAATCTTCAGAGGGTGCTTTAGCCTTTTAAGTCTTTTACAGAGATGATACATAGCAGTTCCAGAAACTCCATCACTCCAACTCTGAGCAAGAATAGCAGTATAATTCTCATGTTGCATCCATATATTAAAAAACTTGAAGGGCCTTAATCCGGATGCAGAATCAGTAGATAAAGCAATTCTGCAAGGAGAGTGATCAGAATGGTGGCCAGGAGGCTCAAAAAAAGCAAGAGCATTCAAGTTCCAATCATACCAAGCAGCATTGACCAAAACCCTATCAATCTGGTGAAAACACCGAAGCGCACCAAGTAAAAACTCCCTCACCGAATTTAGATCGAAAAGGTTAGCATCAAGACATCGATCCAACACCATCCTCGCAATTCATAATCGATGGAATAATCCCATTATCCACAGAAAGAACAGCATTAAAATCTCCAAGAACCATCCAAGGAAGAGAAGAACTGACACTTAACTCCCTTATTCTGTCCCACATGGACCTTCTATCCACAACAGTATGCAATCCATACACAAAAGTGATCAGAAAGTAGTCCCCTGAGACCAATATCCTAATCTTGCAATGGATCCACTGAATATCAACCTCCAGAACCTCCACATCAAGCGGGATCCCGGATAACCAACATCCTTTTACCTGGTATGTAAGTCAAAATTATTAATGAGACTTCCAAAATCGACTTTCTTCTCCATGAAGCTATCATAACTATTTTGATACAATTTAGTCTCAAGGATTCCAAATAAGACAATCTTATCTTTCTCGAGAAAATTGACAACAGAGAGATTGCTTAAGGACCTTATTGAACCTCTAACATTCCAAAACCCTATCATTTTTGTCTACCAAGAGGTGATTTGCCTCTTGAGACAGCATCAATTGCTTTATGTACATTACCAGAAACACCAGATGTGTTATTCCTTTTGTTCTTTTTTTTCTTCTTTGATTTTCTGGAACCAGAAGCCACATTGACTCCTTTATCCATAGTATCTGATGACCAAAATAGTAACGACCAACCTTAACCGGCAGAGTACCGGGTCGGAAGCACTATAGTGGAGAGCAATGTCGTATCCCACGAGGAATCAATCGAATACCAAAGTCATTCTCATACTTAGTTTAGGCTAATCAAGTTTGTTCGGAGTTTTGATTATGCTAAAACAATATTTAAACTAGAGTAAAGAGAGATAGAGGCATAGCCAAATCACGATCCAATTGAATACTTTCTCCTCTCTAATCGACTATTTGGGAATGGAAACTACCAACCAACCATCCTAATGCTTATATCGACTGTTCATGGGTGCAAACTCCTAAGATAGTACTAGACGCCATGCAACAACCTAGTACCTTTTGCCCGGTTCAACAATCGCTTTTAAGGATTTAATCGGCCGAACAAGATAAACACTCTGTGAGCAGCTCGATTTACACCGACAAACCTCGTTACCCAATCGATATAAACAACTCGATCAATTGTAGATAACGATCTTAAAACCCATTTCCCACACCCCTTCACAACATACATTTATAAAAGTGGTGTGTGAGTTCATGAACTAGGTGTACAAGCTAATTCAAGCATTAAGAATAAGTTTTAAGACATGAATTCATCGATATAACAACAATTAAACACTACCCATTCCCAATTTCATCAATTAGAGGGTAATTTCTTCAATTATCACATGATTTAGCTATGTAGTAATTAGCTACTCATTACAACTACAAAAGCAAGAATCAAACAAGAAATTAAACCCATGAAATGAGAGGAAAACGAAATCAATTACCAAAAAAAACGCAGAGATTTGATGTTCTCCAAGCTTCAACAACACCCATGTCACTTTGGGGAAGAAGAAGATCCAAAACACACCAAAATCCAAGAGTTGAGCTAAGTATCTAAGTTAATTTGAGCTTAATCTAAGTAAATTAGGTGTAGAAATTAATCTAAGGGTGAGGGGAAGAAGACAATGGTGACTAAGGGTTTTGGGAAAAGGGGAGAATCCCAAATTCAGCAGGATATCCCGTTTTTGTGGTTAAAAACGCATAACGAGCCGAGCTGCTCGAAGCTCGGCTCGACAGATGGTTCGGTAATAGATTGTCTTCAGTAAATTGACTATAACTTTGCGTGTAAACCTCCGATTTGAGTGATTCAAAGTGCGTTGGAAAGCCCACTCAATTGTCTACAACTTTCATGAAGACCACAAGTCCAGAAAATGCATATATGTGGGAGAAAAATGCAGATAAAGTGAGCAGATGGTGAATGCACCAACCACCTTTGATCCGTTCCATCCCCGGGCTTCGGTTATGCTATTCTAAGTCTCATGCCTCATCTTTTCGGCTCACGAGTCACCTATTTCCTGCATTTCCATAGCACAATATACCAAGCATAATCCCGCAAGATAAATAGGGTTCGAAAAGGGCCAAAACACCGTAAAATGATAAGGTTTTCCATCAATTTGATGGATTGCCTCAAAGTGAGTGTGCAATGTATTTTGCCCTATAAATGGTCTAAAACTACCCAATACAAGCCAAAAGTATCATAAATGGGGGTTATAACATGCACCGGAGCATAGTAAAGTTGACTCTCATCAGTATCTCCTTTATCCACCAAAACATCATCCTCAGCATCACTTGCCCAAGAGCTACATTTATCAGGATCCAAAACATCAAATTTATTAGCCACAGGGGTGGAAATCTGCTCTATAATATCCACAGTGTCATGTGTTCTAACCACATTCTTGCCTTTGTCAATAACAGTGGTCTTCACAATGGCAGCAGCACCACCAGATTGGGGAACAGAGTCAGAGGTAGGGATCTTATCCTGTACACTATCTGCATCTAAGATTATCACTTTCTTCTTTTTTGAGGCATTAGATTTAGTAGCACCAGATTGCTTAGATTTAGCAACATATAAAGTTGGAACATCAATCTTAGCATCATCACAACCCAAGATCATTGTGCCTAGTCTATTACACTTGGAGCAAAACTTAGGCATTTCTTCATACAAAACAGGTTCTTTGGAGGACCTTCCTTTCATGTAAGGTGATAGGAATGACAGAGGGCAAGTCAGACTTGAGATCTATATCCACCAAGCATCTGGCAAAACTTAACACTTTCCTAGAAGCTGTCACCTTGTCGATTATCTTGAGGACACCCTACGAAGAGCAGATCTTACTCAATGCCCTACCCTTCCAAAGCCTTAATGGAAGATTTGGGAGTTGAATCCATCTTTTGTACCACAGAGCTAGTTTCTTTACTAAAATTAAACATCACCGGCATCTTCTTCAAGATCATAGGCTTTCCATAAGCATAAAAGGGTCCAAATTGCAAAACTTCACAGAGATCGGACTCATGCTCAAACAAAAACACTATCCAAATTGAACTGTGGTAGTTAAACCTACACTTTCTAGGCCAGGCATTAACAATTTTCTGAACAACATCTCTACCAGGAAATTTGCCTGGAAAGATGCCAATAAGACTTAATTTCTCCAAACTGTCATCATTCTCATCTTCCTCCTCTAAAATCACAGTATCTTCAGTAATAACATGGTCAGTTAAAGTAACAACTTCATCAGATTGCTCCCTATTATTCTTCACCAGTTGAACCCAAGAGGCAATCTCATCAACAGCCTTAGCAGCATTAGGTCCCAAAAAATCAGCAGATTGAGCATTCGGAATGACTGGAGCATGAACCTCACCAGTAGGAATAAAAGAAGCATTCCCACTAGTGAAATTAGTAGAGACATGATCCACCCCTAAAAGAGTCCCCTTCTCTACTACACCACTTTGTCCTAAAGTATCAACTACACCATCAGAAACAGGCCCTACCCCTGAAGAACCAACTACATCACCAGGTTCACCAGGTGCAGGAACCAGTCCATCAGGTACAGTGACACTCTCACTCACCTTATCCAACACCAACCCAACCTTTAAACTATTAACTAGAACAGTATCCGATTGAACATGATCGGCCAATTTTTCAACCTCAAGTAATTCAAAAAGAGAAAAGAGCTTGCCATTTCGAAATCATCACGAGGGACCTTCTTTTAGCATTGTTGACGACCGGAGTAACAAGTTTCCCGATTTCAACTTCATTGCTTCAAACACCAAAGGATTACCACACTTCAGAGCAGACTCCATCACATCTGCAGGGGCCACGTCAAGCAACTGGTTCCTTTCCTTGGTGCATCCATCTTCAAATTGAGCTGCAGGTAGTTCTACAAGGGGAGTAGAAACAGCTGCAACCTGCACTTCAACTGTACTTTCTTGTTCAAGAGCACCCGGAACATGAACAGTACCTTCTTCATCAGATTTCTTTAATTTGCGAGTCATAGATAAAAAAAAAAGCTGTAAAAACTGTAAGTAGTAGATCATGAAGAAACCAAACTAAAAGAGCAAGAAACAAGATCAGAAACACAGAACTGAAAGGGATTTGGCAAGCTCATTCAAAGAGAAGAAGAAGCTAGGTGAGAGAAAACATCTCTCTAAAATCCTCCAAAAAAAAAATGGACGAATTGAAATATTTATTTGATCCTTGGGCTACTTATACTTACATAGATTGCTTGATGCTTTCTTCCCTACAGGTAGATCTGATTGAAAATAACTGATTAAACGAAACTAAAGATTTGTTTTTTTTTTTCAATCAAATTCATTTTACAATATACTAATTAGGGTGTGTTAAAAGAAAATTTTCCCGCTTTACTCTCTTATTTGGGCGCTTAGCTTTTATGTAAATAGAGCTATGAAACTTGTTGTCTGCGTTGATATTCATATGCAATTACCTGATATTCCAAGCACTTGAAAGCATAGCAGTTTAAACTTTTGATCACTTAACGAAGCCAAAGATTAGATTTTTATTTTGGAATGTGTAAAAACTTGGTGTTATACTATGTTACTGCATCACAATTATGGTATTGTCTTCTTCGAAGAAGACGTAAAAAATCGCCCCTTTAACCTTCTATTTGGACAGTTGGTATTCATTTGCAAAGCATTTAGCTTTCACATGAATAGAGCCATCTATGTGGAAGTTCCTGTCAACGTTTTTTAAAGGGATTTGCTCCTGTACAATAATTTAAGCACTTTTTCATTTGGGTACTTAAAAGCATAGATTAAGCCCTTTTTCATAGAATAAACCATCCTAGGTTAAGCTTTTTTGTATATCTGTTTTTGATCACATCCCATGACAATGATCACTTTGTGTTTGTGCTTATAAATGGAAAGACTATTAGAATTGCCTTTTTTTCTCCCCTACATTTGTCGTCTTCCCTGTCGGGTGTGTATGAATATGATTCATAAATAGCGCACACACATGCTAAAACTACATATTAAATGTATAGATCAATTTCTCAATTCTTTGCTGTGTAGGCACGGACGTGGCTGCCAGTGGCGGTGGCGGTAGGCGGTAGCACTCAACTTGACGATGATGATAGTGGCAATATACCTGATCATGGTGACAGTTTCTTCTCATGCCATGACAATACATGTGTCATTAGCATTGTATGTGTGGCTTACATTTCTATCAATTTTCAATTTACTTATGTTTCTATCTCTTTTATTTTATTCATCAAGGTTTTTTTTTTTTACTTTCCCACTAGATGTAGATTACTTGAGTTGAATTGATTTCCTTTGGTTGTTTGCCCTGATATTTTTACCCTATCTGATTCATGCTGCAACCTGAAAAACCTTTTCCGAAGGTTCTTTATTTATTTTTTTTTGGTTCTTTTTGCTTATTATCCGACTGTAGATTAGTCGTTTTCAATTTCAGCATCGGACACCGTAAATTCTAAGCGTTCCAATAGTTTCAAGACACAATCCTGTTAACTTTTGACGGCTAATTCCTTCAATTATTTAATTCCAGTTTAGATTCAAATACAGTCAGCATTAATTACCACATTTCAAATGTCTTTGAGCCCGGGAAAAAACCAAATCTTTGTAGAGCTAAAATGTACCTTCATGTTTGGGAGTTCTCTTTTACATATATTGTGCCACAGAATCTTTGTAGAGCTAAAATGGTACATGTCTCACAAATTAACTCATGCAAAGCACCACAGAATTGACAATGCACACTCTAGAAAGGATTCTTATTTGTAAATTGACGATACATGGTTTCACCCCTCCAAGTGTTGTCTTCCAGTTGGTCTCCACGATATGAATGAGAGTCAAGGTCCGCATGTTGATGCCAGGACTCGGGGGCTACGACGATCGACATCCAAGTAGTGTAGGGCGAGTGTCCCATCTCGACCACCGTAAGTCGGTTAGGTCGGTTTAGAGGACGAGTCCGCACCAACTACGAAGACCGAAAGATGATAACTTGGGCAAGGGGTAAGGCACATTAAGGTTAAATGTGACAATAGCCTAAGCCGACCTAATATTAGGGTTAGGGCATGCACTATCATTATAAATACCATTTTCCAGGAACTACGTAAGGCTTGATTCCTGGACAATTACAGGATACGTAGGCAATCTAAGACAAGCTCTTAGACTCAGCCGTAAATCATAAAACCTACAACACGTTCTTAAGGCATTGGGGTTTTGAGTGTTCATCATTAGATTCATTCAGGCCCGGATTAATTAGGTGACATAATTTGTCATCGTCATAAGTGCGTTTTTTTCAAGACCCTGGATTTTACTACCGCATATTCCTCTCATTCTTTTCAGCTATGATTATTTGCTTTTTTTTTTTTGGTTTCTACACCTTATCATTATATATCAATCTCATCTTAATCTTTCTTTATTTCCTTCGCTTTTGTGCAGAATTTACAAGGTTACTATTCTTCACAACTGAATAATAGTATATAACACATAAGACATATACTACTATTTGTTAAAAAGGATATAGGAAACAAAATAATAAAATAATGAACACATTATAAATCTTCAGCTTCGTATTCTTTGTTTTTCATATTGTCTGGTGATCCATTTCATTATATGGATCAATCACTTGATCCATTCAATGATTTGACACCTACGATGAATGTAAATGTTGATTCACCCAGAATTTCTAAGGAGTTATTGGTTGCAGGAAATTATTAGGGGAGCTGAGGTTGATTATCATGCATACATGGAATTTGTTGTCTAATGTATTGTAATATTGTCCGGAACAATTGTAATTCATCGACTATTTACTGTAATTTTTTGTCTGTTGGTGTAATTTTTCGCTGAAACATTTGTAATAGGAGAAGCAATGGCGAAAAACGTGCTGACGTCGGTGCATTCAGCTGCTTTTAAAGAATCAGAAAGTTTGGAAGGTATTTGCAAGAAAATAGAGGGCTCCAATTTCAATCACGGAGTGAACTATACTGAGCTTCTCAAATCTATGTTTCTACTGGCTTTCAGGCTTCCAATCTTGGCGATGCAATTGAAGTCGTTAAACATATGGTATTTCACTTATTGCTCTTTAACTTTGTCCCTGTGCCTTTTTTTTATTTTTGTTTTATATCTTTTTTTCTTCTTTTTGAGGTCCAGTACAAAATATGTGTATGCATATGTATACGATCATTATATATCTGTTCAATGTTATTGGTTCATTTGAATTGTATAAATCTGTTTAATGTTTCTTTTTGCTCAACTGGTATGATTAGTGGGAAAATATTAACCTAATCACTAATTTTCCAAAGTATATTTTTGGCACACACTATCTTAAATTCACTAGCATTATTTAATCAAAGCGAAACCAATTAGTTACGTTCTTAATATGTATAAAAAAATTATTTCTTTTTTCCTTTTTTACACATCCTTTTATTTTTGGCACGCACCATCTTAAATTCACTAGCATTATTTAATTAAAGTCGACCAATTAATTATATTTTTAATCTGTATAAAAAAAAAAGCATGAATGAGGGCATGGGCGTGCATGATCGCATCAACTCTCTCTCACTAACTAGTTTTTATAAAGAACCATGGTAGTACATGTTTTAGTTGAATTAATTTATACTATTTAAACCCCAAAAGAAAAGATGTATACTATTTATAAAAACTCTTTCAAATTCTTTAACTTGAACGAATTAATCTCACGTCTGTGTTCACATACATTTCAGATCGTGTATGAAAATCTACCTTCCACAATATATGGTCAAAGTTTTCACCCGTCTTTATCTATATTTCATCTTCCCAATGACAATAAAAGTTTATTTTATTGTCTTTCAAATAAAGTTCATATTATAGTTTTAAAAAAAGTTCTTAGAGATTTCATCCTATTGTTAAAGAATATGAAAACAATTTACATGCACAATCGTGTAAGCGAATCCACAATCAATCTTGTTGAGACCAAGTGTAATACCCCAAGTGTGTAAGACTAGAAGAGTAAAACTTTAAAAGCAATCGATTTTGATAGTGTCGTTTATCATCTACGGATCCAAATAACCTCTAGGACGATTCAAACAAGAACAGAAACAATGGGGATAGTGATTAAGACTGAGCCTGAGAGTTAGTTTCTCTCAAGTTGCCTACGTATCCAATAGTTAAATTGGAATCAAGTCATTCGTAGTTTCTTAGGGTTGTTTATATAGGGAGGCGTCTCACCCATTTCCTTGTCAAACAAGTCGTAGAATCCTTAAACCCTAAGGATCATCACGTGTTTATCTCTGGCCAAGGATAATTATGATTATACTTGAATTATGGGATTTCCTTCCGGTAATCCAGGGATTCTCCTATAATATAGGCACATGTGCGGATTATCATATAAGGAAAGAGCCAGTCGGCTTTAGATGGGCTCCTTAGGTCATCTCGACCTGAGCTGCGCGTCCTCTCTCCAGACTAGACCGAGCTGCACTGCAGTGCGGTAGTCAGGACGGAGATAGGCAGACTTCCCTCCTGGGGTAGGGTCTCATTGGTGTGGGGCTCCTGGCCCTAAATGCTTCCTTCTTATCTTTCTCTCTCATCATTGGGATGTTATAAAAGTGACACGTGGCCAGGTCTATTTTCACCATCGTCATAAGCCCCCCAGGTCTGGCCAGACTACCTAAGAGCTGGGTAGACCTGAGTTCAGCTCGGGTGTTTTCATGCTTATCGTGACACGTGTCCCTGCCACCGTTTAGACTGCCGTATTAAGTGCGAGAAACGAAGCGTCACTGTACACCACGCAATGATGGGGCGGTTATTCCAAGAGTTCTTTTTGGGTTTTTATAACTCCCTAGTCTCATCAATCCCCTCAGACATTACTCTTTAAATTAAGTGTGGTGTCGGGACGGTTGCCATTCCATTCTTCCATTTCTTCGATTTCTCAAGTAAGCTTTCTTTCTTCTCTTATTCTTTTAAGTCTTTTCTGTTGTTAATGAGCGAGCCTACAATTCTTACTGATAGTTCCATTGAGGCGTTATTTGAATCGGAGCCGGAATTAGAGGAAGAAATCACCACTACCGGAGTCAATATCGAGAGACCTGCCCTTTCTTTTTTCAATCCTCCCCCTTCTTCCTCATCTTCTAGGTTTGTCCTTTCCCTTAAGGCCTTTATGGCTTTGAAATCACAGGCGGCCTGCCATGGCATCGATACCAAAATAACTACCACGGATTTGGGCCGTATCTGTAAACAATACAACTTAACAAACCCACTTTTCAAACCCATTATCCCGGCTCCTGGTGTTTACACCTATCAAGCCCCGGCCGGATACTGTGCCGTCTACCGAGAGCAGCTATTATGCGGCTTAAGGTTTCCGATCTGTCCGGCCGTTTTAGCCGTCCTGGAGCATTACGACCTAGGGTTGGCCCAGATCGTGCCCAATGGAATAAGGGCGATAGTGGGCTTCGCCATTTGGTGTAGATGCGCCTGCATCCCCTTCAAAGTCCAAACATTCCGATTGTTTCTTTCGGCGAAACAGTGCCGTGGCGGTGGGTATTCTTGCTTCCCACGTCGGGGATTTCATGCCTGGACGTTCAATTCACAGAGCACAGGAAACCTCGTACAAAGGTTGGAAAACAAGGTTCTTTTTCATCTGTCCCGAGGTGACGCGGAATCTGGGTAGGTGGAACTCTTCGGATCTGGATGGCGATCCCCGGCCAACTGATGTGGATAGGAAGCTCCTAGACGACATTCGCAAAAGCGGAGTGTATATCAGGGAGAAAAAGTATTCCTCTGAGTTGATTTTGGCTGCTCAGTTGCCCACTGCGGGTCCTGACCCATACAAGGAGTTAGATAAGGAAGAGTACAAGATATGTAGGGCTTTAACATCTGTTCCTTGTCGTACTTGTTCTATGCCATACTTTGCTAAGTGTAAAAATATTTTCTAACATTTTTTGTTGTTTACTCTGGCAGTGTCTTCCTTTGCTGACCTTTTGGAGGACGTGAATGACGAGGTGGTTCCCCCGGTCAACCCTGAAGAGCCCAGCCAGGAGGCTGAGCCGCAGGACGACATAGAGCCGGAACATCTCCGGGCTGCTGGAACTGTCCTGACTCCCACTTCGGCCCAACTCTTGTCCGGGCAGCCAGATGACTCTTCTGGGGACGTGGAGCGGATAGATGTGGATGAAGACCATGAGATGGGAGGAGATGCTATCGAGCCTAGCCGAAAGAAGAAGGTAGTCTCTTCCTCGGCTCGGAAGAGTCGATCCAAGAAAAGGAAAGCGGGTCGGCAGACCATAGAGAACGTCGAGGACTCTCCTGAGGAGCCACCGTCCCTGGGGCACAATCTTTTTTTTTTTTTTTTGTATAAATATGTCTATCACCCTTTATTTGTCTTGCTTCCTTTTTACCTTTTCTTTGTCTTCTCTAGGGAGCTCAGGTCGGCCAAGAATTTCTGGACCGCCTTGCTGAATCTGCGGCGAGTAAGGAAGCTATGCGGGAAACGATCGAGGAGCTCCGAGCGAGTCGTGATAAACACAGAGAAGCCTCAAGAGCTAAGGACCAAGAGGTTCTTTGGGTTGAAGAAGGAGGCGGCGAGACCAAGGCCAAGTGTCTTGCCGAACTCAGGCCAAGCATGATGAATATGTGGCGGAGAATTCTGAGCTCGGGCAGGCATTGGCGAAACTCCGCGCTGAGCTGGAAACTCTGAAAGCCTCTCTCCCGGCTCGGGATGCCCGAGTCGTGCACGCAGTACAAGTCCTCCGATCATCTAGCCGGAGCCTTGAAGGTGTTGTTTGAATCTGTCATGCAACACGGGTATACGACGGGTGTAGACGAGGCAAAAGAACAACGTCCTGAGCTGATTCTTTCTGACCTTATGCACTATCGTTCCATGTATAAAGAAGGGCGGGTCGATCTATGATGCCCGGTGAGCGAGTTTAAAGCAGGCGAAGACATTGGTGCCAAATATGCCCGACGTCGTCCCACTCCTCAGGGTACTGTGCCCCCTCCATCTTCGACAGAGCAGAATCCGAGAACCCAGACCTGACTGTTCATCCTTGTTACTGTTTTTCTGAAAACTTTGAAACTTTGTTGTTGTCCAAGTTTATGTACTTTATTTATACTTTGTGGTGCCCTGCCCACTACGTTTTGTACTTTGGCATTACTTAGTTTATTATGGGTTTGAATTCTGTCTTATGGATGCCCCCTTTCCCCCCAGTATGGCTTGCATTACTGAAGGTTTGGATGACATACTAAGTCTTGATAAAACTCTGGTCTGACCTGCAGACTCAGGAGGCTTGACTGAGTCTTTAACCTTCTGAGTATAACCTGGCTCGGTTAAAACCCTGTCCTGGCTTGAGGACTCGGGAAGCTTGTGGTATTCAAGCTTTCTGAGTCTGACTTGCGAGACTCGATTAAATTCGGCTGTCGTCTGCGGACTTAGGAGGTTTGACTTTTGCAAACCTTCCGAGTATAACTCGACTCGCTTTAAACCCTGTCCGGCGAGGACTCGGGAAGCTTGTGGTATTCAAGCTTTACGAGTCCGACTTGCAGACTCGCTTAAATCGGCCTGTCTCTGCGGACTTAGGAGGTTTGACTTTGCAAACCTTACGAGTATAACGACTCGATTTAAACCCTGTCCTGGCGAGGACTCGGGAAGCTTGTGGTATTCAAGCTTTACGAGTCCGACTTGCGAGACTCGATTAAATCGGCCGACCTGCGCGGACTTAGGAGGTTTGACTTTTGCAAACCTTCCGAGTATAACTCGACTTCGCTTAACCCTGTCCTGGCTTGAGGACTCGGGAAGCTTGTGGTATTCAAGCTTTACGAGTCGACTTGCGAGACTTCGATTAAATCTGGCCCGACTGCAGACTTAGGAGGTTTGACTTTTGCAAACCTTCTGAGTATAACCTGACTCAGTTTAAACCCTGTCCTGGCTTGAGGACTCGGGAAGCTTGTGGTATTCAAGCTTTCTGAGTCTGACTTGCAGGACTCAGTTAAATTCTGGCCTGACCTGCAGACTTAGGAGGTTTGACTTTTGCAAACCTTCTGAGTATAACTCGACTTCGGTTTAACCCTCGTCACGGCGAGGACTCGGGAAGCTTGTGGTATTCAAGCTTTCGAGTCCGACTTGCGAGACTCGATTAAATCTGGCGACCTGCGACTTAGGAGGTTTGACTTTTGCAAACCTTCTGAGTATGACCTGACCCAGTTAACATAAATTCAATCACAGTATATAATATAACAATATATAACATGAAAGAATCATATATTTATTAAAACTCAAAGGTGTTTGATAACACTTTTATTGAAAAAGATAACATAAAATGGAAAGATAGAATCGAGCCTGGATCCGATTCAGGCATAAAACTTTCTAAGGTTGCTGGCATTAATTCCAGCTTCTTGGTACGGTCTGGCCACTCGCGTTAGCTAGCTGGTAAGCACCTTTTCCATGAACTTTAACCACTCATGCACGGCCTTCCCGATTCGGGTTAAGCTTTCCACAGGGACCACGCTTTAGCGACCTCGTTCTTCCTTAGTACCAAGTCTCCTTCTTTGAAGTAGGAATGCTTAACCTTAGAATTGTAGTATTGGGATATTCTCTGCTTGTATCTTGCCATCCGGATATAGGCCACTTCCCTGGCTTCTTCCAAGTTGTCCTTGGCATGTCTGAGCTCGATGTCTGGTGCAGCGACCGTGTGGAGCTCGGTCCTCGGGAGGGAGCTCTATTTCGGCCGGGATGACCGCTTCACATCCGTAAGCTAAAGCAAAAGGAGTTTCTCCGGTAGCTGAGTTTGGAGTCGTTCTGTACGCCCAAAGGATGTTAGGCAAATGCTCGACCCATGCTTGTCCCTCTTCTTCCAGTCTCTTCTTCAACCCAAACTTGAGCTGCTGTTGTTCGCTTCTGCACAGCCATTGGCCTGAGGATAACCGACAGAGGTGAAATGTTGGACTATACCCAACTCGGAGCACCATGACCTGACTGTTCGATCCTCAAATTGCGTTCCGTTGTCTGACACCAGGATCTTGGGTATCCCGAAACGACAGACGATATTCTTCCACAAGAATTTCTGTATTGCTTTCGCGGTGATGGTGGTCAAGGCCTCGGCCTCCACCCACTTAGTAAAGTAATCAACAGCCACGACAAGAAACTGTAGGTTACCTGGAGCTCGGGGAAGGGGCCCAACCAGGTCCACCCCCCACTGATAAAAGGGCCAAGGAGAGACCAAAGGAATCATGTTCTGCGATGGCCGGTGAGACAAGTTATCATGCACCTGGCATGACTTGCACCTCAGTACCAAATCGTTTGCGTCGTTTTGCATAGTTGGCCAATAATACCCGAACAAGCGGCACTTACGAGCGAGTGTTCGTGCTCCTGTGTGGTTTCCGCAAATGCCGAGGTGGATTTCCCTGAGTAGATAATTTCCTTCTTCCTGGGTAGCACACCTGAGCCATGGTGATATAAACGATCGCCTATACAGGATATCATCAAAGAGAGCATACCTGCTAGCCTGTAGCTTGATCTTCCTGGATTGAACCTTGTCAGTTGGTAGAATACCGTGTTTTAGATAAGAGGTTATGGGGTCCATCCAGGTGGCCTGTTGGCTAATCGGTTGTACTTCGCTCAGGGCATAACTTCATTCGGTCAGCTGTTCCACCAGAACCTTTTTATCTGAGAAAAAATTAGATGCCAACTTGGAGAGTGCATCAGCTTTTTTGTTCCTGGATCGAGAGACCTGCTCTATATGGACTGACTTGAAGTTTTTTATCAAAGCCTGTGCTTTGCCAAGTATCTCTTCATTGATTCCTCTTTTGCCTCATATTCACCCTTGATGTGGTTAACCACCAACTGGGAGTCACTGAAGACGTGCAGGTTATATGCCCCGAGCTTGTTGGCCAAACGGAGCCCAGTAATTAAAGCCTCATATTCTGCCTCGTTGTTTGTAGCTGCAAAGTTGAAACGTAGTGCATATGGAAATTCTTCCCCCTTGGGTGAGGAGCAAGAGGCTGCTCCTCCTGCTCCTTCTTTTCCGATGCTCCATCCACAAAAGGGTCCAGTGCGGACTCGCCTCGCATCGGTATCCTTCATCTCGAATCGACTGAATTCCTTCACCAAGAAGTCGGCTAAAGCACGGGCTTTGACGGCAGTTCGGGGTTGGTAGTCCAGATCATACTCGCCACTCGATCACCCATCTGGCTAGTCGCCTGAGGTGTCGGTCGCGCCAAGATCTCGACGCAGAGGTTGGTCTGTGACCACAGTGATGGAATGTGCTTGGAAGTATGGTCGTAACTTTCTTGAGGCGTGTATCAGAGCCAAAGCCAATTTTTCCGCGTTCGTGTACCTGAGTTCTGGTCCATGTAAAGCCCGACTTACATAAAACACGGGTGTTTGTATGTGCCCTTCTTCTCTGATTAGGACCGCACTGATTGCCTCATCAACTACTGCCAAGTATAAAAGCAGAGTTTCTCCCTCCTGGGGAGATGTCAGGGTTGGTAGCTCTGCCAAGTACTCCTTCAAATCATCAAATGCCTTTTGACTGTCCTCATTCCACTGGAAGGGACTTGCTTTCCTCAGGATTTTAAAGAATGGTAAAGCACGTTGTGCCGACTTGTATAGGAACCTACTCAGGGCGGCCATGCGGCCGGTTAATCTTTGCACCTCCTTGATGCTTCTGGGTGGTGGCATTGTTCTTAAGGCTTCAACTTTGTCCGGGTTAGCCTTAATTCCTTCTTTTGAAATCATGTAACCCAGGAATTTACCTGACCTGACCCCAAATGTACACTTTTTTGGGTTAAGTTTCATTTGGGCCTGCCTGAGTACTCCAAATACTTCCCGGACGTCGGTCATGTACTGATCTAGAGACCTGCTCTTGATCAAGAGATCATCTACATAGACTTCCATGCATTTACCAATCTGCTTCTCGAATATTTTATTCACTGCTCTTTGATAAGTGGCGCCAGCCTTCTTCAATCCAAACGGCATAGTAACATAGCAGAACGTTCCTTCTTCTGTAATGAATGCCGTCTTTTCCGCATCGTCCGGGTCCATGGCAATTTGGTGGTATCCGCATATGCGCATCTAGAAATGCAAAGATTTCAAATCCGACCGTTGAGTCAACTAACTTTTGTCAATCTTAGGTAGCGGGTAACAATCCTTGGGGCAAGCCTGTTCGGTCGGTAAAATCTACACACATTCGCCACTACCATCATCGGCTTTTTACCAGGACTGGGTTGGCTAGCCAGGTCGGGTAAAACACTTCACATATGATCCCGGCTTGTAGTAATTTCTCTACTTCCCTTTGAATGGCCTCCATTCGATCTTTTGCAAACTGTCTTTTCTTTTGTCTAATTGGTTTCCGGGCTGGGTCCACGTGCAACCTGTGCAGTGCCAGCTCGGGGGACAAGCCTGGCATGTCATCCGTCTTCCATGCAAACACGTCTTTAAACTCCCTTAAGATCTCAACGAGCTCTGTTTTAAACCGATCTGGGATCCATGATCCTATGTTGACTGACAAGGATTCTTGTTCCTTTCCCAAATTTACTACCTCGAGTTTATCATCTGATGACCAACTTTCTTCTTCCTCTGGGAGCAACTCTTCCACAGATACTGTTGTACCATCATTCTTCCTTTACGATGGCCGTGTAGCGCCTCTGGTGTTTCGACGTCACCTTTGACTTCTCTTTGTCCCCCTCCCAGGGGAACTTTAAAGCGATGTGAGCGGGAGAGATCACCGCCGCAGATGTATTAGGCGAGTCACCCCATGATAACATTGTAGGTGATGGGGCCACGACCACCACATAACTCACCATAAGGATCTGTCCCGAGGTGCTTTCCCAAAAGTGGTTGGTAAGGTGATCATACCCATGGGTGGGGTGGTGGCCACTGCAAACCCGAATAGCGAGGGATGATCTGAGTGCTAGCTCGGCATCCTTTAACCGAGGGATTGAAACACATTGTAGTACAAAGACATTGACGCACTTCCGGTGTCTACACGCAGATACGCTTCACCGTATGTTTATTGATTACCGCCTCGATAACCAAGCCTTCATTATTGCTGACGAGGGGAAGAGGATCGCGAGGACCGTAAACGACCTCCCTGGACAACCTTTGTCTCTTGCCTGATTCGGTGCTGGTCGGTGCCCGGTTACCACTCTGCTCCTCAGGTCGGGACGGTGTACTCGGACCACCTGAGATGGTATTGATGGTATTGATGGGGTGATTATCTGGCTGCCCCTCCGGTCCTGGGGACGGATCCCTCATTCGTCTATAATCATCCTTTCGGTCATGACCGAAATCTCTCCTCTTGTATTCCCGTCTTCCCCGGGGTTCTGGGTGACGGGACCTATCTATGACCTCATCGAGTTTCCCTTCCACAACAGCAGCGTTGATTTCTCTCTGTAAATCCCTACACTGCCCTGAGTCGTGACTAATGTCTTCATGAAACTTACAGTATTTTGTCTGATCCCTTTTTTCCCGGGGACCCTTCATAGGAGGTGGAGTGCGGGCAATACCTTTTCTCTGCATTATGGCGAGGACCTGCTCGCGCGATCGGTTCAAAGGGATAAAGTCCCTCTCTTGAAGGGCCCATTTCTTCCTGAGTCGGTCAGTTATGGGCGCAGCTACTCGGTCCCATACCGGTTTACGCTTTCTATCAGATCTGTCATCTGACCTCTCTTTCTTAGGGGCTTCCGACTCCCTCTTTAAACGGTTGGCCTCCTCACCTTGACAGTGTTTGTATGCCAGATCCATACACTCATCCATTGATTTCGGAAGTCGACCATTGAGCTTTGCATACAATCTACCTTCTCGTAGGCCTGCTACGAAAGAGGTGATCAGGAGGTGTTCATCGGCATTCCCGACCTGTCTAGATTCCTCATTGAATCTTTTCGTCATCGCAAAGACCTTTTTTCTTCTTTTTACGACGAATTGTGAGGAGGTGCGTGACATTCCTCCGGAAGGGTTTAAGCGGTGACAAAAGCACAAAAAAATTTTCTTGCCAGGGTTTCAAAATTCTCAATAGACCGAGGTGGTAATTTCCGGAACCACTCACGAGCCCTGCCCGTAAGTAAGGCCGGGAAGGCTTTACACTTCATCTCCTCGGGTGCACAGTCTAAATTCATGTGCGTTAGATAATGAAAGAGGTGATCCTGGGGATCTTTCGTTCCGTCATATGCTTCCAGTTTTGGGATCTTAAATCTCTCAGGACGTGGGTAGTTCAAAATCTGCTCTGAGAACGGTGATTCAATAGAGAGATCATCCGTTTTCTTTCCCGGGATCCCGTCTAATTCCGCCTGGCGACCTCTCCGGGCCTCGAGCCTTAACACATACATCTTTGCGTATGGGAGGTGGAGGAGAGAGTTTCTCCTCTGTCCTCTTTATTTGCCAGGTTACCCTTTGGATCCACATTTTGTGGAGCTTCCTCTTCTCGCCCCTTTAGGGCCAAACCTAGAACACTTTTGAAAGCTGGAACATCCAAATTACGTAACGCATCCAGCAAGGCCTGCTGTGCTGGATCCGCCAGCGTCTCCTCCGGGTTGGTTTGAGGTTGGCTAGTAGTAGCCGTGGGGTCTACTTCTCCGGCGTCTCTAGCTGCCGCCGCTTGGGTCTTTTTCCCTGTATTTTTTGGTGGTACCATCGCTGTTTCTTGATCAAATCGCAACAAAGAGGCCCTCCTTCTAACGCCAATTGATAGTGTCGATTATCACCTACGGATCCAAATAACCTCTAGGACGATTCAAACAAGAACAGAAACAATGGGGATAGTGATTAAGACTGAGCCTGAGAGTTAGTTTCTCTCAAGTTGCCTACGTATCCAATAGTTAAATTGGAATCACGTCATTCATAGTTCCTTAGGGTTGTTTATATAGGGAGGCGTCTCACCCCTTTCCTTGTCAAACAAGTCGTAGAATCCTTAAACCCTAAGGATCATCACGTGTTTATCTCTGGCCAAGGATAATTATGATTATACTTGAATTATGGGATTTCCTTCCGGTAATCCAGGGATTCTCCTATAATATAGGCACATGTGCGGATTATCATATAAGGAAAGAGCGGTCGGCTTTAGATGGGCTCCTCGGTCATCTCGACTGAGCTGGTGCGCCTCTCTCCGGAGACTAGACCGAGCCGCCTTTGCGGTCGGTAGTCGAGAGACGGAGATAAGCGGACTTCCCTCCTGGGGTAGGGTCTCATTGGTGTGGGGCTCCGGCCCTAAATGCTTCATTCTTATCTTTCTCTCTCATCCTTGGGATGTTATAAGAGTGACACGTGGCCAGGTCTATTTTCACCATCGTCAGATTTAATTTTTTTTAAAGAGTGATACAGCCACAAGTAAATTACACAACAGGATGACAAAACATTGATCTTAACCATCGATTATTGTGAATCTAGATCAATCAATATACGGTATGTTTGGTAGGGAGAAATGAGATGAGAAAAGAAAAGATTATATTTCTTTTCTCAGTTTAGACGCATTTGATTGTTTGGGAAAAGAAAAGTGTCTTTTCTCAACTTATCAATTTTTCTCTAAAATTGATTCTTTTCCTTATTTTCGATTCTCAGCCTACTGTAAAGAAAAGTTCATAGAGAGTATAATAGTTTTTTTTCCCACCACTTATTTTTCCTGAGCATGATTTGTGTAATCATATCAATTTTTTTTTCCATTATCTTGTATTTTTTTTTGTTCCAAAAATAATATACTCAATAAAATTTCACCCATAAAATATGATTATATTCTTTTCCAAAAAAAATCGATTACATTTTTTCATGACAACCAAACAGCTTTGGTGAGAATAAATTGTATTGTTTGATAATTAATTCTCATTTCAAAAAAAAAAGATAATCATTTCTATTCTCAATATCTTTTCTCTGCATACCCAAATACAAGTTGAGAATTTATTTTTTTCTATTCTCAACTTTTCTCTTCTCAGGTCTTTTCTCATCACTTTTCTTTTCTCGGCTTTTCTCTACACCAATCGTGTCCTATAGGTCCCACAACAATCAATGGTTTAGATCAGTGTTGTGTAATTTGATTGTAGTTGTATCAATTCTCTTATGCGGAATTTAAATGCTAATAATGGGATTAACTCCCTAATTTTGAAAAACCCATTAATCCCATGTTGGTCGACATTTTACAAAATAATAATAATAATAATAATAAAATAAAATAAAACAAAATAAAGGTGAGAGGATTTTTTTTTTTTTTGCAACGAAAGAAATAACACTACAACTATTTATCGACACATTAGTCGACAAACAGACCACATAAATGTGGCAATAACTTTCCTAAAGAGGAAACTAAGCTCGAGGACTCTCAAATTTCCTCCAGAAATTTGAACTTGAGACCAAAAAGTTTCAGAATCTCAGCTCTAGCCACTTGACCTAAGTCTCATCGGCGAGAGGAGTTTGAACTCTAAGAAAGAAAAAGAAGGGGGAAAAGAAATTGAATCTTCGTCTTGCTGATTAATCCGTTGGTGTATCTCGTATGAATACGATATATAATTGGAACCACCACATCGCAAAGATCGTTTTGAAACTAAATTCATCTCAATTCTTAGGTCTTCATGTTTTTGGTGTTTTAAGAATCTTAATGTTTCCGGTAAATTCTTGAGTTATAATCATGGTAGACTGCTCTAGTGCTCATAGATGATCATTTGGTTGTAGGATATTGTAGGGAGATTGGGAGAAATCATAGGGACTTGTGCTTGGCTTTTGTTTTGGATCAAATTCAAGGAATAAAACAAGTAAGGGGTGTTCTAATCGGGTTTTTTTATTTTTTTTTTATTTTTATGTTATATTGTTGAATTGATGTATAGGATTGTATGGAAAGGTTTGATGTAGGTTTTGGGGTTGTTTGACACTGTTTTGAATTAAAAAATGGGTTGGGAATCGTTCATGAATCGTGCAGATCGAATTATGTTGTATTTGCATATTTTCGTTAGAGGCGTGTGATGAGAGTCAACCTTTATATGCATTTCACACATTTTTCACACCATTTTATTGCATTTCGGGTTGTAATTCTATGATTTAGATGTTATCTCATTCTATTTTCATCACTCTCGATTCCACATCGCACTTAATCGAGAATCTCTTTTTTATTGTTGAAATATGGATTTTTATAGCACACACGGGTCCCTTGTACCCTAAGGAATTACGTTTGTGTGTTTGTTTTATGTGTTATTTCAGGACTCGGTCATTATTTGTTAGACAAAATTTGCTGGGGACGTGGGCTGCAATATCTTAAGCATAGAAATAAATATAGTAAGAGCAGGTGCTTAGAATAATATAGAATAATAAATTAATGCATTGACTTTAAGAATGAAATGGCTAAAAAGTCCTTGAGTATAATTAATGTAGCCTTATTTTTTATCACTCATGTTGTAATAACTAAAGGTAAAACAAGGAAAAACACAATAAATACTGTATTGGAAATGTAATTGCCTCACATAAAATGGAACAAATAATTTTGACAACTGTATCAGTTATTTTGGAACGGAGGGAGTATTAGTTTTAGAGGATATTAGATAATTACTGGGGAGATACTGGGAGTATTTCGACGGAAACAGAGCTCTTCGCCTGGGAACTTTGGTGAGCCGACAATGAGTGCTCAAATCCTCTATCTTAGTCATTTTAATTAGGTAATGAGTCAAATTAGTGCTGGGGCTTTGATAATTGAAGCTTATAACATCATCTTTTGGTTGGATTTTCATGAAATCAAATCTTGGATGATTGTTTTCATGGGTTTTTCTCCAATTGAGGTATACTTTATGTTTTAGCTTAATTTCTTGTTTTAATGGCTTTAGTCGGTGTAATTTGCTTGGTTATTTAACTGATCATGAGTAGCTAAGTTAATTATGGTTGGGTGATGTGAAATTGGATTAGATTTCTTGTGATTGCTTGGATTCAAGTTGGTTAATCTTGTAGTTCTCAATTTGTTCAAGTTATGGTGATTGATCTAATGGGTGTAATTAATTAATGACTAATTGCATCATCTTAGTGTTAATTCGAGGCATAATTGTAAGAATTGGCATGGACACTAGTCACCATGAGCACTTAGTAAAATCATCTAGAGATAGAATTGATTTCTAGTGTGTGTGTTGCCTAATCTTGAATTAGGAAATTCTTAGTTATTTAATGCATAGCTATTCATCCTAATCCAGTCCTAGCCGATAGGTTTGGTGTATGGTTATAGTACGTCAATGCGAGAGATCGATTAACGTGATAATAGTGAATTGCATCTTGAATGTGTGGAGAACTCATTAGTGAAGCTTGATTCCGAGTAGTCACAAGACCTCATATCTATTTCATTGGAACATCACCCAAGCCACCTCGTTTCATATCATTTCCCCATTATCCGAGTCATTATAGTTGTAGTTAATTGCACTTTTAGTTTGCTTTTCATCTTTCTTTGTAGTTGGTTTAGATTCCAATTATCGAGTTATGAATACACCTAAACTAGAGGTTTGGGCCGCTTTGGTACTCAATTGAGATTTCTCCCTGTGGATACGACCTTGACTCACCTAGCTAGACTACAGTCGACCCGGTACTCTGCCGGTTAGATTGGAAACCTAGTGAGGCCGATCAAGTTCTTTAAGATTAGCGTGCACCTCTTATAGCAGGCATGCGCCTGCTTGGTTTTATTTATCGACAAAATTTTCCAGAGCAGCAAAGGTGTGCGCCTAGGGGTTTTAGGTGTGGGCTTGAGGCTAGGCGTGCGCTGTCCTCTTAAGCGTCGTCTTGATTATGCAGATTCAACCAAACAAACTCTGATGAAGTCAGGTGTGCGCCACAAGCGTTAGACGTGCGTCTGAGCTTGATAATACAGTTTTGCATTTTCTTTGTGTATAACATGATATGATGTGTGTGTTCATAGGGGACATTATATGGAATAAGGCGAAATCTAGAGATCGGTTTTTGGTAGCCTCGGCTCCGCAACACGATAGTGACCCTCTGCAAGGAGAAACATGAGAACACCGGAAGACGGTTGTCTATGACTCACGGTGAATTGACTTAGTAGTCATTGATACCTTTGGCTATGTGTTAAGTTGTTAATGTAGAATTGTCTAGGACTAAAAGTCCTCAGAAATCCTTTTATGTGCATGAACATATGTGGCTAGATAACTTCATAACAAACATACTTGATGACTTCAAAAGTTAAACATTATGCTTCGTGGTAAGGCATGTTTTTGTTTCAGAATATGGACAGTCCACATGGAACAGTCCGTGCCATTTGAGGTACTGAACATGTCTCGATCGATGCATACCCATCACCCAGCGACGTGTTCTAAGATCATAAACAAACCCTTAATTGATCAAGGTTTATTAGTTGGATTAGTAGAGGGGAGTGAACACTTTATAACGTATGTGGTAGCGATTGTAGATAAATATATGATGTATATTACTCTGATTCTTCTATCTATTACTGAGTACAATTGTACTTACTCCATTTTATGTATGTCCCCTTACCGAGAATATTGGCAGGTACAATATGATGAGTTTGATGATGCGGAAGCATGAGCTTCGGAGAAAGCTTGGATATGTTATCACTTTTACTTCTTTGTTGATGCTTTTATTATTATCATCATGTTGTTGACTTGTGAACGTCGAGACATTTGGGAGATTGTTAGACTTTAATTTTTATGTTCTTAGTACATTTTTCTTTATGTTTCTATGGGATTCGATATGATTGTAACATCATTAGACTTCGATATTTCTTTTGTGTTCTTTTAAATAAGTTTGATTGGAAGTGGTTGATTCTGATGATTGTACTTTGATATACGTTGACGTAAGGTTACGTATATATTCTTTTAAAAAAACAATATATGCGTGTTGGGCACTCTTTTCCGGATAAGGACCCGGTATCCGGGAAGGGAGTGTATGATCACGCGTGTAAGTCACTTGATACTAGCAAGAGTACTAGGCCAATCGTAGTATAGCAATGGAGAATCAAGGTCGATCCCACAAAGACAATGCAACGTAAGTATAAACGAGTCTAACGTAATTAAGAAAACAAATATGGTCATTCACCAACAATAAACCTAAAAGAAACATGGTATTCCTTCCCGTCCCTCCTATATACTAACTTGGTCTAGTTAATCCTTATGTTTACTTCCCCACATAATTTCCTTAAATCAATCGAACGTTTTAATTCAGACTTAGCTACGGGTGCATCTCCTAACCCTATCTACTTCCACTGTATTAGCCCATACGCATAGAGATACCAGCACGAGACCGAGGACCTCCCTAAGCAGCTGTCGACTATAACTAGCACGTTCCTAGGGATACATCAAGAAAATGTCATAATTAACACTTCATAACAATCCTTCATGTTAATTTACGAATTACGAATATTAGATTGGCCAGACCTATTGAATCGCTTTAATTAATCCAGTTGATCAACGTGGCGACGCCGAATCTCGAGTTAAGGTTACCTAAATATTGCCCGGTAACTCGGTATAGACCGCCGGTTTACCGGGAAGCGGCGTTCTGATTCGGAATCTACATTGCTTCGTTCTGATTAATTCAAGTAAATTATGGGGTTGTTAAACATGCAGATTAATTATAACACGTAAATACAAGTAAATCTACCATAATAAAGACATAAATGAACGCTCAAAGCTTCATACCTTCGGTTATGGAGATCTAGCTTGATCTACTCAAGCTAGAGATGGCGAGGAAGGGATGAAACAGAATATAAATCACCAAAAGCTTAAAGGAACTTTATTTCATCAAATTTTATAAATCATCAAAGTATATGAAAACTAATGGAGACACTTTGTAGTTCGAGTTCTGTGGCCTTATATAGATACATTAGCCGACTTATGACTCAATAAAACCCTAACCGACCTAGTAGATGCGGCAGACTTCAGTTTCTTGTCTTTCAAGGCCTCGGTAAATTGGGCCTAGGCTTCGGTTAAGCGGCCCAGCTCTTCATCCCTTCCTCTGGCAGATTTCTTCCCGTCCTTAGCTGTTCCGAATTTGGTACATCCTGAAAAGTGCATAAACAAGGCAAAATAGTACCAAATCTACGGGATAATAACATAGATGCAGAATTATGAACCTAGGAACATGCACTTGGTGTTTAACACATATTCTCCACAATAATAAGCCTATCTACCTTCTTTAGAGAAAGATTCAGGGTGAACAATGGTTAATTTAATGGCGCATTTAAAGCGTTATCAACTACCCCCACTTAGCTTTTGATCGTCCCGAGCAAAAAAGAGAAAAGGAAACAATGCCTCACATAGCTAGGATAAAGATCATGCCACTCATATCCATCAGTTACACATTAAACAATATTCATGTCATGAACCAATGTGTGTGTGCAATGACTCTCAAGCAACAGTAACACATACAGAATCACATTATATCAACAAGTATTTCGGGCAAAACACATATCACGCATCATTCCATAAGCTTCCCATTAATCATTACCTACCAAAGCACAAATGTGTCGTGTGATAATCTTTTGTGATAGTGCATCCAAGAAAAGATTGAAGTTATAGGGACCCCACAATCATTACTTACCAATGTGCACACTCGCTCCTCTTGCCTTCAGACTTAGTTAAACAACATGAAACCTTACTTGGGCCGGGCGGACCTGGGGACCAAGTATTACTCTTAGGTCCTCGTTTGTTTTATTGCTCTTTTTCTCTTTTTTTTTCCTTTTTTTCTTTTTTTTTTCTTCTATACATATTTTTTTTTAAAAATAGCCATCGTTTTACGCTCATCACTCTCACTCTTTTTCGCTCTCACTCACAAGCCTGTTTTGTCCCGGTTTACCTTGTTTGGCATGCTAGTTTCTACCCTCCTCTTACTGCAAGGGGTTAAAGTATATCCACCGACAAATATCGATTCCCTGTCTAGGATAACTCTTTGTCTGATCTAAATAATTCACACTCAGATTGCGTGCTCAATAGATTGAATGTAAATGGTTAATAACAATTAATAAGTCACTACTTCATGCTATATGACACATGCTCATTCTTCCAGACTAATTTGAATAATGTTTCATTTATATTACATACTGAAGAATCGAGTCATACGTGCTTTAAAAAGGGTGGTTCATAACAGAATGTATGATTAATATGTCACTACTTCAAAAGTGGACATGACTCTCACCTAAACGTTGTGAAACAAAGATATAATTAATTAGCTCAATTCTCTCACTTAGAATGAATCAAAAGTCTACGTGGTGAAAAATGCATCAAAGAGAATTAACATAATTTAACAACTTGGAATATAGTGTTAAAAAGCTAAGTGACGTTCCTACCCCCCACTTAATCGAAACATTGTCCCCAATGAGAAGATTAAAAATAGAAAACGAAAAGGAACTTAGCTTCGGTAAGCATGGAGCGGAATAAGTACGGATCGGCATCAATGGCAAAGGGCGCAGAATAAAACTCCTTGGAAATCTGCTATAGTTAGCTCATAAAAAACAAGAGACGGAACTCAGGTGACGATAACCGTATAATAAAAAGTACGGCAGTAAAAGAGAAATGTAATAACTCCAAAACAATTTAAGCTGACAAAATCATTTTATTATTAAAAAGTATGCTACATTACTAGATAGGAAAAACAAAAACAAAAATAAATACTAGAAATGGAAAGTAAAAACAAGGAAAAAGAAAAGAAACTAGTCTTCATCGAAATATTCCTCTCAGCCATATCTAGGCTCAAAACCGGGAGGTGGTTCATAACTTGAGGTAGCAGCAGCGGAAGAAGATGCTCCGTGACTTGGGGCAGTCCTAGGTGGTGGGGTCGAAGGAGGAATGCCTAAAAAGTTCATCATATGATCCATTTTGCGATGCAGACTCACAATCTCTCTTGCATTATCCTCAATCAAGGCTCTCTGAGACTGAGGCCCTCCATGGACCGGAGTACGCTCTCTCTCAGCTCTTTGACCCACACGTCTGGATGCTCTCGAAACCGACTGTGAACTTATCTTCGGTTCAGGCTCTTCCCAATCGTCACTAACCAGAACTGGAACCTCATTCTCCACAGCGAACATATCAATCATAGGGCCATAAGGCAGCTGCTCTCGCTTGGACTCATTGGCAATCTCCAGGATGCGGCTATTCATCAGCATGCCGATGTTAACTGGAGATTCCTATTCTAGATAGATGATGACGTAGATCAAGTGATAATAAAATACTTGACCACCATAAACCAATACTAGCAAGAGGACTAGGTCCATCGTAGTATAGCTATAGCGAATCAAGGTCGATCCCACATGGAACCAATTGTGGGTCATTTATATACAAACAATTAATCATTCATGCCAAGAACACAAAGCGATCTATGACCAACATGAGACAAGAAAAGATAAACGACACGACTCGACATAACACAAAGACACGTAATTAATCTCCCCAATTATTATGTTATCGTTTGGATTTAGAGATTCTATATAATTAAGCTAGACTCGACAACTATTATTCCGATCCGTATTTCTTTTATAGTGGCTACGGGAGTCATCCCCTAAACTAGATCTAGCTCCGGGTAGGCCATCTAGATCACTATGCTACATCACGTGACTTCGCTTTTTAGGCCTCCATCTCATATGACTCACACGCTTACAAAACTAGGGATGCCGATATTAACCGCATTCCTCACCTAGGCAACATTCCTTTGTTCAGGCGTACATCCTAAGCGATCGCATCAGTCTCCGTCCCATTAACACTAACTTTTTAGGTATCATGTTAATCTACGATTTACGTATAACTAGGTGCATGCATTTCCCGAATATAGAACAGATCTAGATCTCGCTGAAAGTCCCGGAAGATCAATTCATGAGCCGACCTAGGAGTACTATATTGGTATTTCCTAATCACACGCTAATTAAACCAGACGAGCAACGTAGCCGTAGCCATACCTACTAAGATAAGAAATGCTAGGTGGACAATCACACCATAAATACGTGGCTAGATTGACTCGGCGAAAAACTAAATCTTAGCGTTTCTCTATACTTATCGGATAAAATAGAAGCTCATAAAGTAATTATATAGATCTACTAAAAACACGGCTGTCGATCATACCAAAGTCATCTATAGGTCACCGGATAACAGATCTGAGCGTGTGGATCCTTATAGACAAGGAATCCCCACTGTCTCATATCGTATCCTTAGATCTACATCGTTCGGAGAAGAACGAACAACCTCAAACAATAAACAATAATTGGGGGCTTAATTACAAAGAACTAAGAACAAATAAATACAAGAACTTACATTCTTGCGAAACTTGCATAAAACCGCTCTAAGAAAAGCGAGGATTTTATTATAAACTGAGAAAAGTGTCCGAGTGTGTATTGTGTGTGTATGGCGTGTATGTTATGCCTTTATTTATAAGGGTTCAAGCTAATTAAGAGATATACATCAAAATATCAAAACAAATAAGAGATAACTCTCGGCCGATCTTCCGGAAAAAGGCAAAATGCGCCCCAAATATGTGATAGGGCCGCCGCATTTATTTCCCCAAGCTTCGGATTGGCTCGCTTGCTCTTGTCATACCTTACTCCTCTTTTCGTGCTTACCCGATCTCTATCTTGAATTTCCTTTGATTTATCTTGAGATTTAATTCTTCCATTTGTATTTATCCTCCAAAATTTATCTCAATCTACAAAATGAATATTTATCCCAAAATAAATCATATTTAAATAAAACGGATAAATATAATAAAAACGGATAAATACCAATTTATATCTTATAAATGGATAAATACCAAATTATATAATAAAAATCACATAACATTAACTATTCAATATAACACGTGATTTAATTATAAAATATATATTATTAATCTCGATTTAAGGTCAACGCTGATGACTTTTACGGGTATAATTTGACCGTCATCAACTACCCCCCACTTAAACTTTGATCGTCCCGAACAAAGTATCAATAAGTCATTCCTCAAGACAACATTTCCCGTGGTCAAATCATACTTACGCAAGAAACTCGAGTCAACCCATACCATTCATGCTCATAAGGTACCCAGTATTCACTACTCGCTATGAATCGAGGTGATGTGTGCATGTGCATCAAGTTTTATATATTCGTGGCAAGATTAAAGTTTATGCCAACTTCGCAATCTCAACCTACCAACATCAGTATTCCCACTTCTTAAGCCTCGCAATGGGTAAAGACATGGTGCAATAAGCAAGAGCGTTATCCAGAAGGTTTTTGGACTCGGAGGCCGAGAATTCACTCAAAGCCTCTTAAAAAATTTGAATTTTTTCACATTTCCGTAGTTTCAAGCTTTAACACCTCTCAAGAAAGAAACTTGCTTTAAAAGTAAAGTATGCATTGCAAGAATCCCTCTCTCACGGATTAGTGGAAGCATTGAATATTACCACAAGCGCGGGGCTACTTTGGTAATGTTACTACAAGCCCAGTGTTTAACTCATTGTCAAAACACAGATAATTCTCAAGCTTATTACTCCGCTTTGATGGCTAGAAGATAAGAATACATCAGCAGATAAATATCGGCACTAAGTTCACATAACCAATCATCTACGCAATATACACATAAATTTTTTAGTTATTACAATTTGCGCGGTAAAACTCGATTCAAAGATTGAGTAATCGAATAATAAATAACTACTTGCAACAATCGGCATGAATATCCTTAAATTTTCATTCACATAAGTATAAAATGATCACGTACTCATGCAACTTGGTTCCTTCCTTATCAATTCTTAGCTAGGAACTCACAATTCTAAGGGTACGAGGTAAATAATATGGCATTTATTCAATTTTTTTTCAATTTTTTCACCGTTTCATTCAATTTTCAATTATAACATATCATAGCTAAGTCTCCTACCCCCCACTTAAACATGGCATTGTCCCCAATGACAAATAAAAATGAGAATTTAAGAAAAAGACTTAGCTCTGGAAACGGCTCTCAAGTAGGTGCAGAACATCGGAGTACTCTAAGCACGACGTGGAGAAGCAAGTGAAAACCTGTTTAAGCAAACCAAATAGAAACTCCACGAAACCGTTAATAACATGTCAAGGGAAGTTATAAAATAATGTGGCAGTAATTAGATATAAAATATCCAAAAACAATTTAAGCCACTTTATTTCATACAACCAATGACAAGGAAAACCAAAGAGTTAAAACTACTCATTCAGACACGAAGTCTAAAAAAGGATACATATATAGACTCAAAAAGAAAAATACTAAATAGAAAGAAAAATAAACAATCAACTAAAGAAGGTAGTCTTCATCTATAATCTCCACCGCTTAAATACTCTTAAAACCGGGTGGAGAAGACAAAGATCATTACCCCACGTGGGAAAACACGAGGTTGACTGGATCAACCATGTATTCAATCCAGTGTAAAAGAGACACTTGGTAAGGATATTGGCGAAAGATAAAATCAAAAATTTAGCTCAGACGCTTCTCGCTTGGATTGGATATCAACAACTTAGGGGGATGTAGCTTCTCCTCGAAATGACTAATCACCCAATTTATCACGTAGAAGGTCTCAACGTTACCAACAAGGTCGGATATGTGTGATAGTATAGAACAAAACTCATCATCTAGAAATGCCGGAATAGGCGTAAAAGTATGAAATTTAAAACTTCCGGTAGAAAGATAAGTTGTAGTTTGATCGAACCAAAAACTTTTAAAATCTAGCTGGGTTCAGAGCTACACTTACCCCAGCTAGGATCATGAAAACCAAAATGATAAAAGATAATCATTTAAACTTAGCAATATATCTAACTCCGCAACACAAGGGTATTTTGTAAACAAAATGGAGGTTGAGAGTATGATGGGTTTAGAAAAAGATATATAAGGATGGTGAGAAAAGATAAAGGGTGGGTAAGAAATTGGGATTATGGGTGGGTTTTGGTGAAAGGATTGGGGTAGGATGGGAGAGTGAAATAGATGGAAAGAAAGAGAGGGGATGAAAGAATGGTTAGAAATGTGAATTGTGAGGTAGATTGGTGAGAGGATCGAAAAGGTTGAAGGGTGAAAAAGTATAAAGGAAAGGATAAGGGTAGTTGCAGAACGAATTGCACACAATTTTGGATTTTCACTCGGATCGCCATTCTAAAAAGTTTTGGGAGTTGACCAAAAAGCGTTTTTGTTCGCACCAATCATTCTCTGTTACATTTTCAGTAATTCTCAAGCTCTCTCAATGCTTCCATCTTAAGGTTGATTGCTAAATTTCCTTTTCTTTAGCAATTTCTCGACTCTCCTACGGAACTCTATTTCACGTGGCCTATATTGAGTAAAAAAAGTTTTGCACATCCTTAGCCCAATGGCCATCGGAACACGGAAAAATAAAAACCTCAACATATGTCACGTTACTCTTATTGGACTCAAAGAAAACAAAACATAAAATCCTAAAAAGAAATCCTAAGAGTTTTAAAGAAGTAGTTCTGAGTTTAAAGTTCTCAGCTCGACTTTCCAAAAATTATCTTTGTCAGTTATCCTTCTTGGATCGCTAGATGTTGACCCCTTGAGCACTATATGAGGTGGGCTCGTCGCTTTTGCGGATTAATATCCTTCCCTTGGTTGTGAGGCCTAGGAAACGACATTTATCCTTACCATTTATACAAAGCTCCTACCTCGGCTCTCTTTTTAGGAATTTGTGAATTCTAAGGAGATTTAGTCCTAGGGACTTATTTTAATAACATCCTCTATAATGCTGCTTCATTATGCTCTCTCAAAACTCAACATCTTCTTTAGATTGAGAATTCTTAAACTACACAAATTGTTGCTCCCGTGGCCACTAGAAGCAATCTCATGCATAGGACAAGGAGATTTTGACAGAACTACGAGGAACTCTTTATTCACTGCTTCCTTCAACGACTACATGTTTCCCTACACCCTCTAGATGAGACAGATTTGGGGCAGAACCTTACACACTAATAAAATTAATCTTACAAACCAACTCCGGTCTAAGATTCATACTCAGGTTCATGTAAAGACTAACTTATGTTCAAAAAAAAAACAAAAGATAGTAAAACATAAGCAAAAAAAGGTAGTACCTTGCCTTCAACATTGTACCATGAATAATTCGAACCTTTTAATATTTATTTTCTCGGAGCCATCATTGGTGTTTTAAAGGTATTTCTTCCATCGCTTTTTTCCATCGCAGATTCGTAGCTCCACATGTTGCTGGGTTATTTTCTCAGCGCCTACGAAAAATTACTGACTCGGATTATTGTTTCCCTGGTTTTTGCAAATAGAAGAAAAACAAAACGGAACGTAGACTGATTTTAACATGGTTTCCCATGTTGCTATTAGACCTACGGATTAAACAGACGGAGATAAACAGACACACGAAGTACCAGAAAACATAACCAGGCTCATTTGGCGTGAAAGCAATCTTCTTTGAGGCGAAACCAAATATTCAGATTCTGGAATTTTTACACAGAGCAGACAACCAGAGGGACTCAAAAACATAAAAACATACTCTAAAACATAAAACTCGACATGAATAAAAAAAATTATTTATATATAAAATTGACCGTTGGTTCCCCGGCAACGGCGCCAAAAACTTGATGACGTAGATCAAGTGATAATAAAATACTTGACCACCATAAACCAATACTAGCAAGAGGACTAGGTCCATCGTAGTATAGCTATAGCGAATCAAGGTCGATCCCACAGGGAACCAATTGTGTGTCATTTATATACAAACAATTAATCATTCATGCCAAGAACACAAAGCGGTCTATGACCAACATGAGACAAGAAAAGATAAACGACATGACTCGAGACAACACAAAGACACGTAATTAATCTCCCCAATTATTATGTTATCGTTTGGATTTAGAGATTCTATATAATTAAGCTAGACTCGACAACTATTATTCCGATCCGTATTTCTTTTATAGTGGCTACGGGAGTCATCCCCTAAACTAGATCTAGCTCCGGGTAGGCCATCTAGTTCACTATGCTACATCACGTGACTTCGCTTTTTAGGCCTCCATCTCATATGACTCACACGCTTACAAAACTAGGGATGCCGATATTAACCGTATTCCTCACCTAAGCAACATTCCTTTGTTCAGGCGTACTTCCTAAGCGATCACATCAGTCTCCGTCCCATTAACACTAACTTTTTAGGTATCATGTTAATCTACGATTTACGTATAACTAGGTGCATGCATTTCCCGAATATAAAACAGATCTAGATCTCGCTGAAAGTCCCGGAAGATCAATTCATGAGCCGACCTAGGAGTACTATATTGGTATTTCCTAATCATACGCTAATTAAACCAGACGAGCAACGTAGCCGTAACCATACCTACTAAGATAAGAAATTCTAGGTGGACAATCACACCATAAAGACGTGGCTAGATTGACTCGGCGAAAAACTAAATCTTAGCATTTCTCTATACTTATCGGATAAAATAGAAGCTCATAAAGTAATTATATAGATCTACTAAAAACATGGCTGTCGATCATACCAAAGTCATCTATAGGTCACCGGATAACAGATCTGAGCGTGTGGATCCTTATAGACAAGGAATCCCCACTGCCTCATATCGTATCCTTAGATCAACATCGTTCGGAGAAGAACGAACAACCTCGAACAATAAACAATAATTGGGGGCTTAATTACAAAGTACTAAGAACAAATAAATACAAGAACTTACATTACTGCAGAACTTGCATAAAAACCGCTCTAAGAAAAATTGATGATTTTATTATAAACTGAGAAAAGTGTCTGAGGTGTATTGTGTGTGTATGGCGTGTATGTTATGCCTTTATTTATAAGGGTTCAAGCTAATTAAGAGATATACATCAAAATATCAAAACAAATAAGAGATAACTCTCGGCCGATCTTCCGGAAAAAGGCAAAATGCGCCCCAAATATGTGATAGGGCCGCCGCATTTATTTCCCCAAGCTTCGGATCGGCTCGCTTGCTCTTGTCACGCCTTACTCCTCTTTTCGTGCTTACCCAATCTCTATCTTGAATTTCCTTTGATTTATCTTGAGATTTAATTCTTCCATTTGTATTTATCCTCCAAAATTTATCTCAATCTACAAAATAAATATTTATCCCAAAATAAATCATATTTAAATAAAACGGATAAATATAATAAAAACGGATAAATACCAATTTATATCTTATAAATGGATAATACCAAATTATATAATAAAAATCACATAACATTAAATATTCAATATAACACGTGATTTAATTATAAAATATATATTATTAATTTCGATTTAAAGTCAACGTTGATGACTTTTACGGGTATAATTTGACCGTCATCAATAGAACATCAATTCTGCCCGCCTCGGTGTAACAGATACCGTGTGCTTGGTCGGCAGAAGCCTGGAACAGACAAATTTGTTCAGGATCTTCCAATCCCAAGATAGGCCATTCTCTAGGAAGATGGTGGGGACTCCCATTTGATTTCTCTTCCATTCCACCCCAAAGTAGTCAGCTATCATCCACATCCGCTCCAGATCATTAATAATGGAGGATGATGTATATTCCTCCGGGCCCACTGGTGGATTTCTCACCCTATAGTGTTCATTGATCCTTTCGATGGTGAAATACACTTTCACCCCTCGCACCATAGCAAATGTTGCTCCTGGGTTGTGCACCATATACGCATAGAACTCTCGCACCACCGTAGCATTGAACCGGCTTGGTGCCTCTGCCATATCAAGAATATCGTGGTACTTCATGACCTGAGGCAAGATACTGCCACAATCCTCCACGTCGACGCCACGTTCACGATTAACAGGTCGGCCATTCCAGTGCACTCTGAATGACTTATAAATCTGTAAAGAATCGAATTGCTCAACCCCGTCAATCAAAAGGTTGGCATTGGCATAGACAACCTGATGACCACTTGGACGACAAACAGTTCTGCTGCGTTTTGGACCCATAGTGGATGGAAACAGAGACTGTGGATATACTGATTCTGCTCTGAAAATAGACCCTCGGTTTACCGGACCTCTTTGCCGATTTACCTTGCCTAGTTTTTCTGAATTTTTACGGGGCAAGTCTTTGCGATGATGAAAGAAGATGAATCTGCGAACAACGATGTCACAAAGACTACCACACACAGAACGAGAGGATGGAAAATGGTGTTTTGGGTGTTGAGATGAAATGAAAATGGTTGATATTAGTGGTGGTGATGGGTTGTGATGGTGGTGATAGTGGTGGCCAAATTTTTAGAAGTAGAAGAAGATGGTTGAGGATGAAGAATAATGGTGGTGAATGGGTGTTTATATAGGAGGAAGAGATAGGAGATGGAAGGATTTAATGGGATAGTGGGTAGATGAGTAATGGTGGTGAGGGGATTGAGGGGTTGATCGATGGGATTGAAGAGGTGGAGTAATGGTGGAGTGTGGGAAAGGAGGAAATGATGGAAAAGAGGGGAAAATGGGCGTTTCTGCTGACTGGGGGACTGACCGATGCAACGTGTGTCCATCACGTGTTATCAAAGGGTCTGATCTAAAATCTGAGACACAAAAATCGATAAAACTCAGCTCGGTAAACCGGGAGATATGCCCGATTAACCGGGCCAACTTTTCTCTAGATTTTCTCGATTCTTGTTCTCGCACACTTTACATTAACTTACCGCTCAATCTCGACTTGATTCACTAGTTCTTACTCCTTTTGTTATTTCCGACTCGATCCTAACCTCATGTTAGAAATCTCTGGGAACGCAATGAATTCAAAATTTTGATTTCCTTTTACCCAAGATCGACTTCGTTTAAGCAATAAACAAATAAGCTAAAGACGGTGGTTACCTTGCTTGATCTAAAAGATCGACGCTTTGACCGTCTAAGGAGAGTAGTTATGCACGGAGCCGCCCAAGTGTTCGGCCTCTACCGGTGATCCACACGAACAGCCCACCAGAATCCCATCATGGATTGCTACCAGAAAAATTCGGTTGCTAGACCGACTTTTTCTCTCTCTCGAAATCTCTCCTAAGAAGCTCTCTATTTTTCACAAGAACTATTAGCTCTTGGAATTATGATGTACAAAAGAGTTTGACACCCACCTCCTATTTATAGTGGATGGGGCGCCCCTAAGAGAGTAGAGAGGAAGAAAACATTTTACTAGTAAAATAAGGAAAATATATTTGATTGATTTATCTCATTAATATTCAATATCTTATATTAAATATTTCCAATATATTGTCAATATCTTATATTGACTATATTTATCTTATTATCATAAATCAATTTACACATGTGTATAAATCGCATATATATTTCACACAAATAAATCTATACATATATATGTTGGAAACAAATGTGCACATGCATATCTAATATGCATTACACGCATGAAAGCACAAATATATATATAAATATTAATATCTAATATTAATATATGGTAATACCATTAATTAAATTACACAATCCAAGTGTATCTTATACACACACAAATTGCGCCACCTTAGCCAACAAATTGGCATCCGGAATATTTTTAATTAATATAATACTATTAATATCTTGTATTTAATTTATTCATAATAAATAAATACCACCATATTAATTTACCACTATAACCTTTATAGTCGTGAGATAAAACTTTCCTTATTTGGTTATCAATTATAACCACATTTTAATCCGGCTAGATGTTCATATGTGTGTGACATCTGTGTGTGACCCGATAGGCTTCCGAATATGTTGGCCGCAGACACAAAGTGCAAATTACGAAAATGTCCTTCATGCCTAACGATCACAGGATAGCGTCTAGCAACACTCCGTGACCCCCAATCATCAGAAGAGTCAAATGCAATGACTACTACCTTTCATGTGAAACAGTTACCATGTAAATCACAATCATATCGCTGTAATAATATCCAGACGGTCGTACGTCGAGTGTCAAACATTAACGACCGTATCTTATAATATGGATATCATGCTCTCTCGAAGTAACTCATTTACTTCCACTTTGCAAAGATTCACGAGAGTAAGACATTCCTTATAAGAAGGCCCTTTCGGATATTCACCTCTACTGATAGATGCACGCGAATCCCGTGGCGACCAAACATGTATACTCCGCATGCTTCAGTATCACACCCAATCACTACCGCATGATCGCCCCTTGGCTAGGGGAAACCTCAATAGTGTCAAAGCATGACAATCTACACCGTGATGCCATGAAGACTCCGGTCTAAAGGATAATTACACAATGCCACATAGTGCGACACTTAATGTAAGTTGGTCAGTCTAACGTACGCATTCTCTAATACACGTCCACGTACAGTCCAAGTGTCTCTACACTTTGATAGACAAGATATATGCCTACCCTTAAAGACAGAAGACATCTAATACGTGCTAGCATGTTCGTACTATCAATGCCCTGTTTAATAGTACATCAGCCTAGAGACATTTAAGTATCAAACTTATTAAAGTGATTAGAGGTCTCATCAATCATAATCGCCTATCATGGTTTCTCTATCACAGTTTAATACTAAGGACGTTATCATATAACAATTCACAATTGGTTCTTTAAAAGAACAAATATATGACAACAGAAAAGACAATTAATATATGTATAAACATTAAGAAATAGTAGAAATGATCCGACCCGGTCGGATCCGGTCCAACCCGATTGGGTTTAGGACACTATTCCAACACCTACTTCACTAGAATCCACAACGAGTAAAAACAAAACCTTCCCAACATCCATCGGTTTCAAACCTAAGGGTGCGGTAGGATGAAAAAAAGCTCATCATTTCATCTGGCTACTTTTATTGACTCTTATCCTAACTAAGGGTTCAAGAGATAGTTCTGAGTTTATAGTCGCCAGCTCGACTTTCTTCGGATCCTCACTTATTCAGGGGTTGAGGCTTTAACTCGCCAAACCTCCACTCTCGAGATCTTAACCATCGTAGAACCTGATGCGATACGTTTTGGCTTGGAGACTATTTATTTGATCATTTATCCCACATTGCAAGTTTGACATATTTTCTAGAATTTTACTAGTATTTATTTCTTTTATTTTAATTTATATTTTTGTTAAATAACTTTGTCCCACATTGCTTTGGGAGTAGTTTAGGTCTTTTATTCTAGCCTATAAAAAGGGCTTTGGTTGTAATCTTTTTAAGATAGATAAATTTTGATATATTATATTTGAAGCTTTTAAGCTTTGGTGACAACTGCCTCACGAAGCGGCAGCTCTCCTCGTAGCGATGTGAACTGGAAGCGTCAAAGGAAAGGTACCGGGAAACAGGTAATCACTTACTCCTTGACGGATAGCGATATTAATTGGTCAGCCTTTTTTGATGGTGTCCCATCTCCGAGTCACTTTATCACAAACTTTTCAAGGATTGTAAGACTCTTACTTCATTCGTTGCATTGTTTTTATTATATTTATTGCTGCTCACTTTGCAACTTTTTTTTTTTTTATTTTTATTTTTATTTTTTTAGTTGGACAATGAACCTCTATATCGTGGCTAATCTTCCGCAACAAAGCGAGCCATCAACCAACGGTCCCGATGCCTTCGACTTGGAAGCTCAAAGGTCGGGAAGGAGCACACTCTTCCAATAATGATTGAAGATGGCAATGATACTTTACCATCCTGCATTCTCATGAGAGAAATGACTTTGGTACCAATCTTATGCCCAATCACGGAGGTTACCACGAGAGCGGCACTTTCGGATCGTCGATGGTGAAACGAGTTAGGTGATCAAGACGTTGATGAAGGTCTTTCTACACCCCATTCCGTGAGTAGAGCGCGCGTCATACTTCCTCCTTTGGCCTCACTTCCCGAAAGCGCGAGGTTTGAGTTCAAGCCAAGGGGCGTGATCTCGAAGTGTCGTCACCACTTTCTTGAGGCGTTGTGGGAATCTATCGAGACAAGCTCTCATGTTGCGCTATAGACAAGTTATCCTCCGTTAAAAGTGGTGTTTATGAAATATTCTCGAGAGATGGAGAATACCAAAGTGTTGGACCTTTCCCATTTGAAGTCTCTTCGGACACACTTTTTAAGGCACGCCTCACACTTCGGAGCTGCTTTGGATGACGCGTTTGAGCGGCTTCTGAAGAGGAGCATGATGCAAAACTTTCAATTCTTTGCGAACATCTTTCGAGAGGCCGAGATAGCCGAGAAGGTACATCTTGAAAAAGTCCAATCTTCTCAAGATAGGCTTTCAGAGATTCGAGGTAGAAGAGAAGAACTCCAAAAGGAATTGGCCGCCTGCAGAGAAAGAGGAGAATGAGGTTGCTTTGTCACTCAACAATTTTGATGAGGACTACATGGGTTGACCGCTCGTGTGTCCCAACCGAGGGGAGATCGCCGACTTGGAGGACACATTTCCACTACTGACAGAGGAGATTGATGTTCGAATAAGATGAGGAGTTACTAGAAGGCAACCGACGCGACTTGGAAGACTTCAAGCTACCCGTTTAAATCCCCTTTTTTGTTCTTGAGATTTCTTATTTGCTTGTTTATTTACTTTCTTCCTAGATGTAATAAAACTTTATTGCTATCAATAAAATCTTATTATTTTCTTTCCATCTCTTTGAAGTCCTTTTTTTTTTGTACGACTGAGCTTGAAATTCACTTTTTTTTTTTCTGAATGGACCTTTTTTTTTTTTTTTTTTTTTTTTTATGACTGAACTTGGAGTAACTTCCCAAGCTGCCTACGTACCCCGGGAATGCTTTTAGGGGATCAAGTCAAACGTAGTTCAAAAGTTTTTTTTTTTTTGATATGATTAGTGCAGTTTAGGCTCGTGCTTAGGAGCATTGATTGTGCAGTTTAGGCTCGTGCTTGGGAGCATTGATTGTGCAGTTTAGGCTCGTGCTTGGGAGCAGTGTTTGAGTCATGCATAAAACTTTTTGAGGAACTTGCCGTTGATTGGGCCAAGCTTGACGCCGTCTTTGTCCACCAACTTGTATGCTCCATTAGTGTAGACCTCCCGAACAACATAGGGGCCATCCCATTTTGAGGTGAACTTGTTTTTGGACTTATGTGTCAAGATGATAGGTCTTCTCACTGCAAGGACTGTTTCACCAACTTGGAATGATCTCGGACGCACTTTCTTGTTGAATGCCTTTGACAACCGTGCTTGGTAGCATTCAAGATTCTGTTGAGCCTGGAGCCGCTTTTCGTCCAGTGCTTCCAATTCTTCAAAGCGGCGAGCATTTTCTTCATCGATCGACCTTCTTGGATAGCGATTCTCAGCGAAGGGATTTGCCTCTCAAGGGGCAGCACAGCTTCAACACCGTATACAAGAGAATAGGGAGTGGCCTGAGTTGGCGTCCGAAAAGTTGTACGGTATGCCCATAGCGCTTCACTCATCCGCTCGTGCCAGTCTTTCTTGTGCCTTGCAACCACTTTCTTCAACAAGTTGCATAACGCTTTATTGAAAGCTTCACAGAAGTCCGTTGGCGGCGCATTGTACATGGAGGACTTGTGTTGTTTGAAGTCGAATCGCTCACACGACTTATCAACCAAG
The DNA here is from genome assembly GCA_026214975.1 of Gentiana macrophylla. Lineage (NCBI taxonomy): Eukaryota > Viridiplantae > Streptophyta > Magnoliopsida > Gentianales > Gentianaceae > Gentiana > Gentiana macrophylla. Next base: position 90,375,212 of record CM047817.1, read on the forward strand.
CTATTCACGAACGGCTTCCCATTATCCGTGATGATGTAGCGTGGAACTCCATAGCGATAGATGATGTTTACTCGGATGAAGCGGACCACATCCTCTTTCTTCACCTGGCGCGGTGCAACAACCTCTCACCCGTTTAGAAAGTAGTCGGTGGCGACCAAGATATAAAGATGTTGGCCCGATGATTTCGGTAGGGACCAACCACATCCATTCCCCAGGCATCAAAGGGCCATGCCGCTCTCGTTGGATGTAATGGCTCGAGGTTGATGAATAAAGTTAGCATGGAATTGGCATGCTTCACATTTCGAGCGTAATCCATGCAATCTTTTACCATGGTCGGCCAAGTATCCCATTCTCTTGATGCGAAAGTGTAACCGGACCGGATGATGGGCGCCACAAATCCCGGAGTGAGCCTCCTCTATGGCGTGAAGAGCTTCATCTTCTCCAAGGCAACGAAGAAAGACTCCTTCAAAAGAACGCCGATACAAGACATCATTGTGAAGGAAGAAGCGTGGAGCCCGCCGTCTTATGTCAACTTTCTTCTTTTGATCGTCGGGGAGCTTTCCGTATTTCAAGTACTCCACTAATGGATGACGCCATCCTCTTGGTCTATTTCATGACGCAGACAAAGCATAACTATCATTATCTTCTTCCTCATCTTCTTCTTGAAGTATGGAGGAACCACCCATCGCTCACGAGGCGGGGACTTGCGTCTTTCCATCGCCGATTGCCGGTGTCGCAGACCAAGTTTGCTAGAGCGTCCCGCTTGCTTATTTTCTTTTCTTGGAACATGCTCAATTGTGACGTCGCCAAGGTAAGCAATGATTTTTCTTGCATACTTGTAGTATGGGACTAATTCCGGCTTTTTTACATCGTAGGCGCCTTCAAGCTGGTTGATGATCAACTGAGAGTCGCCGTACACGTTCAGTCTGCATTGCTTCATATCCATCGCCATCTCAAGCCCTAAGATCAAAGCTTGATACTCGGCAACATTGTTGGAGCAACATTCTCAAATTTGAAGGAGTATGGCAACACTTCGCTTTTCGGAAACAAAGATGACTCGGCACCACCCCATCTCGTCGCTCGCGCTTGCCCGTCAAAGTACATTCTCCATGGTGGAAGGACTTCAATCACCATGACATCCTCATCGAGCGATCGTCTGATAGTTCCCACTCTGCCGGGATAGGGTGATCGACCAAGAAGTCTGCGAGCACTTGCCCTTTGACAAACTTTTGAGACACGTAAACAATTTCGAATTCTTTGAAGTTGGAGATACCACCTTGCCAATGGCCGGACAACACAGGCTTGGACATGACGAACTTCGAGGATTTTCTTTTGACACCAAATGTATAGTGTGAGCTTGAAAATAATGCTTAAGCTTCGGATGACGAATATGAGTGACAAACGAGCTTCTCAATTGGAGAGTATTTCACTCATGTGGAGTCATTGTTACGCTCAAATAGTATAATGCATTTTCTTTGCCCTTGTCATTTTCCTGAGCAAGCAGTGCACCTACTGATCGTTCTTGCGCTGTGATGTAAAGGATTAGAGGTTTACCTTTAACAGGGGCTGCCAAGACCGGAGCATTCGTCAAGAAATGCGTTTTAATGTTTTCAAACGCCTTTACGCACGAGTTATCCCATTCAAGCGGGACTCCTTCCTCATCGATGGCTGAAAGGTTGGCATCTTCCGGCGAGGTTTGATATAAACCTTCGTATATAGGCGATTTACCTTGCGAGCTTCGAGTTCACGCAGTTACGAGGCTCGGCATCTTCACGATGGCTTCTACTTTGGGTCGGTCAATTTCTATTCCTCGATGTCGAACGATGAAGCCGAGGAATTTGCCTGAACTGACTCCAAATGCACACTTTTGGGGTTCATCTTCGATTGGAATCTTCGAGCCTATCAAAGACTAATCTCAAGTCGTTTATGTGGTCGGCCTTCTTCTTCGACTTGACGACCAAGTCATCAACATAACATTCAACGTGTTGGTGTAGCATGTCATCGAATATTTTCGCATCGCCGCGATAAGTTGCCCCGCATTCTTTAATCCAAATGGCATCACCTTGTAGCAATAAATACCGCATGGCGTTCGAAATGCCGTGAGTTCTTCGTCTTCCGGAGCCATACGGATTTGATTATAACCCAAGATCCATCCATGAAGGATAACACCTCGTGACCGTGGTTGCATCTACCATCACCTCGGTGATTGGCAAGGAAACTCATCTTTGGGGCATCGTTGTTCAAGTCTCGAAAATCAACGCAGACCACGAATTTGCCCATTCTTCTTCCTCACGGGCACGATGCTTGAAATCCATGTTGGATATCTAACCTCACGAATGAAGCCTGCTTCAATGAGTTTGTTGACTTCTTCTGCTTACATGAGAGGCACGAGGTCCGGCCTAAATCTTCTTTGAGCTTGCTTCACAGACGCGATCCTTCTTTACTGAGATAATTGATGAACGGCTACTTTTGGGTCTAGACCAGGCATCTCTTTGTACGTCCATGCAAATACGTCTTTGTATTCCTGTAAAAGTTCGAAGTAGACATTTTCCTCTTCTGAAGACAAGAGGCACCGACGGTTGGTTGGTCGCGCTCATCCTGGGTGCCAAGATTGACTTCTTTCAATTCATCGATAGTGGACTTGACCCTTCTTCTAGCTCCGGGGTGCTTCTTCAAGATCTTCTTCAATTTCATCATTTCCCAAGGTGATATGATAGACGGAAGCCCGTTCCTTCACTTCATCAAGTTCCATGACTTCTTCTAACACCGTTCTAGTTCTCGGCGGATACAATTCTTCACCGACGGTGATAATATATGAGATCCAACGCTTTCTTGAGCTCATTTTCTTGCACATTCTCTATATCGTGCTTGGCGGCGATTTAGTGTGTAGACCACGTGCGCATTTAGCCTTCATTATATTTCCACAATGAACGAGAAGACATGTATGACGCCTCATTCTAGACGGGATCAGGCTCTTGATTTCTTTGAGTCAATGTTTGTCATCTCCTTCCGGGAGCATGCACTCAGTGTTGATCGATTTCGGCTCTTGGCACCCTTAGATTTTGGCGGGTTCTTGGTTGTGACCGAAAGCCTTTCAAAGACCGATACACGTTCTTTCTTGGGTTGCAACCTCTCAAACACCGATGGCCTTTCATGTAGAGGTTCCGGGATGTTTGATGATGATGATTCTTCTTCAATTCCAATATAGTTATTGGTTGCCTTCCTTATTGAGATACGGACAAACGAGCGGTGAGGATTATACCCTGCACTTTCGGGACCCAATAACCGAACATTAGCTTTTGTGGATTTTTGCATTTCTCCGTGTTCTTCGTTTTTGCCCCCATTTTTAGAGCGAGGCTTCGGGATCCATTTGCTGCCTTTGCGAGGAGTTTGTAAGCAATAGGATCAAAACCTTCCTTCCTTGTGGTGGCAATATTCCATGTTCTATAACCGGACTTTCTTTAGGGCGGGTAAACCCTCGTAGAGGAGCATCTGTTTGTACGGCATTGATCTTGGGAAGTGGCGTCAGATCCACTCATCGCTTTGGATTTTTGGTGTTGAGGAAGTGATGATTTTGTCTCTCCATGCTTGCCAACCTCCTCTTGTCTTCCTCGACGGTGTGGCCTTCTCCTCATCATCATTTTCTTGTGACTTGAAATGCCTACTATCTTCAAAGCCGGCTTCAGTAGAATTTTGCATCCGCAAAGTGAGTTTCGCTTTCGATGAAAGGTTTTTCATCAGCAACGACCTTTCTTAAAACACCATTGCTCCAATACTTAAAGCATTGATGAAGGGTTGAAGGGACGACTCCATTCTCGTGTAACCACGGCCTCCCTAGCAACATGTTGTAGGACGTTCTGGCATCAATCACATGGAACAGTGCGCTTGAAGATAGTTCATCTATCAAGATGTCAAGTCGGATTACACCAATGGCTCTTTGCCCCCCTTGGTTGAATCCATGGATCATAAAGCGCGTCGCCGGAGAGTTCATCCATAGAGACACCCAACTCTTTCATTACTCGGAGCGGCAATATGTTGACAGCTGATCCTCCATCTAGTAACACGCGATTAACTTTTTGCTCACGTGTGTATGTTGTGACAAATAGCGGGCGGTTATGGGGTGCCGATCCAAGAAGCATGTCATCATCTGTAAAGGTGATCTCAACCATGCAAGCAAGCTTTGAATTGTTTGAAGCCGCTTCCTCGATCGGCAAATCTTCATTTTCCTTTTCACCATATCTTTCTTCTGCGTGGATAGCGTAACATGGGACAACTTCATCCTCTCGAGTTTTCTTCGGTCGTCTCGGCTTGAGGACTCTTTTGGGCATGTACTCTAATAAGGTGATTGGAGTATGAGGGCTTCAGATCGACCCCTTCAGTGGAAGATCCTCTTCACTTTCTTGTTTACCTTCCTTTGATTTCTTCTCATCTTTCTTGCCCTTCGGCCTCTTCTTGTCTTGGAAGAGTTGGAACAAATCGTCTTTGGTTCTTCCAGTTTAAAACAAGGTGACTTCCTTTGCTTTTTCTTGCGAGTCACCAGAATCCATCCATCATCGTCCTGTTCGACAGGCTTCGAGCTTTTCTTTTCTTCCGCAGCGAATTTTGCTTGTTTGGGAGACGTTCCAGATTCTTTCTTAGCTATGGGTAGAGAGTCGTTGAATTTAATCTCAACAGGGTCGAGTGATCCGAATTGGATGGTCATGCAATGACCATTTGTCGGCTCTGCTATGGTGATTTGATTTGTGCTTGCCTTCTCTTCTTCAAGCACGATCTTTCCTTCCTCGGCCAAACGCATAACCTTGTCCTTGAAGACAAAGCATTTTTCGATGGGATGACCAAATAAGCGATGATATTTGCAATAGTTACCTTCGTGGGCTCTTGCTGCATCCTCCGGACGCTTTGTTTCTGGAAGTTCAATGAGTTTCAATTTCAACAACTCATCAAAAATTGCGGGTACGTCAGAATCGAAGAATGGATACTTCCTCTGTTGCCTTTCGTTCAGAGTTGGCCTCCGTCTTTCAACTTGTCGTGGCTCAACCTTCCTCCATTCAGGTTGGCTTGATGCTAGGTTGTTAACTTTTACTGGAGCTACGGTGGTAGCGTTGGACTCCTTCTTTTCCGTTCTTGGAGCAGCTTTAACAGGTTTCTTCATTTCTTGTTTTTCCTTGATCCTTCTAGGATCCTGAACAGGGGCCTGACCTCCATTGGCGTCAATGCTCAGTTCCATGTCATGCGCACGAGTGGCTAACTCCTCAAAAGATCTCGGCAGAATACCTTTGAGAATGTATTGCAATCCCCAATGCATGCCTTGAATGCACATCTCAATAGCGGAGGCTTGGACAATTGGTCTTTGCGATTAAGACTTAGACTTCTCCACCATTAATGTAATCCACTACCTTCTCTTCTTTCCACCAAGCGGGAGTTGGTCAACTCCACCATACTCACAGTTCTACGAGTGCTGTAGAAACGATTGAGAAAGATCTGCTCCAGTTGCTCCCAACTATCCAGAGAGGCAGGGGCAAGATCAGTGTACCAATCAAACGCATTGCCTTTGAGAGAACGCACAAATTGCTTCACTAGGTGATCTCCATAGGTCCGGCATTGTTGCAAGTTTCAATGAAATGGGCGACGTCTTTCGCTTGGGTTGCCTTTCCCGTCAAATTGCTGGAAATTTGGTGGTTGATAACCAGCCGGCATCTTCAAATCATCAATTCTTTTGGTGTATGGCTTGATATAAGTCTGAGATGACTTCATGGACCCTCCGACTTTGTCATTGATCGTCCCATGATGAACTCCTGGAGTTGGTGATAGGGATGGTTCCGTTGGGGAGATCTTCGATTGCTTGCCAAGGTAAAGGACTTGGAGCCTTCCCGGTCCTTGAAAGAGTTTTCTGGAGCGACCTTCAAGTTGTTTGCCATATCGCGAGACTTGAAGACTTCTTGGTCTTTGGAAGTGACATCGTGTTCGTCCCTCTTCATCACGCATCACTTCTTTTGACTTACTTGCTTCCCCAACGGAATCAATCTTCTTTGGCAAGCCGCCAATTTGCATGTCTTGAGTCCGAACATGCGATGTGAGGGCTTCAATGGCCTTCGTGAGGGTAGCAATATGCTCCTCAAGAGTTGTGGAATTCGCCATCATTACGTCCGCAACCATTGGTGACGTGGGTCTATCGGAAGCTTCATGCGGAAAAGGAGGTTGATGCCAAACTCCTTTGACATGCTTCGCGCGTGATAGGTCCGGAAAGTTGTCCTTGAGATGACGAAAACAGACCTTAGCGGCGACCACCTTTGTAAGAGCGCCCTTCAAAGCCACAGTCTTAACAAAGAAGAACCTTCGAGCGGTAGAAGCAACCTTTGGTGCCATTTTTCTTGACTTCTTTGGAAAGGAGAGATGAAAGGAGAGATTGGTCCCACTGGATGTGCGAGAAATTTGTAACGCAAATTTCGTGTTAATCCTGAAAATGACAAAGAAAACACAAAAATACAAAGCGCCTCCGCTATATCCGGAGTCGTCAACTCAAATTAAAAGCACCTCCGCTATATCGAAGTCGTCAACTCAAAATTAAAAGCACTTCCATATATCCGGAAGGTCAACAATCAACACCAAATTAAAAGCACCCCGCATATATCCGGAGAGCATTAATCATCACCGACAAAAAAGTGGTACAATCTCTTGAATCCTTTGATTCTCCCTTTTTTGTCGGTGATGATTAATGCTCTCCGGATATAGCGGGGGTGCTTTTAATTTGGTGTTGATTGTTGACCTTCCGGATATAGCGGAAGTGCTTTTAATTTTGAGTTGACGACTCGATATAAATGGAGGTGCTTTTAATTTGAGTTGACGACTCCGGATATAGCGGAGGCGCCTTGAGGTTGACGAAGATTGGAAGGAACTTTTATGTTACCTTCGATCCCCTTGTTGAAGAAATTCAAGTCTTTTCTGTTGATCTTCGAATGTTGGAGATGCTTTTGATTTTCTTCTTTTGAAGAACTTCCGGCCTTTTTTGGAAGATCTCTGATGCTTTTGGTGTTGTTGCAGAGTGCTCGAAGCTTTTGCTCTGAGACTTTTCACCTTCTTTTTGTCTTCTCTTTTTCTGTTGTTCTCTGTCTCTTGAAGAACTTCAAGGATTTCTTGAAGATCTTCGAGTGTTGTTGATGAATGCTTGAACCTTCTGGTTCTGGGATTTCTATCAACTCTTCAATGTCTTCTGTGTCTTTGTAAATGACCAAGGCCTCTCCTATTTATAGTGCTAGGTGATGCCTTTGTATTAATTCACATTAAATGCATTCACACCCTTGATTGATTTCCAGAACATTTTGCATTTATTATAAACCAATAAAATCTCCAAATTAATTGATTTTAAGAGATTTATGATTTATTGACTTTTATATTATCTCCTAATATTTAATGTAGGAAATAATATAAAAATATTTAGATCTAATGGCATGTGTAGTATGTGACAAATATAATATGTCACATATTTTGTATATCTACATAGCCATTTAATTATATAAATAATTAAATCTCTAAGTTTCTTTAAAGAGATTTTAATCATTTATTTATTTTTTACATTATTCCCTAACAAAATTAAATAGGTAATAATATAAAATAAATTTTATCTAGGACAAATGTATTATGTGACATATTTGACATACCACATAATTTTTCATTTCTACAAATGCCCCCTCGAGACTTGTTGTTGTCCCGGTAAAATCTAACCGTAGCAACGAGTCTCGAAATTTTTTTCTATCAACATATTTTTCTTTCTTTCTTTCATGAGCAGCCGAGGTTGTTCCGGTGGGCCAGGCCCAAGGTTAATCAACATAGCAAAAATGCCCTAGGTTGGCCTCGGCAGATGTAATTTGATTTACTGTGATAGTATGTTTCCCTTTCTCCAAGGAGGCGGCGCCTCTTTTTTTTCCTTTTTTTTTTTTTTTTTTTTTTCAGCCGACTTGCTTCCTAAGTATGATGGACCGTATGTACCTATATAAAGGATTATAGGGTGGTGTAGAAATCTCATCACCCTTTGTCTTTTATTTCTCACCCTTACTGTCTTGATCAAATTTGAGGCTCTCAAGAATTATCAATGCGGTTGTTTCTCTTTGAATTCCCTTAAACGCGTCGTCTTCCCTCCGTCTTTGAGCAGTACCCATCGTACTATCGATCTTTTATTAATTTTTTCTTCTTTTTTTCTTAATTGTCGCAAAGATCATCGATTTCGACTCTCATGCATTTGCTAAAACAATCGAGTATTTTGTTTGCATATCTATAACTCTCTGCATGCATGCGGAGCATATGTATATACACTTGAAGGTTTGCAAACCTGGTGCTGTTTCAATTTTTCTTTTTCTTTTATGAAGTATAACCTGTTTCCTTTGCTCTCTTTCTCGTCGCCATGATAGCATGCCTGCACTACCGTGGATCTTCCGTGGTCTCTTTCCTTTTTTTTTTTTTTTTTTTTTTTTTTTTACAGATGATTAACTATTTGGAGAATATTACCCCTTTTTTGTGTCAACCGGCAATCAATCGGGACAGTTGTTTGATGATGTGGCGCTGACTAGAAAATTTTCTATATATATATAAACTTTTTTTTTTCTTTTTATTTTTTTTTTTTTTTTTTTTTTTTTTTTTTTTTTTTTTTATTTTTTTTTATTTTTATTTTTCAGATTTTCAGATCATGGTTGTTTTCCGGGAGGTGGCGAAAAATAATAAAAGATACTTGGTGGTTGTGCATGGTCCAGAACACGCGGATCAAACTGGGTTTAAGCTTGCGGTTCATCCACCTATGAGTGGCTCTCGTTCTGGCAGCCTAACCCAAGGTATCGACACAACAACACGACTTTACATGGAGTTGAAGCGGTCGAACGGCCATGTGGAGTACGCGCTATGCCCTTTGGCGAATAGCACGAAGCCTCGGAGCCACACTTTTTCCACCCTTGGTCGGGGAATCATTGACGGCGAGGTCCAATGGGAACCGTGTTAAAACCACAGAGTCTTTACCTTCATCGAGCGATATTGGGAATGGCTCGAAGATGTGCTTTCCGCGATAAAAGCATTACGAAAAGACCGGTTTATATGATGCCCTAAGCGCATCTCTCTTCAGCTACTCCAAATGCCCAAGCGCCATCCGAGCTTTCTGCGAGGCATGGTGTCCAGAAACTAATACGCTTCACACTGATGCCGGAGAGATGTCCATCTCCTTAGCGGATTTATGGCACATTGGTGGACTTCCTGTCACAGGAGATTTGTACGAGGAGGTCATCCCTAGCGTTGACGAGTTGATCGCTTTCGGATGCTCATCAAAGGCGAAGTCCTTCCGTGAGTTGTCGACATCTTTTGATGCATATCTTCACTGCTTGGTGGGCGTTTATGACCACGAGAACCCGAAAGTTCCCCTCTCCCGCTGGGTTGATTATTGGTGTAAAAAGTCGACGGTGTACAAAAAGCCCACCCCGGAGAAAAGAGGAGCGTATCGTCCAAAGGATACTCAAAATCCTAGTGGCGCCATAGCAGAAAATCCTCAGCGATGGTCGAAAAAAGATGAAGAGTTGTTTGCTCGCCTTCATATTGACGAAAACTCAAGGGAGGAGTCCTTCCTTGCGCGCTTTATCGCTGTTGGTTGTGTTCGTTTGCCCTCCCGTCTAGTGATGCGACAATCAGGCCTTCGACTTTTAAAATGGCAAGTCTGATCGCCCATGGGAAAGTTCATTGCCTTGCCGTTCCAGTGTTGGCCAACATATATAGAGGGTTAAACATGGTTTCACGCTCGCCTGCGCTTTGAGCGGGGGGATGCTTGTCTTCCATGGCATTACGTCATTGGGTGGATTGCACGTTATTTTGGAACTCATCACGAGTGTCATCACCTTTGCTGGACCCATGATGGTTTCTTACTCTGCGCGTAGGAGGGCCAAAAACCTCAATGATCATGAAGGTCGAGACCTTATTCACCAAGCTCGTGGCGTCGCTTGGTGGGCATCTGTTCGAAAAGAACCAAAACAGAGCTTAAAGTTGATGATGGTGGATTGCCTACTCGAGATCAGTCTTTTTCGGTCGGTCGACCGAGCTTCTTGGTATTTCATCAAGATGGAGCATGCTTTTACGAGAGCCGTATAGCCCGTGACGGTTCGCCACGGCAATTCGGGTTCTTCCAAGTCGTTCCAAGGACCTCCACGACGATGGCCGCCAGATCACAATTGGGACGGAAAACAATTATGGGAAATGTACTTTACTCCCAATAGTCGTCTCAAGGTAGTATTTCCCGAAAGCCCTCGGGAATATGATAGTTACTTCTCTTCCAACTTTGGTGAGTGGTGGCCACAAGTGCATGGCTCAGTGCACCGCTTGATGGAAGATCTTCTCTAGTCGCGCGATCACGAGGGGCTCTACTAAAGCAAAGCAAAGTACCCCTATCATAAAGATAAAGAACGTCGAGCCTCCGGAACCTCACAAGGAATCACTCTCCCAAAACCTCTTTGTACCCGAAGCGGGTTGAAAAGCCCAAGGATGTCCGTGCCGATTTGAAGGAGAAGAGACAACTAGATGATGCGGCCCGGTTCTTAGCGGCGGCTCTCTCTCGTGAATAGCGATGTGAACCTAGGCGTCAAAGGAAAGGTACCGGGAAACAGTAATCACTTACTCCTTGACGGATAGCGATATTAATTGGTCGACCTTTTTTGATGGTGTCCCATCTCCGAGTCACTTTATCACAAACTTTTCAAGGATTGTAAGACTCTTACTTCATTCGTTGCATTGTTTTATTATATTTATTGCCTGCTCACTTTGCAACTTTTTTTTTTTTTTTTTTTTTTTTTTTTTTTTTTTTTTTTTTTTTAGTTGGACAATGAACCTCTATACGTGGCTAATCTTCCGCAACAAAGCGAGCCATCAACCAACGGTCCCGATGCCTTCAGCTTGGAAGCTCAAAAGGTCGGGAAGGAGCACACTCTTCCAATAATTGAAGATGGCAATGATACTTTACCATCCTGCATTCTCATGAGAGAAATGACTTTGGTACCAATCTTATGCCCAATGCGGAGGTTACCGCTGAGAGCGGCACTCAGATCGTCGATGGTGAAACTGAGTTAGGTGATCAAGACGTTGATGAAGGTCTTTCTACACCCCATTCCGTGAGTGAGAGCGCGTCATACTTCCTCCTTTGGCCTCACTTCCCGAAAGCGAGAGGTTTGAGTTCAAGCCAAGGGGCGTGATCTCGAAGTGTCATCACCACTTTCTTGAGGCGTTGTGGGAATCTATCGAGACAAGCTCTCATGTCGCGCTATAGACAAGTTATCCTCCGTTAAAAGTGGTGTTTATGAAATATTCTTAGAGATGGAGAATACCAAAGTGTTGGACCTTTCCCATTTGAAGTCTCTTCCGGACACACTTTTTAGGAACGCCTCACACTCACGGAGCCGCTTTGGATGACGTTTGAAGCGGCTTCTGAAGAGGAGCATGATGCAAAACTTTCAATTCTTTGCGAACATCTTTGAGAGGCCGAGATAGTGAAAGGTACATCTTGAAAAAGTCAATCTTCTCAAGATAGGCTTTGGAGATTCGGTAGAAGAGAAGAACTCCAAAAGGAATTGGCCGCCTGCAGAAGAGGAGAATGAGGTTGCTTTGTCACTCAACAATTTTGATGAGGACTACATGGGTTGACCGCTCGTGTGTCCCAACCGAGGGGGAGATCGCCGACTTGGAGGCACATTTCCATTCTGACGAGAGGAGATTGATGTTCGAATAAGATGAGGAGTTACTAGAAGGCAACCGGCGTGACTTGGAAGACTTCAAGCTACCCGTTTAAATCCCTTTTTTTGTTCTTGAGATTTCTTATTTGCTTGTTTATTTACTTTCTTCCTAGATGTAATAAAACTTTATTGCTATCAATAAAATCTTATTATTTTCTTTCCATCTCTTTGAAGTCCTTTTTTTGTAATGAGTGAGCTTGAAATTCACTTTTTTTGTTTACGAATGGACCTTTTTTTTTTTTGGTATGGTGAACTTGGAGTAACTTCCCAAGCCGCCCTCGTGCCCCGGGAATGCTTTTAGGGGATCAAGTCAAACGTAGTTCAATTTTTTTTTTTTTTTTTTTTTTTGATATGATTAATGCAGTTTAGGCTCGTGCTTAGGAGCAATGTTCGATTTATGCGTAAAACCTTTTGAGAAACTTGCCATTGATTGGGCCAAGCTTCACGCCGTCTTTGTCCACTAACTTGTATGCACCGTTAGTGTAGACCTCCCGGACAACATAAGGGCCATCCCATTTTGAAGTGAACTTGTTTTTGGACTTATGTGTCATGATGATAGGTCTTCTCACTGCAAGGACCGTTTCACCAACATGGAATGATCTCGGACGCACTTTCTTGTTGAATGCCTTTGACAACCGTGCTTGGTAGCATTCAAGATTCTGTTGAGCTTGGAGCCGCTTTTCGTCCAGTGCTTCCAATTCTTCAAGGCGAAGGCGATCATTTTCTTCATCAGTCAGACCTTCTTGGATAGCGATTCTCAGTGAAGGGATTTGCCTCTCAAGGGGCAGCACAGCTTCAACACCGTATACAAGAGAATAGGGAGTGGCCTGAGTTGGCGTCCGAAAAGTTGTACGGTATGCCCATAGCGCTTCACTCATCCGCTCGTGCCAGTCTTTCTTGTGCCTTGCAACCACTTTCTTCAACAAGTTGCATAACGCTTTATTGAAAGCTTGACAAGTCCGTTGGCGGCGCATTGTACATGGAGGACTTGTGTTGTTTGAAGCTGAACTGCTCACACAGCTTATCAACCAAGCTATTCACGAACGGCTTCCCATTATCCGTGATGATGTAGCGTGGAACTCCATAGCGATAGATGATGTTTACTCGGATGAAGCGGACCACATCCTCTTTCTTCACCTGGCGCGTTGCAACATGACCTCGGCCCATTTAGAAAGTAGTCGGTGGCGGCCAAGATATAAAGATGTTGGCCCGATGATTTCGATGGGGACCAACCACATCCATTCCCCAGGGCATCAAAGGCCATGCCGCTTTCATTGGATGTAATGGCTCGGGAGGTTGATGAATAAAGTTAGCATGGAATTGGCATGCTTCACATTTTCGAGCGTAATCCATGCAATCTTTTACCATGGTCGGCCAGTAGTATCCCATTCTCTTGATGCGAAAGTGTAGCTTCGGACCGGACTGATGGGCGCCACAAATCCCGGAGTGAGCCTCCTCTATGGCGTGAAGAGCTTCATCTTCTCCAAGGCAACGAAGAAAGACTCCTTCAAAAGAACGCCGATACAAGATATCATTATGAAGGAAGAAGCGTGGAGCCCGCCGTCTTATGTCAACTTTCTTCTTTTGATCGTCGGGGAGCTTTCCGTATTTCAAGTACTCCACTAATGGATGACGCCAGTCCTCTTGGTCTATTTCATAGACGCAGACAGCATAACTATCATTATCTTCTTCCTCATCTTCTTCGAAGTATGGAGGAACCACCCACTCGCTCCTGACGGGGACTTGCGTCTTTCCATCGGCGATTGCCGATTATCGCGACCAAGTTTGCTAGAGCGTCCGCTTGCTTATTTTCTTTTCTTGGAACATGCTCAATTGTGACGTCGCCAAGGTAAGCAATGATTTTTCTTGCATACTTGTAGTATGGGACTAATTCCGGCTTTTTTACATCGTAGGCGCCTTCAAGCTGGTTGATGATCAACTGAGAGTCGCCGTACACGTTCAGTCTGCATTGCTTCATATCCATCGCCATCTCAAGCCCTAAGATCAAAGCTTGATACTCAGCAACATTGTTGGAGCAACATTCTGTCAATTTGAAGGAGTATGGCAACACTTCGCTTTCCGGGGAAACAAAGATGACTCCGGCACCAGCCCCATCTCGTCGCGCTGCCCCGTCAAAGTACATTCTCCATGGTGGAAGGACTTCAATCACCATGACATCCTCATCAGGCAGATCGTCTGATAGTTCCCACTCTGCCGGGATAGGGTGATCAGCCAAGAAGTCTGCGAGCACTTGCCCTTTGACAGCCTTTTGAGACACGTAAACAATTTCAATTCTTTGAAGTTGGAGATACCACCTTGCCAACTGGCCGGACAACACAGGCTTGGACATGACGAACTTCGAGAGGATTTTCTTTTGACACCAAATGTATAGTGTGAGCTTGAAAATAATGCTTAAGCTTCTGGATGACGAATATGAGTGACAAACAGAGCTTCTCAATTGGAGAGTATTTCAGCTCATGTGGAGTCATTGTTCGCTCAAATAGTATAATGCATTTTCTTTGCCCTTGTCATTTTCCCAGCAAGCGGTTACCTGCGATCGTTCTTATGCGCTGTGTGATGTAAAGGATTAGAGGTTTACCTTTAACAGGGCTGCCAAGACCGGAGCATTCGTCAAGAAACGTTTTAATGTTTTCAAACGCCTTTACGCACGAGTTATCCCATTCAAACGGGACTCCTTCCTCATCGATGGCTGAAAGGTTGGCATCTTCCGGCGAGGTTTGATATAAACCTTCGTATATAGGCGATTTACCTTGCGGAGGCTTACGAGTTCACGCGAGTTACGAGGCTCGAGCATCTTCACGATGGCTTCTACTTTGGGTGGTCAATTTCTATTCCTCGATGTCGAACGATGAAGCCGAGGAATTTGCTGAATCGACTCCAAATGCACACTTTTGGGGTTCATCTTGATTGGAATCTTGGAGCCTATCAAAGACTAATCTCAAGTCGTTTATGTGGTCGGCCTTCTTCTTCGACTTGACGACCAAGTCATCAACATAACATTCAACGTGTTGGTGTAGCATGTCATCGAATATTTTACGCATCGCGACGCCGATAAGTTGCCCCGCATTCTTTAATCCAAATGGCATCACCTTGTAGCAATAAATACCCTTGGGCGTTGAAATGCCGTGAGTTCTTCGTCTTCGGAGCCATACGGATTTGATTATAACCCAAGATCCATCCATGAAGGATAACACCTCGTGACGAGTGGTTGCATCTACCATCACCGATGATTGGCAAGGGAAACTCATCTTTGGGGCATGCGTTGTTCAAGTCTCGAAAATCAACGCAGAACCACCGAATTTGCCCATTCTTCTTCCTCACGGGTACGATGCTTGAAATCCATGTTGGATATCTAACCTCACGAATGAAGCTTTGCTTCAATGAGTTTGTTGACTTCTGCTTCTGCGAGAGGCACGAGGTCCGGCCTAAATCTTCTTTGAGCTTGCTTCACGGGGCCGCGATCCCTTCTTTACAGATAATTGATGAACGGCTACTTTTGGGTCTAGACCAGGCATCTCTTTGTACGTCCATGCAAATACGTCTTTGTATTCCTGCAAAAGTTCGAAGTAGACATTTTCCTCTTCTGAAGACAAGAGAGCACTGACGAAGGTTGGTCGCGGCTCATCCTGGGTGCCAAGATTGACTTCTTTCAATTCATCGATAGTGGGCTTGACCCCTTCTTCCAGCTCCAGGGGCGCTTCCTCGGCATCCTCTTCAATTTCATCATTTCCCAAGGTGATATGATAGACGGAAGCCCGTTCCTTCACTTCATCAAGTTCCATGACTTCTTCTAACACCGTTCTAGTTACGGCGGGATACAATTCTTCACCGACGGTGATAATATATGAGGATCCAACGCTTTCTTGAGCTCATTTTCTTGCACATTCTACATATCGTGCTTGGCGGCGATTTTAGTGTAGACCACCGTCGCGCACTTTAGCCTTCATTATATTTCCACAATGAACGAGAAGACATGTATGACGCCTCATTCTAGACGGGATCAGGCTCTTGATTTCTTTGGAGTCAATGTTTGTCATCTCCTTTCCGGGAGCATGCACTGTGTTGATCGATTTCGGCTCTTGACACCCTTAGATTTTGGCGGGTTCTTGGTTGTGACCGAAAGCCTTTCAAAGACCGATACACGTTCTTTCTTGGGTTGCAACCTCTCAAACACCGATGGCCTTTCATGTAGAGGTTCTGGATGTTTGATGATGATGATTCTTCTTCAACTCCAATATAGTTATTGGTTGCCTTCCTTATTGAGATCTGGACAAAGGTGAGGATTATACCCGAGACCCTTTCGGGACCCAATAACCGAACATTAGCTTTTGTGGATTTTTGCATTTCTCCATTCTTCGTTTTTGCCCCCATTTTTAGAGCGGGGCTTGGGATCCATTTGTTGCTTTTGCGAGGAGTTTGTAAGCAATAGGATCAAAACCTTCCTTCCTTGTGGCTGGCAATATTCCATGTTCTATAACCGGACCTTCTTTAGGACGGGTAAACCCCTGTAGAGGAGCATCTGTTTGTACGGCATTGATCTTGGGAAGTGGCAGCGTCAGTCCACTCATCGCTTTGGATTTTTGGTGTTGAGGAAGTGATGATTTTGTCTCTCCATGCTTGCCAACCCCCCTCTTGTCTTCTGACGGTGTGTCCTTCTCCTCATCATCATTTTCTTGTGACTTGGAAATGCCTACTATCTTCAAAGAAGCCGGCTTCAGGTAGAATTTTGCATCTGCAAAGTGAGTTTCGCTTCATGAAAGGTTTTCATCAAAGAACGACCTTTCTTAAAACACCATTGCGCCAATACTTAAAGCATTGATGAAGGGTTGAAGGGACGACTCCATTCTCGTGTAACCACGGCCTCCCTAGCAACATGTTGTAGGACGTTCTGGCATCAATCACATGGAACAGTGCGCTTGAAGATAGTTCATCTATCAAGATGTCAAGTCGGATCACACCAATGGCTCTTTGCCCCCTTGGTTGAATCCATGGATCATAAAGGCGTATCGGCCGGAGAGTTCATCCATAGAGACACCCAACTCTTTCATTACTCGGAGCGGCAATATGTTTCTGGTGATCCTCCATCTAGTAACACGCGATTAATTTTTGCTCACGTGTGTATGTTGTGACAAATAGCGGGCGGTTATGGGGTGCCGATCCAAGAAGCATGTCATCATCTGTAGAAGGTGATCTCAACCATGCAAGCAAGCTTTGAATTGTTTGAAGCCGCTTCCTCGATCGGCAAATCTTCATTTTCCTTTTCACCATATCTTTCTTCTGCGTGGATAGCGTAACACAGGACAACTTCATCCTCTGAGTTTTCTTCGGTCGTCTCACTTTTGGAGACTCTTTTGGGCATGTACTCAATAAGGTGATTGGAGTATGAGGGCTTCAGACTCGACCCTTCAGGAAGATCCTCTTCACTTTCTTGTTTACCTTCCTTTGATTTCTTCTCATCTTTCTTGCCCTTCGGCCTCTTCTTGTCTTGGAAGACTTGGAACAAATCGTCTTTGGTTCTTCCAATTTGAAACAAGGTGACTTCCTTTGCTTTTTCTTGCGAGTCACGAAATCCATCCATCATTGTCCTGTTCGACCAGGCTTGAGTTTTTTTTTTCTTCCGCGCCGACTTTTGCTTGTTTGGGAGACGTTCATTCTTTCTTAGCTATGGGTAGAGAGTCGTTGAATTTAATCTTAACAGGGTCGAGTGATCCGAATTGGATGGTCATGCAATGACCATTTGTCGGCTCTGCTATGGTGATTTGATTTGTGCTTGCCTTCTCTTCTTCAAGCACGATCTTTCCTTCCTCGGCCAAACGCATAACCTTGTCCTTGAAGACAAAGCATTTTTCGATGGGATGACCAAATAAGCGATGATATTTACAATAGTTACCTTCGTGGGCTCTTGCGCGCATCCTCCGGACGCTTTGTTTCGGAAGTTCAATGAGTTTCAATTTCAACAACTCATCAAAATTGCGGTACATCGTAATCGAAGAATGGATACTTCCTCTGTTGCCTTTCATTCGAGTTGGCCTCCGCTTTTCAACTTGTCGTGGCTCAACCTTCCTCCATTCAGGTTGGCTTGATCTTTGGGTTGTTAACTTTTACTGGAGCTATGGTGGTAGCGTTGGACTCCTTCTTTTCCGTTCTTGGAGCAGCTTTAACAGGTTTCTTCATTTCTTGTTTTTCCTTGATCCTTCTAGGATCCTGAACAGGGGCCTGACCTCCATTGGCGTCAATGCTCAGTTCCATGTCATGCGCACGAGTGGCTAACTCCTCAAAAGATCTCGGCAGAATACCTTTGAGAATGTATTGCAATCCCCAATGCATGCCTTGAATGCACATCTCAATGGCGAGGCTTGGACAATTGGTCTTTGCGGTTAAGACTTAGACTTCTCCACCAAGTGTTAATGTAATCCACTACCTTCTCTTCTTTCCACCAAGCGGGAGTTGGTCAACTCCACCATACTCACAGCTTCTACGAGTCTTGTAGAGCGATTGAGAAAGATCTGCTCCAGCTTGCTCCCAACTATCCGAGAGGCGGGGCAAGATCGATGTACCAATCAAACGCATTGCCTTTGAGAGAACGCACAAATTGCTTCACCAGTGATCTCCATAGGTCCCGGCATTGTTGCAAGTTTCAATGAAATGGGCGACGTGCTGCTTTGCTGCTTCGGGTTGCCTTTCCCGTCAAATTGCTGGAAATTTGGTGGTTGATAACCAGCCGGCATCTTCAAATCATCAATTCTTTTGGTGTATGGCTTGATATAAGTCTGAGATGACTTCATGGACCCTCCGACTTTGTCATTGATCGTCCCCATGATGAACTCCTGGAGTTGGCTGATAGGGATGGTTCCGTCGGGGGAGATCTTCAGATTGCTTGCCAAGGTAAAGGACTTGGAGCCTTCCTGGTCCTTGAAAGAGTTTTCTGGAGCGACCTTCAAGTTGCTTGCCATATGCAGAGACTTGAAGACTTCTTGGTCTTTGGAAGTGACATCGTGTTCGTCCTCTTCATCACGCATCACTTCTTTTGACTTACTTGCTTCCCCAACGGAATCAATCTTGCTGGCAAGCTTCGCAATTTGCATGTCTTGAGTCTGAACATGCGATGTGAAGGCTTCAATGGCCTTCGTGAGGGTAGCAAAGGGGTCCAAAAATAGGTGTTCTGGCTTGCTAACAACTGCCTCACGAACAGGAATAACCCGCGGCAAGATAGGAACCGGATCATCTTCAAGTGAAGTATTGAGTACAACCGAATGTTTCTCCTTCTCAGCAAGTTCTGACTCAGTTTCCTCCACTTTCTCCATAAAATTCGGCTTATTATCCTCTACCATTCTCTCATAATCATCGCCTTTCAACTCGTTCTCTCGAGTATTAGTAATCACTTCGTTTGTTGCTTCAACCAAGTCTTTTTCTCGTGCTGACTCACGATTCAAACAAGCTTCCTCGTCGATTCTACGTAGTTCTTGCAATAAATCAGGGCAATCATAATAGTGATGACCACTTCCTTTACAATGAGCGCAAAAAACAGAAAACGGCTCTTTAGAAGTTTTCTTAACCATTTCTGTACCACCACGGTTACATCTACCACCATGATTACTTCTTCTGCCACGGTTATCTCTACCACTACAGTTATATTGCTCAGTTACTCCCTTCAACATATTCTTCATCTCATCCATCATATGATCAAAACGTCGTTCTATCATCTCCAAATTTCGATTCATCATATCATCAAAATTCCGAAAATAGGCATCCATAGTACTCTCCCTTGACATTACTTAAGATCAAAATTCACCAATAATTCCAACAACAATAATAATTTTCAACACAAATTTGCAATTACCACCATCACCTGAAAGCTGATCCACTCTTGTTGTTCCACATAAAATAAGGGGCTGGATTTTTTTTTTTTTGTTAACCAATGGAGATAAAAATAAAAAATCAAATAGGCCGAGAATTGGTCAAGGTCGACGCAGAACAAGAAGCTGGAACGGATTGGTTTCTGTATTATTGTTTTTTTTTTTTTTTTTTTTGGAGATCAGGAACGAAAATAGCTTTGGAAAGAAAAAGCTAGAAATTTTTTTTTGTAAAAGTACAATAGAACAAGAACAAAAATATAATGATACACAGGATTTGATGATTTTTTTTTTTAATAGGAAAAGAAATAAAACGCAAGAACAAATTAAGAACAAGGATATTTGAACGCAGGAACTAGGAAGGAAAGAAAATAAATAAAATAAAAGGGATATTTGGATACCGTCAGTGTCTCGCTCTGATACCAACTGATGTGATCCGTAGCCGAATCAGATCTGAAAATGCCCGAGGACTTGACTGAAGGCACCAATAAGACGAGCACCGCGACCCTTGACTAACCCGTAGCCAAAAACCTTGGTATAATGGACACCCACAAGGTTCGCTCACAACCTCGATAAGTCCCGTTTGGAATCCACCAAACAACGGTTTGGAATCCACCAAAACCAACGTGAGAAAACTCACCAAAGCTTAAAAGCTTCAAATATAATATATCAAAATTTATCTATCTTAAAAAGATTACAACCAAAGCCCTTTTTATAGGCTAGAATAAAAGACCTAAACTACTCCCAAAGCAATGTGGGACAAAGTTATTTAACAAAAATATAAATTAAAATAAAAGAAATAAATACTAGTAAAATTCTAGAAAATATGTCAAACTTGCAATGTGGGATAAATGATCAAATAAATAGTCTCCAAGCCAAAACGTATCGCATCAGAACCCTTCTGAGCTCTTCACCTGGCACGCTTTCCCCTTTTTGTTCGTGCACTAGTCTCTTCCTCGCTTTGAGATTTAACCTTAACGCCTAGTGGATTCCAAATTTTCCAATGTCAGCTCTACTTCACTACGCCTTACAGAAGCACTAACTTCCATGAGCGTCTTATTGTGGCCCTTTTCCTCATGTTCTCTAAGTAGTACTATCATAAACTCGTGCTCACAGGTTTCTACAAGAACCTCTCGATGCTTAGGCCTCTCATCTTCTATCTCCACAACTTTAACGGCTCCAGAACCATAGGTCATCATGCAGCGTTCAGGCCTATTGTCTAGGGGTTCTAAGATCTTAATAGTTACTGCATCATTATTCAACCTTAGAGTGATTTCCCCGTTATCATAATCCATGATCGCCCGGATGGTAGCTTAGAAAGGGCGTCCTAATAAAACTGGGGCACTAGGATCCTCCGGTATGTCTAAGACTGTGAAATCTATCGGGAATGTGAATCCTCCTGCCTTGATTGTGCAATTCTTTAGCAGACCGGTAGGCATATTGATAACGCTCTAAGAAGTACCATTATACCTTTATTCACCCTGAATTATTCTCAAGAGAGGAGAGATAGGCTCGTTATTATATGAGATATGTGTTAATTGCTATGAGCATGTTCCTAAGTTCAAAATTCTGCATCTGTGTCATTATCCTGAATATTTGGTACTATTTCACCTCGTTTTATGTGTTTTACAGGATGTATCAAATCCGGAGCATTTCATGACGGATCTGGATCAAGGGTAGAATATTGGGCCAAGTAAATGAAGTCCAAGAAGTGATCTGCCGGAGAAAAAGAAGAATTGAAGGCTCGGTTTACCGTGGGCTAGGCCCGATAAATCGAGGGTCTTAGGGAACAAGAAATTGATTCTGCCTCATCTACTAGGTCAGTTAGGGTTTATGAGAGTCATAAGTCGGCTATTGTATCTATATAAAGCTGCATAAACCGATTATTACATAAGTTTTGCATATTCCATCTTATAATATATACAATTTCAATGCAATAAAGTTCTCCTAAGCTTTTGTAGTTTATTTTCCGGTTTCCTTCCCTTCCCTACCATCTCTAGCTTGAGTGGATCAAGCTAGATCTCCATTGTTGAAGGTATGAAGCTTTGAACGTTCCGTTATGTCTTTAATATGGTAGATCTGCTTGTATTTACGTGTTTTTGTTAATCTGCATGTTTAAAGACCCCATAATTTACTTAGATTAATCAGCACTGATCAATGTAGATCCAGAAATAAGAAAAGTCGCCCCCGGTAAACCGGTGGTCTATACCGGTTTACCGAGGCAAAAATTAGAAAACCTAATCTGGAGGCTCAGCGTCAGCTACGTTGATCGACAAATAATTAAAACGAGTAATAGGTCTGGCCAATTTAGTATTCGTAATTCGTAAATTAACATGAAGTACTGATAGTGAAGTGTTAGGACAATGTCTTGATGGACCCTAGGAACGTTCTAATCAGTATCGATAGCTGCCTAGGCAGGTTAACGGTATGAGTTAGTGCTCAATACCGGCAATTCTAGTTCTTTGTGCGTATGGGCTATTACGGACCAATTAAGGAGGGTAGTTGGCGTATAGATTATCTACTACCATGGTCGGAGTAGATAGGGTTAAAAGTTGCACCCGTAGCTTAAAACTGAATTAAAAGCTTGCTCAACTAATTTAATGATATTATGTGGGGAAGTAAACATAAGTTTTAACTAATCCAAGTTAGTAGATCGGTGGGAAGAGGGGGAGGAATGCCACGTTTCTTTCATGTACTTTGTTGGTCAAAGACCATAAATGTGTCTTCTTAGTTAAATTAGAATCGTTTATGCTTGAGTTGCATTGTTTCTGTGGGATCGACCTTGATTCGCCCTTTCTATACTGCGATTGACCTAGTACTCTTGCAAGTAATATCGACGTTAGTGACTTACACGCGATCACATATCCCTGGTCCGATCGACAAAGGTCATGGACCGGGTTTGGTCCATGGTTACTTGAATCTTAACTTTTGTGAGAGGAGAAAGGAAGAATATTGCAACTCGAACCGGAGTCACAGAGCCCTAATCCTACAGATACACCATTAATAGAAATCGGGAGTCGAAACGTCCCTGAGTCCCCTAGTGTGGGCAATCTTTCCCAACACCTCCCCTCAAGTGTGGGCAGTCTCTCCCAACTCTAGCACAAAATTTTCATTCAAAAGTGTGGACAATCTCTCCCAACACATGCACAATTTTTTTAAGTAATGTTCCAACCAGGGTTCGATCCTGTGACCTCTGGCTTTGATACCATGTTAATATCAAGCGCTTATCACTCTACTAAAACCAATTGGTTTTAGTACAATGGTAAGCGCTTGATCTTTAACATGGTATCAGAGCAAGTGTTGGGAGAAATTTCCACACTCTTGAATGAAAAATTGCGCAAGTATTGAGAAAGATTGCTAACAATTGAGGAGGGTGTTGGGAGAGATTAATTCCATACTCTTGAATGAAAATTGTGCAAGTGTTGGGACAGATTGCCAACACTTGAGGGGACTGTTGAGAGAGATTTCCTACACTCTTGAATGTATAAAGAATATAGTAACGCCTTTACTGATACCAATTGATTTTAGTACAACGGCAAGTGTTGCGAAGGTCACTCCTAACAGTTGACGGGAAGGACGGACCCAAAGGAAATGGCTGGTAAACAAAGCCCACCGATCCTAACAATGTCTCTTCTAAAAAACCGTATTAACTCGCTTTATTAATATATATTATGATTCCGACAATACATCACTTAGACCGGAAGTTACTACCGTTCAACAATGTGAAACTAACAATTTTCAACAAAAACAATGTGAAAGCAAAGATTGATAAACAAAAGGATGTGAAACCAAGAGTCAACCCATATGAAAAACGGCTGACCTGAATAACAATTGATGGGGAGTTTTTTCAGTACTTGGTCGGTGTAATTACATAGGAGGAAGTGTAATTACATAAGACAATTTCTAACAAATGAAGAGGATCTTCCGTGAAATATTCATTACTTTATTTATACCACACTACATGTGGTACTACATCATACTTGGTGAAAATCGAATTAGAATCAAAAATAAAATCTCCGCATTGTCAATTCTGTAAAAACGATGAGGTACACCGGTAGATGAAGTATTGTGGTAGAACAGATTTGATGCAAACAATAGCAACCTTATTAATAACTTCATTTGTTATTTGTACTTAAAAAATAAAGGTTAATAATATAGTTTTATGTGTTGTCTATGATATAAGGGAAAAACATTGTAATATTCCACATTTCTCATTAAGGATAAAATAGTCATTTGAGATATATTTGAATTTATTTCCTTTTCTTTTGCTTTTTGGTAAAAAGGGAACAAAAAGAATCTAATAAGATGGGGTTAAAAGGTAATTACGGAATCTAATCCTAATTTACTACCCATAACCGCCTCCTTTTTTTAAGACATCACTTTCAAGAGAAAAAAAACTCCCTCTTTATATTTTTGTTAGAGTTTTGAGATTTTTGTAGTTAATGGTTTTTATCTTTCGTAGTAGTGATCGTAGATAGTAGCGGATCTAGAAAAATAAGCCGCTTAAGACGGGTCTTGACACCGGATATATCTTTAATTAAAAAAAAGAACCTTAATACAATAATATACACATGTATATGGTAATAAGAAATTCAACGGGGGCTGCCGCCACCGGTGCGGTAGGTGTGGATGTGGCTCTGCCCCTGATCATAGATATAATTTGTGTTGTAGGAATCGTAGAGGTGATAGAAGGTTGCTTGGATTTTGGTTTTTCGCGGTTGTAACCATCAAAATATGGTAAATAGGTGTTCTCATTGGATTTATTGTTTGTTATGATGTTTGTATGTAATGGATTATGCTCATTTGATTGCATGTTTGGGGATTTGTGTTGAAGTATTTGTGTTTTGGAATGGGTGGATTTTTTGGTCATGTTTTCTGTTGAAAATATCAATTATTATACATAAGAATCAGAACATTAATCACGCAGGAATTCAGAATTCTTTTGTATTTATGTCTTTCATATTATGTATTGTACCTATATATTTTCACAATTGTACTCTACTCAAATCAATGAAAACAATTTCCTAATTCCCTATTATGGTAACAGAGCTTTTGAATAACCTCATTCATCGATCCTAAGCGATCTTCTAAGAATTTCGTCTGGATGGAGGTTTGTAATATTGATCTAAACGAACCCTCACCCATCATCTTTTACATTCATTTGCATTGTTTTTCATTTGTTTACGTTGATTTAAAATTTTCCTAAATGAATTTTGATGTTGTTTGCATTCATAAGCTTATTTCATGCTTCCCTAATGGATCAACATATCTTTTTTTACTTCACCCAATTGCATGTCAATTTGTTGCATTCTTTTTTTTCTTTACATTGATTAAGTATATTGCTTTGGCTATCAACACCTGAATACATGCTATTCCTCTTATCCTTTTCATTATCTCCAGCCCCAACATCGAATAATGACCGTGTTGTTGCAATTCCACTTAATTCTCTTCCTAAACAATTTAGATCATAAAATTCTAAATGATCTTTAGCACAATAGGCTTAACGGTAATCCTTTAATATCAAAGATTCCAGGAAGTATGTATTCTTCTCTCATAATCCTAATTTCTGTTCTTTAAATGTTTCCACCCCGTCAACATCCCATTTAAGTTCCTAAGATGTGATTGCATGTTTCCTTGATTTAATCGCCACTCTTCTATTTATCACTCATCATCTTTACATTTCTTTTTCTTGCTTTTTCAATATCTACCATCGGCAACTCTAAACTTCAGTCGATTTGCTCTATCTCATTCTATAAATTCTTCTATTATTTTTTTATGGTATGTATTCAATCATCTCAAGGATGGTCTTTCCTCCAAATATTTCTTCCTCCTGATCACTTTTTCTATCATGACTCTTCCAAAATTTCGAGTCATCCATTGCAGGTTCAAGCATTTACAGATTGTTGTGCAGAAGTTGTTGCCGATTGATGTTGAGAAGTTTGCTGCAGTAAATATTTTGGGTAAAGAACCCGTAGACATCATGTGAAGGACGCAAGATTACTTCATTTCATTCTCATGGGATTGCGGATGCGTGTTCAACATATTACTGATACACAAGAATCAAAACATTAATCACGCAAATATTCAGAAAATATTTTGTATTTATGTCTTTCACATTTTGTATTCTACCTGTATATTTTCACCATTGTACTCTACTCAAATCAATGAAAACAATTTCCTAATTCCCTATAATTTTAAATGACAAAGGTTGCGAGTTGTTTTACTAGATTTTCGGTACCGTCATGCTCACGATGTGGCGCCCCCTGGACCCGGATGCAGTAGCGCTAAATAGTCGTAAATGTCCGGTCAATCGCTTAGACCGCCCTCGCTTGGTCTAGTGCAAAAGCTAACCCGAGTTGATGAGACGCTTTATGTCTCACACTTATATAAAGGGTGAGCGTTCACTTACTTTATCTTGATGTGGGATATCACATTCTCCCCTTATAAGGATCAAGCGTCCTCGCCAGGCGGCCAAGACTTGTCCCGGATCGTCCCTACCGAGAGGTAATCAGAGGCCATCCTTACACCGTCTTCTTGTATGCGGTGCGGCGCATAGTTCCGCTCGATAGTCGGCTCGATACCGTTCTCAGAACGCCTCAGAGCCTGTGTCTGCAGTAGCGGCTAAATGAGTCGTAAATGTCCGGTCAATCTGCTTAGACCGCCGTCCTCGCTTGGTCTAAAAGGGCTAACCCGAGTTGATAGCAGACTTTATATCCTCACACTTATATATGGGGTGGCGTTTCACTTACTTTACCGATGTGGGGATATCACACTCAAGCCTGGCGTTTGATCGAAATGTTTCGATCGTTCGGTGTCTTGTGATTGATGAAGCGTCGTGTGCAAAGAGTATTTTGTTGCATGGAGCGATAAAGATTAATCGAGCCAGCGAAGGGTTCAAGCGTGCGCTTGAGTTCAATGGAATTTATAGGATGGTTTCTGGTGTGTCAAGCGTGCGCCAGAAATAGGCAAGCGTGTGCTTAACCCCTCTTTTATGTATTATTGAATGTTTAATACTTGGTGTAGGACTCCAGTCGGAGTAAACGTGGGCCATATGAGGAATGGACTAGGTGTCATGGTGCACTTTCATAAGTGTTGTGCTCTTAAATCATTTGTGTGACAAATCCCACGTTGGTAGTGTAAGTAAGAGGAATGAAAGTTGGAACAGTCATAGTAGAATAATGTGCTAGGTGTGCTTGTAGATTAGAGCTTATTTACTTACCATTGTGTGATACTCCGTAATATATCTTTTAATGGAAAATTAGGGATAAGGACACAATCAAATATTTTTAAGAATATGACAAATTACATATTTTTATAGGAGAAGAACAATCAGATAATTTTATAAATGAGAAGAATGAACAATGAATCCTAAAATCAAATAATCTCCTCAAATGAATCCCAAAATCGGTGAATTTCGACGATGAATTTAATGATGAATCTCAAAATTAGTGAATTTCGATTTATGAATTTTGAAAATTAGTGAATTTAATAATGAATTTCGTCAATGAATTTAAAACAATGAATTTGAACACAAGTGAATTTATTGATGAATAAATAGTTTTTCGGCTTTATGCAAAAGTTTTCAAAAACTGTCCTTCTACTTAATTGATGAAATATTTTTGTCCTTCTCCCTCATTCCCTCTTTTTTTAATAGTTGTGGTTGTCAAAGCTTTTCTATCATTTACTAACTATATATGCACTTACCCATTTTATTTATGTTTTTTTTTTTTCGATCGTCTTTTGTGTCGTCTTTTGGTATTCTGATAATAATAATGTCGGACTAATGTTTATAATGCGTGTTGAAGTTTTTTTGTCCGGATAAGAACGTTACAAACATCTTAAAACATGTGGTGGTCAGTGGTCTTTTAATTCTTAAAACAATTAAGTGTTGTCAGAATAATTGTGCCTACATAAAAAATTATACTTCTCCGTTTTTTTTTTTTCTGTCATATTTTCATAATTTATTTTTTTTATTTATCTATTATTTTAGATTCCAATTCATCATTTATTATTTTTTTCCTTTACCAATAAAGTATTTACATCTTCAATAAAAAAAATACACTTCCAATACTAAAAACTCATTTACCAACAAAGTATTTACATCTCTAATAAAAAAAATAAATTTCCAATACTATATTTTAAACATATTAATTATTGTTTTAATCTATGTGATTCTTCTCTCTACGACATATATATATATATATATATATATATATATATATATATATATATATCTTTCTCTATAAGAAAAGAGAACAAAAGTTCAGCCATTGAGCCGCGTCGACGGTTTTTGCTATTTTTTCGCGTTTGGGCCTGTATTTTAAGCAGTCAAGTAAAATGGCCCAATGAAAATAAAACAGCCGATTAATTGGTTTAACAGCAAGAATATACGTTCATTAGCTAGGGTATTCATTCAAGAGGTGTACGTATGGCTATCGGCGGCGGCGAATTTTGCGCTCACCCCTCTCCCCCACGCCTCCAGATCGTTTGACGTTTACCGCCGGCATCGGCCATTTGAAATGGCTAATCTGCACCACTGTACACCTCTCGCGAGTGTGTGATGGGTTTGATTTGACATAAAGACACCGGCTTTTGCTCTGCAGTCGGGTAAGGTGGTGGGTTCTTCCCGGAAGTCGCAGCTTTCTTCGACGTCTTTGGTCAGTAGCGCCTTACATCTCGATTGGCTTTCTCAAACTGAAAACATCTCCAGCGTCCTACATCTCTAATTTTCGTGTTTGAGAAAAATATTAATGTCAATTTATGTATATATTTGTTCAGATTAATTAATAGCTTTGGCTTGTTGATTAATAGCATCAAACACGCTAAACAGGGGAGTATCTGATTTCGTTGTTTTGGCAGCTGTTGCAGAGCCATTTGAGATCTTCTCCGTCTTCCGAGTTCTTGCTAAAGATAAAGGTATACCTGCTCATGTATTTTGGTTTTAAAAGTCTCTTTGCTTATGTAGATAGGATGATTCAATGAAATAGAGCGACTACATGAATATTTAATAGAAATGTGGTTGAATAGTTGAAATTTAGACATTTGAAACACTTGGCTATTGAATACTTTGAAACTGTTGTCATTCGTTTGCATTAATCAATTTTATTGATCTTCACGTTTTTTAGTTACAGGACCTTGCTACATCACTGTTCGGTTCATGCAATGGATCTTTCCTCTTCTATTAAACGTTGCTTTACCCTATGTAAGTCACCCCTTTCCCTTCTCTGCTACTCCAAATAATATTTGGCGTTCCTAATTCATTCCATTGTTTTAAGAAAACTTTCTTACTGCCTATACCCCTTTAAATCTTTTTTGCATTTTCACACTAATTTGCATTCGAATTTTAGAATTGGGTGGAAGGTATAGGTCCCCCAACGTAATTTTTTTGATTTTTGTTTACTAATTGAGTGATTGAGAGTTATTTTGTTGTGCTTTTTCTTGTTTTGATTCTAGGTTTGTGTTGGATTGGATGGGTTGGAATATAAGCTGGGCTTTTCCTATTTGCTACTGTTGTTGTCATTTGGGTTGCTTCTGTAGAGGTCCCACAGGTCAGTTTTGCTTTCCGCATTGCATTATGTGTTTTCAATTCAGTTTTGGGCTGTTTTGTTTTCATTCAAGCTTATGTGCAATTGGGATATCAAACTAACTTAATAACCAACATTCCTCACCTTGTGGTTAAAAGGAGCAATATTACAGAGTCATGTTAGAGAGTTTGTCAATCATTTCTTCCACATTTGTATGTCTTAAAATACAAAAGTAGACATGGAAGTTTATATAGCAACATAGATGCATGTAGATTAAGCTTTTCATTGAAGGTTTGAAATGATTTTGTATGTTTTCCTTATGAAAAATGTTGTGATAAAGATTTGGGCTTTTTTGGTTACATTATAGACTTTTAAAGCTTACGAATTTCTGCTAAGTATTGGTTTCATGTTATATATGCTCTGTAGTCAGTTCATACTATTTAAAGTTTTATTTCTAAAGTTTAACCTGTTTTTGTCATGTGGAGTAGCCACCATTACCCTTGCCTTTCTGGATATAGTATGTTTATATGACGTTTTTGTGTGTGCATAGGTCAGTGATCTCTCTGTGGATGATTACATTACTGTCACAGCAGCCAGGCATCCTACCTATATGCCCCATATTGCTGGAAGGTGACAAGCTAAGAGGTTCAGAAACGCTCGGTGCCCTATTGTAGAGAGGCTGACCAATTCACTCATGATGCACGGTCGTACCTATGGAAAAAAGCTGATGGATGTTCGCATTATCAAGCATGCGATGGAAATCATCCATTTGTTGACTGATCAGAACCCAATTCAGGTCATTGTTGATGGTGTGATCAACAGGTACATGATTTTCTTATTTAGAAAGTTCAAAGTTTGAAACACCTACTTCCACAATATACATCTCGCTTTATGCTGATTTTTTCTATGGTTTATTAAACTGTGTTTCTTCTTAGTTTTTGTTGTATTTGTCATCGGGGTTGATCATCGATATCAAAAGAATAAAAATTAAGCGGGTTTTTTTTGTTGATAGATAATTATTAGCAAAATGGTGACAGACTAGATACAGATCAAGAAAATAGACAACGCGATGGCGAGGCAGGTGACATTCTCAAAGAGAAGGAGGGCTTTTTAAGAAAGCTCAAGAGCTTGTTGTTCTTTATGATGCCATTGTTGCCCACATCGCCTTCTCTTTCCACCGGCAAGTTTTTGACTATTCCACTCTCAGGTTTATTTTATTTATTCTCAACACTCCCCACTTCTTGCTTCCTCTTTTGTTTTGTTTTGTTTTTTTATCTTAAAAAGCTGTTTATATCCTTCTGTATAAGAAGCTAGAGCATTTGCTCAAGTTGGAGGCAACGTTATCGGTTTGGTCAATTTGTTCAACATATTGGCTTTATAGAGGAATCTACTGTCTTTTTTATGCACTTCAGACGTGATCGCAAGCTTTTTGCCACATGCTGATTGCATATGTAATCCCTAAAGTAGTATGGCTACATTTGATTTTTTGTTTTTAACCTTTTTCTTTCCCATTCTTTAGGGAAATGGTAGGCATGGAACTTGAGTTAGATTGTTTTATGAAAGGCATGGAATCCACAATGAAATCCCAATTTTTTGCAGACACATGAAGTGATTTTGATCTTGAAGAAGGGTCCTCATGTGACAAGGATTTTGGTAACACCCTTTATGTGCTCACTTTTATTTTCCCACTTAACAACATGCTGGTGGAATTAAAATGTCCACATGTTATCTTTTACTAGGTTTTAGTAGTTGTTCACTTATTATTAGCTTTTTTATATATTAATAGATGGCGTCGATGCTCCGTTGCTTAGGTTTTTGGTCCGAGGATGAGAAGGGGGACTAGAAGAGGTACAAAATTATATGTTTTTTTTAGTCTTTTATCGGTTTCTTCATTTTCAGAACATTCAAGTATTGTGGTATTGTCCACTCAAAGAAAAAGAAAGTATTGTGGAATTGTGTAATTAGTTGGCATCCGAAACAGGATCATGCGAAACATCATGTTTTGGTCTTGCTATGGATCATGTTTTGCTATGGATCATGTTTTGCTTTATTTATGAACTGTATTTAGGATCATGTTTTCCCCTTTTTTTAGTATTTTTTGCTTTTTAGGATCCGTTATTTCTAAGTCTGAGAATCTTTTTGTTCATTACGGCTCGATGCACTTTGTTGACATGATTTTGTTGAGATAAAGTCAGCAGTACAACACTTTTAGGCTAATTTCGATGTTGTTCAAATTGATGCCTAAAAGTGATGATAATGAGCAAGGTCATGTGAAGAAGAACAAGGACAAGCTAGCCGTGTCGAACTAGCCGACTCATGATTGTGAGACCTTACACAATCTTGCATTTTGCTCATAGGAAATAAAATATTTTGTATCGTCTTTAGCGACATGTATAGAACATCTACTTATGCTTCGACTTCCTTTGTTGTACCCATATGTAAACTTGTTCCTTTGGAAGCAAGTATATATTGGTTTCATGAAACGGGGTTATTTACGCTAGCTTCTTAAATCATCTCCACAAAATTGCTTAATTGTTGCTTCTAGATAGAGGTTTAATTTATTCAATTTGCTAGGGCAATTCATTGCCGTGCCTTGCACGGCCGGAACTCACTAGTATATATATATATAAACGGAGGAGTATTTGATTGTCAATACCACCGAAGGTGCCTCCGCAGACTAAGCATATAATGAGCAACAATTTTCTTCACACAAATCACAAATAAACCATTCCGCTAATTATCCGATATCTGCGGGAAAGTCTAGCTGAAATTCTGCATAATTTTCTCTAGAATTTAAATTTAAGTCTTGCTTAATTTGTTTTTTATTTATATATAACACATTCTTTTTTTAGAAGCAGGTCTTTACGGGCAGGGCCGTTCTTGAGTATGCAGCCAACAAGATCATGCACAGCCTCCATTGAAACTTGTAAGTTTAGGGCCCCTCTTTTCATGTGTTATAGGTTTATTTTAGGTCAAATTTTTTTTTTACTCAAGCTAAAAATCGGTAAGACCTAAATTTGTAGCTGAATTCAGTGAAAGAAAATCTAATCAAATTCCGTTACATTTTTTATAATGCTCATTAACATGGTATACCTCAAAAATAGTTGTGATATATTATTTTTTCATAAGGTTGAGGGCCCTAAATTTTTTTCGCCTAGAGCCTCTGATAACACAGGGACGACATGTTTTCAGGGTACATCAACAAAAACAAAACAAAAAAACAAACCGCATAAAGCTAGCTAGTTATTCCACGCTATCCCCAATTGCAACTTCATCGTCATCTATATTACCTGCGGAATGAACAAACTTGGGTGGTATTCGAATGCCCGTATGATGCACTTCTTGGTTCCGCCGGTGCCACATGCACCCCACAAGGATTTCACGAAATAGAAACCTCTAATATTTAATTAAGGTCTCCTTTTATGTATAACTCCCGGTTAAGTTCACTGCGTACTCGCATTCGGCTTATTAAAAAAACGCCATTGCTTATTGTCATGCACCACCCTTCTTCACACCGATTGAATCTGTTCACAATAAAGAAATATATGATCTGGAATAATGGAATAATTAGCTTTTTATTAATGGTTTTCTCTGCATATTAACTCTGTATAACATTGCCTTTATTTATAGGACGGAAATACTTATCTATTTGTTTAAACAACTAAAGGATAAAATAAATAAACTTCTTATTTATCTATTTATCTGCACTTTGAATATTTTGCAGTTGTAAACCCTAATTTTGAATGTCCGGACCTTCTATCTTCAAGAATTGGCACCCATTGCTCTCTCGCCTCCAAACACCCCATTTGAACTCAAACTCTTGTTATCACCTTATCTCTCCTGGATTTGATTTCTTTTGAATTATCACCTTATCTCTCTTGGATTTGATTTCTTTTGATTTTATTTTCGAATTCATGTCCACTTTTGATGTTGGCGGGATTATCTGAGGCGGTGGTATCATTATGTTTAATAGCCTCCCACAAACACGGCCAGGGGTGGAGGCCGAGTTTGGTGGAGAAGAAACACAGGGCAACTTTAGTCGGAGGTTTTGTAAACAAATCCGCAATTTGCAGTTCAGCCAGGACATGCTTAGTGACGAGAGAGCCTTGGGCAACCTTTTCTCGAACATAGTGGTAATCGAGCTCAATGTGTTTGCTTCGAGCATGAAACACAAGGTTTATTGTTATAAAGTGCACTGAGGTTATCGGAGTAGAGGACTGGCTGAGTGGGGAGCTTAATTCCAATTTCTTGAAGTATGTAGGTTAACCATGTGAGGTCAGCAGCTGTATGAGCTAGGGCTTTGTACTCATGTATCAAATTGGGCCATAGATATGTCTAGTAGCCGGTGGTGGAGCGTCTGTTGATGGGGTGTGTTGATGAACTCCCCCCTTCATCAGTGTGTAAAATCTTAATAGTCTTGTTAAATTGTGTGTGAACATACTTCTCAAAGAAAAGATAAACATTGTAAAATTCAGATTTTTTGCATAAAGGAAATAACCAAGTGTATTTTGTAAAATCATCAACAAAGGTATCATAATATATGTATTTATGAATGAAACAACTGGGGCAGGTCCCCATAAATCACAATGCACAATATCAAAACTAGACTTGCTTGTAAGCTCAGACTATGTGAAAGGTAGTCTGCTTAGCTTCCCCAATTGGCAGCTTTCACAAATAGATCTAAGGTTTATTTTTTCTAAGACATTGATGGCACATTTATTCTTCAGACATTGTACTATTCCTAACTGAGTGTGCCCAAGTCTCTGGTGCCACAGATCAACAGTTATTGCAGTTGTTCTGGTTGTGACAAGAGCAGTGGAATCCTCGCTTAGAATGTAGAGATCATCCTTGAGCTTCCCCTTCCTTAATACCTGTCATATCGTTTTCTTTTATGCAAAAGTCACCATTAGTAAAATCACATTTGACATTATTTTGTTTGGTTAATTGACTGACTGATAGCAGGTTTATTTTTAGCTGAGGAACAAATAGTACATTATGCAATGACAGATCTCCTTTTTGATTTGGTGGTAGCTAGAT
Organism: Gentiana macrophylla; assembly: GCA_026214975.1. Classification (NCBI taxonomy): domain Eukaryota; kingdom Viridiplantae; phylum Streptophyta; class Magnoliopsida; order Gentianales; family Gentianaceae; genus Gentiana; species Gentiana macrophylla. The sequence continues at coordinate 90,409,394 of CM047817.1, forward strand.
CACCTATGCCTTGAATGGGCAGGGGTGATCCATCTCCAATCAAAACTGAATCTGGACCATTATATGGTTTGATGTTTGTTAACATACCTGAGTCTGCTATCATATGATTTGATGCACCTGTGTCCATAGTCCACTCAGTTTCTACCAGAGTGTTGTCTAGGTGTAGTGATGTTAATGCCTTGAGGACTTGTCCTTCTTCCTCTTTCTTTTTCAGTAGCCACCGGCATATGTTTGTGACATGCCCCTGCACTCCACAGTACTGACAGGTTTGATCCTTGTACATCTCCCGTTCTGCATGTATCATTCTTTTGAATTTGATCTGGTGTCCTGCTCCTGATCCCTTAGTTTGTTGGGCTTGAAATCCTCTTCCCTGAGAGGTGAATCTGGGATTGGTCCTGTTATTTGAGTACTGATTTTGCTGATTGCTGTGTTTCTGTCCTATAAAGGCCATTTGTGTTCCAGGTATTGTAGTTTGTGACCCAATCTGTTTGGAGAACCATGTTCTCCTTTGATCCAGGCTTTGCAATTAGGACACAAGCTCTATGTATGTGGGGCGTGGTTGCTTCAACATTGTGGTGGTGAAGGTCTCATAATGAGGCCCCAAACTTGTTATCAGATAATAGACTTTTTCTTCATCTGGGACTGGTTATCCTATGGAAGCTAAGCTGTCACAGATCTCTTTGAATTTTCTAATGTGCTCATTCACATCTAGGTCATCCTCCTTACGCGTAGGTGATTTGTTTCCTGAGATTGAATTCCCTTTCCTGGGAATCGTGAGCATAAGCGTTTTTGAGAGCTTTCCATACTAAATAGGCAGTATCCAGGCTAATTACTAGACCAAGAGACTCCTCTAATAGAGAGGCAATCAACCATCCTCTCAGTAAGCGGTCTGATTTTTTCCAGGCTGTGTATTCAGCCGTGGCTATTGTGGTAGCAACAGTCTTTGATGTTGTTGCAGTGGTGTTTGCAGAGTTTGCTTTGGTGAGGTGTTCAACTAGATCTTGACTCTCTGCTAGAGAGAGAGAGCTTGTTCCCTCCAAATTGGGTAGTTTTTGGAGTTCAATCAGAGGGTAATGAAGCTTCCAACGTTGAGGGATAAAGTTGACATGGCTGAGCTCACAGAAAGCTCTGATACCATAAAGAAATATATGACCCATAATAATGGAAAAAATAGCTTTTATTAATGGTTTTCTCTGCATATTAACTCGAGCAGAGGTTTTTTCTGGGGGGATGATGAGAGTGGCCGTAAAATGCATACCATAGCTTGGGACGTTATTTGCCAACCCAAGGATATAAGAGGTCTGGGCTTTAAAAAATTGTATCAAATGAATGTTGCCCTCCTGGGTAAACTGGTTTGGGATTTAATCATGCAGAAAAACACTCTGTGGGTTCAGGTGCTATCGCATAAGTACAAGCAGCTATCGAGTACCCCTCGGCCTGGGTGCTCTCCGACTTGGAGAGATATCATCAAGGCATTTACACAACTCATGCGGGGGATTGAGGTAAGTCAAGAGGGATTTACTTGGAAGAAGGAGTGTAAAGGTAAATACACGGTGGCTTCAGGTTATGGGTTACAAATGCGTGAATCCGAAACTGGGATAGAAAGGGCATCTGGGATTAGGAACTCAAATGCCCTAGCAGGGGGAACTATATTTTGTGGACAATTGCCCATGAAGCTCTCCAGTGAACGAGATGTAGAAATTGAGAGATCTTTGACAAATAATCAAAATAAACAAAGCAGAAACATGGAATCTTTATTAATTTTGTTCTGGAAAAATTGAACTGTATTTTTCTTGTTTTTTACATCGATCTGTTTGTGTTGTATTTATAGTACAAGAAACCCTAATCTTTTAATCCTAAATTGCAATATTTGAATTTAGGGATAAAGATAAAGATCCATTTTTGAAGCAATTACACGTAAGTCGGATCGCCACTATATTGAGGAGTTTGATGGCCAACACCCTTTGATTCAAGTAAGTCCAAATTTGCATCTTGTTTAAATTTGAGTGATTGCTTCCTTATCTCTCCAATCACCTTATCTCTCCCAAATCACTTGAATCCCTTTGATAAATTCAAACTTATTTTTATGAATTATCTCACGCAAACTTTCGAATTATCTTTCAAATGTTTGTCCGATTTTGTTGTTCTTTGTATAACGCGGGAATATTCAAGCAATCGAGTCTTGGTCATTATTACCCCCTCAAACGAGGCCGGGTTTGGAGGCCAAGTTTGTGACGAAGATGCTGAAAAGGGGTTTTAGGCAGTGCTTTTGTGAAAATGTCCGCCACCAGTCAGAGCCGAACATGCTTTGTAACCAAAAGATTTCTGGCCACCTGCTCCCTAACATAGTGGTAATCCAACTCTATATGCTTGCATCGGGCATGGAAAACAGGGTTAATTGTCATGTGTAGAGCACTAAGATTATCCGAGTAGAGGACTGGTGTAGAAGTGAGGGTTATCTTGAGTTCTTGAAGTAGGTAGACAAGCCATGTGATTTCTACTGCAGTGTGTGCCATAGCACGATACTCTGCTTCTAAACTGGATCTAGATACGGTAGGTTACTTTTTTGCACACCATGAAATAAGATTAGGTCTAAGGAACGTACAATACCCTGTGCTAGAACGTCTGGTGAGCTGACAACCTGCCCAGTCGGCATCCGAGAAAGCTTGTAATGTCGGCCAATCTGCATCAGTGTGAGAGAATGCTAGGAGACTAGTTGTAGGGACCTTATGGAGACCAATATCTAGTGTGCCTCTTATATATCTGAGAATGCGGTGGACTAGTGTCAAATGTGCTTGTGTAGGTTGTTGCATGAATTGTGAGACATAGTTGACACTGTAGGAGGTGTCAGGTCTAGTGAAGGTCAGATATTGGAGAGCCCCCACTAGACTCATGTAGTATGTAGGATCTGGTAGTGGTTCTGCTGCTGGACCTTCTGGATGTTTAGTTTCCAATGGTGTTCTCATAGGTTTGCAATCCAACATGTGAGCCTTGTCCAAAATTATTTGAGCATAGTGAGACTGATCCATATGGAGGCCTGTTGCAGTATAATGGACCTGTACACCTAGGAAGTGATGAACAAGGCCTAGGTCTTTCATGGAAAATTCCTTGCTCAGAATAGCCACAAATGACTCCAAATGGTCTGTATTAGAACCTGTAAGCAATATATCATCCACATACAATAACAACACTAGTGTCTCTTGGTTTGAATGATAATAAAACAGTGAGGGATCAGACAAGATGCATTGAAAACCATAATTAACCAAGAAAGTACTAAATCTATCAAACCAAGCCCTGGGGGTTTGTTTGAGGCCATACAAGGCTCTGTCAAGATTGCAGACATGGTTTGAGTAAGTGGAATCTGCCATACCTGGGGGTTGAGTCATGTAGATGTCTTCTAATATGTGGCCATGCAAGAAGGCATTTTTAACATCTAATTGTTTGACTGGCCAAGACTGATTGAGTGCTATACTGAGGACAAGTCTAATGGTGCTAGGTTTGACAACTAGAGAATAGGTTTCCAAGTAATCAACTCCATCTATTTGACTGTAACCTTTGGCAACTAACCTAGCTTTTAATCTGTCCAAATATCCATCTGGTTTGAGTTTAGCTTTGTAGACCCATTTAGAGCATATGACATGCATTCCTGGGGTCCTGGGGACTAAGTGCCATGTTTTATTTTGGGATAAGGCATCTAGTTCCTCTTGCATAGCTTCCTTCCATCTTGTGTGATTGAGGGCAGTCTTGATGGTTTTTGGTTCCTTTGGGATACTGATAGAGTTGGATATGAAGGCATACTTAGGATTAGGTTTGAATATTCCATGTTGGGCCCTAGTGACTAATTTTGGTGAAGCAGGTGGAGATTCAGGTGAGGATGGAGGAGAGTGAGAGGAATGATGATATGATTGAAAAGATTCTATGTTTAGAGATGAAGGGCTGTTGGTAGGACTATGTGGAGAGTTTGTATGAGGTGTAGTAGTTTCAGGTGAGCATGTAGGAGAATGAGAGGAATGAGGAGATGATGATAGAGGGTCTGTGTCTGGAAATGTAGGGTTGTTGGCAGGGCTATGTGGAGAGTTTGTATGAGGTGTAGTAGGTTCAGGAAAGTCTGAGGTGTCTACCATGGTGGAAGTTGGATCTGTGTGAGTGGATAGGTAAGGAGATTGAATGGGAATGTCTAGGGGCTGTATGATATGTTCTGGTGGGTTATGGTGGGGCTCATGATGGCAATCAATGGATATGTTTGTAGGATTCCAAGAGTCAAAGATGGAACTCACATGTGAAGGATTAATGGTGTCTTTGAGTTTATAGCGCAGAAGGGTTTCATCGAAGGTAACATTTCTAGAGACAAAAAACTTTCTTGTGGAATGATGAAAGCACTTGTAACCTTCATATTGAGTGATATATCCAACAAACACACAGGGGATAGTCTTATGGTCAAACTTATGTTTCCTAGTATCCCACAAATAGGGATAACACCTACTTCCAAAGACTCTTAGGGTTGAGTAGTCTGGTTGAGTGTTATGGAGAGCAAAATAGGGTGATGTCATGTTAAGGGATGATGAGGGAAGTCTATGAATGAGATGAACAGCAGTGGAGAAGGCTTCTACCCACAGAAATAGAGGTAGTCTTCTTTCAACGAGACCAGTTTGTTTAGGTGTATGAGGGCAAGAGATCAAGTGAGTAATGCCGGATTTAAGAAAATGTGTGCTGAGTTGTTGATTAATGAATTCTCCACCCCCATCAGAGTGGAATTTGTTTATGTGCCTGTTAAACTGCCTTAACACAAAGCTTTCAAAATTCAGGAAAACTTGGAAAAAATCTGATTTATGTTTAATAGGAACAAACCAAATGTACTTAGAATAGTCATCCACAAAGCAAACATAATGACTAAATTTTCCAATAGATTCAACCGGGGCAGGGCCCCATAAATCACAATGAATTAAATCAAAGATACAAGAACTGGTATGATCAGAATGCAGGAAGGGCAGTTTACTCATTTTGCCTAAATGACAACTTTCACATAGGTGTTCTTGTTTATTGTTCCCTAAAACCTCTATGAGGCCTTTATTCTTCATAACTTGAATTGTAGGAAACTAGACATGGCCTAACCTCTGATGCCAAAGATCAGTGGAGCAAGACCTAAACCGATGAGCAAAATAAAGCCAAGGATTACTGGGGAGAATGTATAGTTCTCCTCTAAGTCCTCCCTTCATGAGTTCCTGACCTGTCACCTTGTCCTTTAAAACAAAGACATTGTTAGTGAAAACACATTCAGTAGAATACTGTTTAGCTAATTGGTTTACAGATAGTAAGTTTTTTCTTAAGTTCTGGTACATATAGGACATTAACAATAGATATAGTTGAATTATTTGTACATATATATACAGCACCTATACCTTTGATGGATAATTGAGTACCATCACCAATGAGGACAAACTCAGAACCTGAATATGTATGTAAATTGTGTAAAATGTGTTTATTACCTGTCATATGGCTAGAGGCACCAGTGTCTACTATCCATTCTATTTCAGCAATGGTGTTGTCCAAGGTCATAGCAGACAGAGCTTGTGGTAACTCACTGGTTTAAGGTTTGGATTTATTGTTCCACCAGCATATTTTAGCCACATGCCCTGTTACTCCACAGCATTGACAGGTTTCATTTCTATACATGTCCCTTTCTGCTTTGGTCATCCTCTTGAAGGTTTGAGAGCCACTCCCTCCTTGGTTTGAATTGTTGTTTCCTCTGAAGGTATTTTGATGTGCCTGAAATCCCCTCCCAACTGAATTAAACCTGGAAACATTGTTAGAAGCATTTGTATTCTGAGGTGGTCTTTGTCCATAGAATGCCATTTGTGACAACTGGTTTGGTTCTTTAGATGCAGAAAACCAAGATCTCCTCTGGTCTAGGCTTTGAAGTTGTGATACTAACTCAAAGTAAGTAGGTCTAGGAGGTTTTAATATAGTTGTAGTGAAGGTATCATAATCTGGACCTAAACTAGTCAGGAGGTAATAAACTTTCTCTGGATCAATGATTGGTTTGCCAATTGCTGCTAAACTGTCACATAAGCCCTTGAATGTCCTGACATGTTCATTTATATCCTTGTCTTCTCCTTTCCTGAGATATGTGATCTGCTGCTTGAGATTAAATTCCTTTTCTTGGGAGTCCTGGGCGCAGGAGTCCTTCAAAGCATTCCAGACTTCTTGTGCTGTGTCTAGACCAATAACCAGGCCTAAAGATTCTTCTGACAGAGACCCTGTGAGCCATCCTCTGAGCATCCTATCAACTTTCTTCCATGATGTGTACTCAAGATTCTTTGTCTGTGTAGTTGTCTCACTGCTAGCTGTTGTTGGTTGTGCAGTGGGATCACTACCAGTTGTTGTTGTTGATCCTGTGGTGACAGTGGAGAATTATGGAGGTGCAGGAGTGGTGTTTGTAAGGTGTCCTGCTAAGTCTTGGCTCTCTGCCAATGCTAATACTTGTTCACGCCATAAATGGTAGTTTTTGGAGTTTAGTTTCAGACTGATGAAATTGGCTACATTAATTGATAAGGTTTCCATGGTGTTAAGTCACCAATATCTCTGATACCATATATGTAGAAATCGAGAGATCTTTGACAAATAATCAAAATAAACAAAGCAGAAACATTGAATCTTTATTAATTTTGTTTTGGAAAAATTGAACTGTATTTTTCTTGTTTTTTACATCGATCTATTTGTGTTGTATTTATAGTACAAGAAACCCTGATATTTTAATCCTAAATTGCAATATTTGAATTTAGGGATAAAGATAAAGATCCATTTTTGAAGCAATTACACAGAAGTCGGACTGCCACTATATTGAGGAGTTTGATGGCCATCACCATTTGATTCAAGTAAGTCCAGCTGCATCTCGTTTAAATTTGAGTGATTGCTTCCTTATCTCTCCAATTACCTTATCTCTCCCAAATGACTTGAATCCCTTGATAAATTCAAACTTATTTTTATGAATTATCTGTTGCAAACTTTCGAATTATCTTTCAAATGTTTGTCTGATTTTGTTGTTGCTGTATAACGGTCGGAATATTCAAAGCAACTGAGTCTTGGCTGTTATTACGAGATGCTCTATTTAAGACATGTTAGCGACGATCCCTCATGTAACATCTGTGCATGAGGTAATGAGTCAATTCTACATGCGGTAAGGGACTGCTCCTTGGCTAGGAGTGTTTGGGACCATCATGCATCAATCGAGGGGAGAAATGTGTTTTTTGGTACTAGCAACGTGCGGGAATGGCTGCAGTTGAATTTAACATGGAGGGAGCATATCCCATTTACTACAAATAAGTGGCGCTATGTGTGGAGAGAAGCAATTTACGGTATTTGGAATTACAGAAACAAGATAGTTCATGGCCATAGGGAAGAGAGACCTCCGGCATATATTTTTCTTGCTAATGTAGTTGAACGTCCCAGAAACTTAAGATTGGCATGGTGTATAGACTAGTTTTTTCTTCATTGCTGCGTTTCGTTTTCTTGAATCGCCTGTAATTTTTCATTGTGCCTCGTTGGTAGGCTTGCTTAATAAAGTGATCCGTTTTAAAAATATAAAAAAAAAAAACTTTGTACATCATTGCCTTTATTGATAGGCTGGAAATACTAATCTATTTATTTAAACAACTAAATGATAAAATAAATAAACACCTTATTTATCTTTTTATCTGCACTTTGAATTTTTTGCAGCTATAAACCCTAATTTTGAATGTCCGGACCTTCTATCTTGAAGAATTGGCACCCATTGCTCTCTCACCCTCCAAAATCCCATTTGAACTCAAACTCTTGTTATCACCGTATCTCTCCTGCATTTGATTTCTTTTGAGTTATCACCTTATCTCTCCTGGATTTGATTTCTCTTTTGACTTTTGATTTTATTTTCGAATTCATCTCCACTTTTGATGTTGGCGGGATTATCTGAGGCGGTGCAATCATTATGTTTAATACACAATCCCGAAAAGTGTGTAACAAGGTTTCCATGCTAACGTTCGATTATTGTTTTGTAGGGTTTGAACAAATCATTGTTCATTATACATTTTTCATGCAAAAATCGATTGTATAATTAGTTAGGGGAAGTTTATCTCTTATTCACAAGTCACAACCTTGATAGGGGGCCATAGACCCACCTGAATTGAAGAAAAAAAATGATAAATATTACTTAGATTATTTTTTTTACATCTTTACTGAAAAAATTACTTAAAAAAATATGCATCCATTGAATTGTTTTCTGTATCCATCACGGATCGTAACGGCCTAAAATGTCTACCAATTGTTTGTATATTAAGTCTCACTCCGAAACACTACGTACATGTCATGTGACAGGATTTTTATGTAGTTACTTTGTTTATAATTTTATCTCTAATTATAAGTTACATGTAGTGTTTTTATGGGATGCAAGTGAAACTTGTAATAGAATTTCCCCCATTAATAGTAAAATAAAAAGTAAAAACGATACTTATAATCAACTCCTCTTTTTTTTTTTTTTTTTTTTTTTTTTGAAAGGTATATTCAAGTGATTGATGATAAAGAATTAAATTGTCGGAATGCTTCAGTGGACTCCAATAAATAGCATAGTGTTATGATCTCTTTTTTGGCATGTTCCTTGATTTGTGCTTGTTTGATGTTGGCTGACACGAGGGAGATATAACTGCACCAGACTATTCTCACACAAGATATATATACCAATAAACTCAATAGTAATAATAATAATAATTATAATTATAATAAGAATAATATTCTTAGTGTATACTTTTTTAAAATAATAAATTTTACAATTCTAAATTGATTTATCAAGAAGGAGAGCTGAAGCTACCTTGGTTTATTTAGGAGGGTGACATGCTCTTAGGGAGTCGATGAGTCTCTCAGAGAAGATAGATCTCAGACCTAGAGGACATCTAATCTTTTAGGAAAAGATGGATCTCAGACCAATGGGTGCCATACCCTTAGGGAGAAGATGCATCACAGACTTAGAAGGTGTCTTACCTTGAGGAGAAGATGAATCACGGACCAAGAAGAAACATGAAAGAAACATACAAGATTTGGGCTCGATATTGTGACCCATGGGCATATGAGTGGCCTTCCTCTTGGGAGGATATGAAAGAAAGATATTATCCCTAGACATCATAATGTCCTTCCTTTAGGGAACTTGATAAAAGAAGGATAAAGCCTCGGACCCGAGGGTGCCCTTCCATCATGAAGAAGATGAAAGAAGGATACAAGCCTCGGATCAAGGGTGTCCTTCCCTCGGGGAGGAGATAAAAAAAAAGATATTAGCCTCGGAGCTAGGGGTCGTCCTTCCTTCGTGGAGAAGATAAAAAAAGATAGTAGCCTCGAAGCCGAATGTGTCCTTCCTTCAAAGATGAGATGAAAGAGAGATATAAGCCACGGATTATGGTCACCGAATAGGTATTGGCAAAGTGAAGTATAGAAGGCCAAAAATGTAATAATAACAAATACTTGAAGAGGTAAGAGAATCGAGACTCCGCAAAGGAAATGTTGTGGCGGATCATCTTGCAAAATTGGGTAGCTCTACTCAAACATCCTAAGAGTTGGATTGCTTCAATTTGCCAGGCATAGTTGGGGTATTGAGGGATAATCTTCAACTCCCATTTATCAGAATTCATTAATCACCTGTAATCTTGGAAGCACTCTTCATTTACAATGGAGAGTGCAAACAGGTTGCCCCGATGCTTTCTCCTGAATCACCAAATCTTTATAAAAAAAATGTCCAGTTCAATTGCTACTTGTATTTTGCAAACTTCCTACTGATTTTGCAGAATATTGGGGTGTTGATACGGCTTTTTCACCTGGACGCACTCTTCATTTCACATGGAGAGTGCAAACATGTATCTTTATCCATTGTTAGCATCCTATATCTGCGGTTCTGTTTTCTGGTGTGTGTTCCTCTGTTTTTCAGGCCTATGTTGCTGGAGTTTTTCTATCATGACCGATGGCTTATGAGGCTACATCTTTTGCTGAATGATGATGCGGTTCCACTTGCGGTATGGAGTTTTCTTTTAGGCTATAGCTTTGGTTTATTTAGCTGGTTTACCTCTCTTTGTTTTGTTCTGGAGTTGTACCTCCCCGACTTTTTGTTTTGTTGCTTTGAGTCTTTTCCAATGCATTTGAGCCCACGCTCTTTCCTAAAGATTCTCGCTTTTCCCACATCAGTTTTCAACTAGAGTTTTAAGGAGATGGGGATGTATATCATTGATATACGCTCTTTTTTGGAGGAGGAGGCGGATGGCCCAAAACCTTGTAACTTTCTTTTTATTAATAATATAATTACAAGGTTTTTCAAAAAAAAAAAAAAAAAAAAAAAAAAAAGAAAAAAAAGAATCAAGACTCACGGAGCTTGGCTTCCTTTGTTTATCAAAAGCATAATGTAGGAAATGACAAACCCAGCAAATGATTCAGGTGACCGGGGGCTCTCCTCCGTGGGGTCTTGGCTCATGTTCATGCTTTTGGTTGTCGTTCTGAAGGGGATGGACAAGACACCCCCCCCCCCCCCCGGTTGGCCTTGAAGGGCATTTCCTTGAACAAAACGATAATGGTGCCATTGTCAGACTATATATTCGATCTCTCGATGCAGGCCCTGACAATGGTTAATATGGTGTATGTTTTCACTATGGTATTGGTATAACGCCATTCATGCCTTGCTTTGTGAGGCCCTTGAATCGGTGGTACTGGTGGTTTGTCAGCTTTTGTTGTTCTATGACGGCTAGAATGTGTGTTTTGGGCGCGTTTAAGGGAAATGGTGTTTTCCCCCATGGAAATGGAGCCTTCAAATCTTGGGGGGGGGGGGGGGGGGGTTAGCATCAATGACATGCTTATTTTTGGGCCTACGTGATGGTTAGGAAGCAGTGGGAGCCGGTGAAGATTTATCATGATTTTCTGGTGTTTCTTCATATTGTACTTGACTCGTTAGAGTATTTGTGGTGGAACGAGAACATTATGAGTGGCGTGAGGTTGGTGCCATGTTGTTCAGGTATAGTGCGGTAACTTGTAATGCAAGTTTTTTTTAACTTGGGTGAATATCTAAGAGGGTTGTTCATCTAGTGTCAACCGATGATACCCTAAAGTTACATTGTGTCAATGATTACTACCTATGCAGTTTTCTAGTTTATCAAATAAAGTATAGCCAGTTTGCTATAGTATTGTTACCGTGCTCTTTCAAAATGGAAATGACGTTATTTTTAAACCTAGATGAAGGCGGTTTCCAATCAGAGTGGAGGCATAACGCAAGAATCTCACCTCCATAATCATGGTAAGTTTGTTTGGTGGATAAGTACCTTTTAATTTTTTCTATTGGCACAAGTTCGAAACTTATTGTGGCAATATATATATTATTAAACTTTATTACTGTATTGATATTCATGAATTTACCATTACACCCACATGATGTAGTGATATTAAAGACCACTCCTTTAATATTGCTCCGTGTCTATTAAATTTTAAAAACAACTCTGCATACTCTTAAGATAACGGCACGTCTACGATGTTGGATTTGCGCCTCATATATGCACAAACATATATGTATGCATGCAATATGCACACACACACATACCCACTCTATAATTAATGTGATATATACATCCATACATATGTATGCATATATTCTCTGAAAATATGTATAATCGAATCAATTTCACGCCAAATTCATCCAAACAATGGTCTTTCGCAGTGTTTGATTTGATAATTATTTTTAAAACCAAACCGACTCTTAATATAAAAAAAGAGATCGACTAAACCGAACCATACCTATCGAAGCTCGTTTCAATTTAGGACAACCTAAATGAAAAGCTTTCCAATCCAAAAAAATAAAAAATAAAATGAAAAGCTTGATTAGCTATTTGGTATATTTGAATAATAAAGAGTCGATACTATTCTCAAAATTAACAACCACTAAAGTGTATAAAAAGACATGTACTCTATCATGGTTGTTTTTTATATATACCAAAATTAAATTAAAAAAATGGTCTTTCCTTCTCCCGCACATGGTAGTTGAAGATAGATTAGATAGGAGGAAACTGACACTATTATACATGTAATGCCGGCTGCGCTTCTGTCAAAACATCGCCACCACCCGAACCACCACCTCGGAGTTTTCTTCATTTTTTCAATTTTTTTTTTTTTACATATCTTCAATTCTTCCTCTGCCAAAGACATAGAAACAAAATTTCATAGAAGAAGACTTGTCTGTTAGTTGTATTTATTGGGTTCTTGGCTTTCTTTTGCTGTTATTCTCTCTTAGGAATTTCCAGCTGATGAAATTGCTAGATATGGTTGTATTTGAACCCATGTTTTGATATTTTGAGTTGGGTTTGTGTTGAATTTGGAGAATTGATTGACTTTGATCGCATCGGAGTGTTTGAGGAAAGTTTTTGTGATAAAGTTGTGATCTTTTTGGAAGAAAGATAATGGGTTGTTTTGCTTGTTTCGATTCGAGGGAGGATGAAAAGTTGAATACCCAAAATGGTATTATTGTTCCTTCACAAGTCCACGCTTCTGTTCCTTCTAGCATGTCCAAATTATCTTCTGGTTAGTATTCTTGTTGTTGTCTTGCATATATTGATTGTTGTGTGATCAGATCTGCTGTTTGTTTTGCTTTGAATTTTAGTTTGATTCACTTGTTAGCCTGTAAATTCTGTTTGATTGAAATTAGCAGCTTGCCTTTAAGTGATTAGTGGCTCGAAAATGCCTCGGGAGGTCATGTTAAAGAACTCTGAGTTATGCTTTTACCTCTAGGCCACGCCACTAAAGGCTAGACTGAACTCCAGATTAATCAGGTCAATTGGTCCCGGAGAAACCACAACTTTAAGAAAATAAAAAGAAAAATCTAATGGTTGTATGTAACGGGACAGTGCAATAAATATTCTTGAAAATTTACCGTTGTTTCCCCATCATTATTGTAGTTTGCCATTTATGTTCATCTTTTTATGTAGGCCATAAGTTTCTTTCCTTCCTTTTACCCATTTTAGTGTTATATTGGATTTGATGTAGTTAATGATTGTTCTAATTGAATTGGTTGATGTTTTCATTCGAGAAGAGTTACGGTGCAACATGTATTGATCTCCATTTTCATGATCTCTGCACTGTCCTAATGGTTTATAGATTCCAGTTCAATAGAAAGTTCTGATGTTTTCAGTACTTTTGTGACTTCACATGATATGAGACATATTTACTTTGATCTATCATAATGAATTTCGCAGGAGCTGACAGGTTCAAATCGAAAAATAATATCGCGTCTATAAAAGAACCATCGGGTTTAAATGCAATCCCTGGTGTTCAGATTGCTGCTCAAACATTCACGTTCCGTGAGCTGGCAGTCGTTGCCAACAATTTCAGACCAGAGTCTTTCTTAGGTGAAGGAGGTTTTGGACGTGTTTATAAAGGACGACTTCCCTCTGGCCAGGTTAAAATCTCTTAACCGGCATATTCAGTTCAAATGCAATGATTGCTTGTGTAGCTTTGCTTAAGATGGTAGTACCCTTTTTGTTAAATGCTGGCTCGCATACGTTTACAGATTGTAGCGGTTAAACAGTTGGACAGAAATGGGCTTCAGGGTAACCGAGAGTTTTTGGTTGAGGTTCTTATGTTGAGCTTATTACATCATCCTAACTTAGTGAACTTGATTGGCTACTGTGCCGATGGGGAACAGAGACTACTTGTCTATGAATTCATGCCTTTGGGATCATTAGAAGATCACCTTCACGGTATGGATTCCCGTTTTCTTTATCATCAGTTCTATAGTATTTCGATAAGGGTGTTTGGAGTGTCATTTTCTTTATGTAAATGGGATTTTCTGCAGATCTTCCTCCAGATAAAGAACCGTTAGATTGGAACACGAGAATGAAGATAGCTGCAGGAGCAGCCAGAGGTTTAGAGCATCTTCATGACACGGCGAATCCCCCGGTTATTTATAGGGATTTTAAGTCTTCCAACATATTATTGGGTGAGGGGTTTGTCCCGAAACTGTCTGATTTCGGTTTAGCAAAGCTGGGCCCTACCGGAGACCAATCACACGTGTCCACACGAGTCATGGGAACATATGGTTATTGTGCTCCTGAGTATGCAATGACCGGACAATTGACGGTTAAATCTGATGTCTATAGTTTCGGTGTTGTCTTCTTAGAGCTTATAACGGGCCGTAAAGCTATCGATAGCACCCAACCTCATGCACAACAAAATCTTGTTGCTTGGGTAATAAACTCTTCAAAAATTAGAATAATTCTGCTGTAGGGACTCCCTATTAGAACGGACCGTCAGATGACTGACACATCTATAAACAAACACAACAGCTTTATCTTTTTCTACACGTGGCAGTCATCCGAAGGTCTGTTCTAATAGAGTCTCTGAATCAGAATTTTCCCACAAATTATGATGTTTTTAGATTCTATCTATCGAAGCACATACGAATTGTGATTTTTTTTTGGTGTTTGATTTTCAGGCTCGGCCTCTGTTCAACGACAGGAGAAAGTTTGCCAAGCTGGCAGATCCGCGGTTACAGGGACAATTTCCAATGCGAGGTCTTTACCAAGCTCTGGCAGTAGCATCCATGTGTGTACAAGAACAAGCTGCTACGCGCCCACTGATAGGCGATGTAGTAACCGCGCTTTCTTATCTGGCCAATCAGGCGTATGACTCGAGTATGTCTCCAATAAACTACAGACTTGCTTCTGATAATAAGGATGATAAAAAGAATGAAAAAGGTTTACGGGTATCAAGAAACGAAGAGGGTGGAGGGTCGTCTGTATCAAACAATGTGAAATGGGTGGATTTGGAAGGATCCGAGAAAGAAGATTCCCCGATAGAAACCGCGAGGATGTTGAACCGGGAACGAGCCGTGGCGGAGGCTAAAATGTGGGGTGAGAATTGGAGAGAGAAGAGGCAACAAAATAATGCTCATGACAGTTTTGATGGTGGTAATAATAATACTGGGTAGTAAAGCAAGAACATGCACCGCCTCTCGAAAACACGGGTAATTCTACTGTAGGGAGTCTTCATTGCACTGTCGTTGTTGAATGTGTTTATCCTTCTTTTTTTGCACACTTGTCGTACATCTGACGGTCTAGACCAATGAAGACTTCCCGTAATAGAATTCACATTCTGTGCAAAAGCCCGATTCGTTCGTTCCATCTTGGCTCGATTTGATCTGAGGTGCCAAGGGAGCAAAGAATGGTGAATGATACTGATCTTTTGATGGGCAGTGCAACTTATGGGACTGGAACACCCTCCCCCCTCTCTCTTATATTCCCTCTTTTTGGCTCTTTTTCCTGTTTTGAATGGAAGAAGAGTGCAACGAGAGACTGTACATTTACATGTTGTTTCATGAGTGAAGTATTTAAAAAGTTTTGGGCTCTAGAAAAAGAAAAAAAAATCTGTTGTTTTTTGTTGTTGTAAAATATTGTGTTTTCTTGAATTTCTGTGTAACATCATGTAAACTAACTGATGGAATACATATTTGATACATCATCACTATGAGTTTATAAGTGTACCCTTTTGCCCCTTGCCCCCCACCCCACACCCCTTTCTTTTAAATTTTTTTTTTCAAACGACCTTCTCTATTCAATAAACCGGGCTGCGAAACATTTACACCTTTTTTTTAAATTTACTTTTCATTAAAACATATATAAAAAAAACAGCATACAAGGAGGGGGACATAAACCTTACCTCCCTACTATACCCGAAAAAAAACTAAAATTAAAGCCAACTCTAAAAAATAATCTAAATCTTAAAATAAAAAAAAAAAATAGATACCCGTCACTTTTAGGAATTGAAGATGCTTAGTACCTCCACAAAGGTTTCGAATTTTTGGACTTGCCTTTAAGGCCTCTGATTGATTTTTCAGGAACTTTTGTTTTCTTGCCCTCGGAAACGGATCGTTCTTTAGCAGCCTTGCAAGTTTGAATCAAGGTGTTTAAACAAACATCTACGTCTTTCGGATAAGTTTTAGGTATCAAATTCTCTGCTACATCGCAAGGGCTAACATCCGTTTTCTCCAACAAATCCTCAATCTCTCCGAACAATGGGTGTGTATCGATTCCCAAGTAGTTCTTTGCCAAAGCTTTAAAGGCTTCAAATCTGCAATATGACATCTCAATGTGCATGTCCATTCGGCCTCGCCTAATGAGTGCGGGGTCGAGTTTATCAACGTGGTTCGTAGTGAATATAATTATCCTTTCCGACCACATGCCGACCATATCCCATCGATTACATTCAATAGCCCGGATAACGCATTTTCTTCTTCTTTGATTTCTCATCATCATCGAATCAAATCAATCAATCAAATCAATCACTCTTCTTGTCCTTTCTCTTCCCCGTAAGATCAATCGAACAATCAATATCCTCAATCACAATAATCGATTTCCCTTTCGTGTCAATCAACAACTGCTTCAACTCGGCATTATCTTCGATTGACGTAAGCTCAAGATCATATATATCATACTCCAAGAAATTCGCAATTGCACAAATCATAGACGATTTCCGGTTCCAGGAGGACCATAAAGTAGATAACCCTCTTCCAAGCTTTCCGATCGACGTGTAATAATCTTTACCCCTACGAAAAGCGTTCAAATCATCAATGATTTCTTGCTTCTTTTTCGGGTCCAAAGCAACCGTATCGAACGTAGCCGGATGCTCAAACCGAATGCTACTCCACTTACCTCCATACCACCAATCACGACTAATCTTGTTTGTATACAGCTTCCTTTTTCTGTTCTTATACTTAATACACTTACCTTCTTCAATCACATAATCCAAATACTCCATTGTAACAACATCTCTGTCATTCTTATGAAAATTCAGAACATAAGATTTCTTCTCTAATTGTACTACGGGCGCTTTCCCGATGTGGAAACGCATGCGCTGGGACGAGAGATCCTCGATCTTCTCGTTGTAGGCATACCATTTAACCGTTACGCCTTCGAATTCATCGAGAATCTCTTCACCTTCATCAAGACTAATGACAACAGACTTGCTTTTACTGAACTTTTCTCCTTTAAGATACTTAGCCTTATGATTAATAGATTTGGTCCCAAGGTAATTCTTAATGTAACCATAAGCTTCGTTACTCTTACCACTAACATATTCATCAAACTTTATTTCAATGTATGGATGAAAAAACATAGAATAAAATTTGGAACACGAGTTGTCGGCATAATTAAGAAATTTACCTGGTAATAACTGCTTAATTGTGCTTATGAAAAAGAATAACCAGCAAGTTTGGAGAGCATATCAGCCATTGTTTCTGCCATTAATAACAGAGCTTGATTAATTAATTTGGACCCTCTTCTGATTATTATTATCTAATGATATGATGAGAAAATACAGTGAGTAATGATTTAATTATATATAATATATAGAAAGTTCCACCGACCTTGAAGTTCAAGGAACATCAAACACCGTAGATTATTATTGTTCAGATTATTAAGATGATCCGATGGTTATTAAGAGTGAAATATAATCCTAATGGGAATCGGAGTATATGTATTTCCTTTTTGTGATAGGACAGCAAATCCCAAGGCTTTTAGGAGCAAGGGACGTGTAATATTGGAAAAAAAAAGAAGGAAACATTAACTATTCCTCGATTGTTATTTAAGTGTCGTGATTGTTAAGATATATATTTGTTTTTATTATCGTAGTTACATTTTTAAAGTATTCTTTATTGTGTTTTCTAAATTTACTTTTACATTAATTAAATTCAAGAGTTATATTATCAATTTGATATTAAAGTCAGAAGTATTAACTAATATTTTTTTATTTTGTTTTTGTACTAGAGACATTTAAATAGAAACGGATGGAGTAATTGCTAAAGGACTAGATAATAATTCAAAAAAAAAAAGACTAGATAATAAAAAATACAAGAAACTAGTCTATAATCCACCTTAGTTGCATTTGTTATGTTTCAATCATGTGTTGATTATTTAATTACAATAAGGGCAAAAATAATATAATTAATTGGACTAACTTGCCATTGCATTATAATTTCTCAATTGATATCGGAGAAACCCATAAATAATAGGGTCTCTCGAGTGATTCTTCGTGAATCACATTTCGTATATTTCATTCTCGATCCCGGTGTTGGTAGAGAGGCTCGTAGAAGCGAGAGGGAGTGTGAATATAATTCAAGTCGTTAGGGTTAGCACCATCATCGGTGGCCGCCCACCCATTAGGAAGCCTCAGAGATCGCCGTGAGCCCACCATCATGGCAGCATTTCCAATGACATGTTTTACTTTAAAAAAAAAAATCAAGTAGTTCTAACCCCAATCACCCAATACAATGTGTTTCTTTTAAAAAGTTATTTCGAATTGATTTGTATAATATGTGATACTTGAAAAAAAATTAAAACCTTAGTGTCACAATAGAACACACGCAATTCAATTGGAAAATAAAACATATATATAAATTGTAAGAGATGCGACACGTTACAAGTGAAAAAAATTAGATGATTGGTATATATATATATATATATATATATATATATATATATAGAGAGAGAGAGAGAGAGAGAGAGAGAGAGAGAGAAACCGGTATCGCATTACCGACCAACCGGTATCACCTGACCAACCAACCGGTCGCGCTACTGGTCGACTCAACCGTCCGGCCCAACCAATCCGCCTTATGCTCCAAGCCACCGACCATCATCCTCCAAGTTCGCCACCGCCGTCCTCCGGGCCTTCTAACCGCACACGACCATGGATGATTTCTCGCTAAAGTCGTAAGACTTCCTCAAAATGAATTTATTGAAGAAGAACCTTTTGGTCTGGTTAGCGACTTCCTCTGAAGTAGTGGTAGCGGTTACAAACGATGATGCCGCCACGTAAAAGTCACATCCGCATCAATGGGAGCAAGCTATGCTAAAATTTATGTGCAACAAAAACGCGTAAAGGAGAGAAGCAGAAAATTTGTTCAATTGTTGCACATTTGGTACTTTTGATTGTTTCACCTATCATATTAAGAGATTGACCTCTCTGGATGATGTCTCTACTTTTATATAGGTTGGGCTTATTTCTTGAAAACCTAAGAGAAAAAGTGAATCAACAACTTAAAAGGTGTTCTAAACAACTTTACTTGAGCTTCATTCATCAATACAACTTCTAAAAATATCTTCGTGGTGATTTTCAACATACTTCACGTATCCAGAATTCTGTTCAATAAAAAAGTAATATTCATTAAATAAAAATTAACCTACTATTTTTTTATTCTTAAAGGTGGTTATAAGTGACAATATATTATCAAACTTAAATGTATCACCACTAAAAATCGATTCTAGACCATATAATTGATTTTCATGTGGTTGATGTACTAGTCAATTATTAAAATGGCAATTTTAGACCATATAATCAACATTTGGTGTCATAGTAAATTGAGGAAGGCTCTATATGGTCTCAAGGAGGCCTCAAGAGCATTGTTTGATACTCTCAAGAACCAGCTACACATGTGGGGTTTTACACGGTCTATGTCAGAGACATCTCTATTTATTTAAACATGCTAATCATGCAAGTAGTATATGTACTTATGCATGTAGATGACATCTTAATGACATGGAATTCTCATACTCTGATCAAGAAGTTCATCAACAATCTTAATTCAAAGCTTGCCTTGACAGATATTGGGAAAGTATCTCGCTTTCTGAGGATGCAAGTAAACTGGGATCAGACTGGTTTATATATGCATCATACTTCCTATGCCGCACAACTATTACATAGATTGGGACTTGATAATATGAAGCCTTGTCCATCTCCAATGACTATGGGCAAGCAAATTATTCCTAAAGATGGTGATCCTCTTTCTAATCCAACCTTGTACGGAAGTGCCATTGGAGAGGCTTACAGTTCCTTTCATTTACTAGACCTGATCTCACATTTTCTGTCAACTACCTAAGTCAATTCATGCATTCCCCAACAACAGTTCACTGGTGGGAGGATCTAAAAAGAACTCTCAGATATGTCACAGGAACTATATCCTAACGTTTACACTTCAAACCTAGAGCTTATCTCAATCTACATGATTTCTTTGATGCAAACTGGGGAGTTTATACATATGATAGGAAATCCACAGGAGGCTACTGCTTGTATCATGGTGATTCTCTGATCTCTTGGAAATCTAAGAAGCAAACATGTCTAGATCCAGCATTGAATCTGAATAGATGGCGTTGGCAAATCTAGGAGCTAAAGTACAATGGACAAAACAACTCATTTATGAACTTCATATTCATATAGTTCATCTTCTTCATTTTTCCGAGAAAGTTGAATCTTTAACTTAACCATCTATCAATAGCAAGAATAATACAAAAGCAGAGATGTAGATTGAGATGTGAAACAAGAAAGCACAATTTTTTAACCCAACTTTTCATTAGAACATATACAAAAACAATATAACAGCTAGGAAGGAGCAGAAACCATATATGCATCCTTAGTAAAACAATAAGAAAACTAGAATTAAACATAGTGGTCCATAATGCTTGTACTTTTAAAAAATTAAACTTCAAACGTCTTATCACCCATCAACTTTTTCTTTACCTTGGTGAGGATTCTGACAAATTTTCTTTTCTTGGCCTCTTTGTAATTGCCTTCCAAGGTGGTTTGTTCTTTACTAGCCATGCAAGTTTGAATCAAGTTGTTTAAACAAGCGTCTACGTCTTTCGGATAAGCTTTAGGCATCAAATTCTCCGCTACATCACAAGGGCTAACATCTTTTTCCTCCAACAAACACTCAATTTGTCCAAACAAAGGATGTGCATCGATTCCCAAGTAGTTTTTGGCCAAAACCTTAAACGCTTCAAATCTGCAATAAGACATCTCAATGTGCATGTCCATTCTTCCTCTCCTAATCAGTGCAGGGTCGAGTTTATCAACATGGTTCGTAGTGAATATAATGATCCTTTCTGGACCACATGCCGACCATATCCCATCAATTACATTCAATAGCCCGGATAACGTAACGTTCTTCTTCTTCTTCGATTTCTCCTCATCTTCTTTATCTTCTTCAGAATCTTCATCATGATCAGTCTTCTTGCTCTTTCTTTTCCCCGTGAGATCGATTGAGCAATCAATATCCTCAATCACAATGATAGATTTCCCCTTTGTATCAATCAACAGCTGCTTCAGCTCAGAGTTGTCCTCAATCGTTGTAAGCTCGAGGTCATATATATCATACTCCAAGAAATTCGCAATGGCACAAATCATAGACGATTTCCCTGTTCCAGGAGGACCATGAAGTAGATAACCCCTTTTCCAAGCTTTCCCAATCGACGCGTAGTAATCTTTACCCCTACGAAAAGCGGTCAAGTCATCGATGATTTCTTGCTTCGTTTTCGGGTCCAAAGAAACCGTATTGAACGTAGCCGGATGCTCAAACCGAATGCTACTCCACTTACCTCCATACCACCAATCGCGACTAATCTTGTTTGTATACAGCTTCCTTTTTCTGTTCTTATACTTAATGTGTTTGCCTTCTTCAATCACATAATCCAAGTACTTCATTGTAACAACCTCTCTATCATTCTTATGAAAAGTCAGAACATAAGATTTCTTCTCTAATTGTAATGGCCCTCCTTCGGCAAAACGCACACGTCGGGACGAAAGATCTTCGATTTTCTCGTTCCAGGCTTGCCATTTAAGCTTGATCCCTTCAAATTCGTCAATTATCTCTTCACCTTCATCAAGACTAATGACAACAGACTTGCTTTTGCTGAACTTTTCAGCTTTCAGATACTTGGCCTTATGATTAATAGATTTGGTTCCAAGGTAAGTGTTTATGTAAACATAAGCTTCATTTTTCTTCCCAGCTGTGTTATATTCATCGAATCGAATTTCGATGTATGGATGAAAGATTCTGAAAACTTTGGACCAGAATTTGTGTAAATAATGTAGAAATGCTTCAGGCAAAACTGACGAATAGTTGCCATGAGAAAGAAAAACCAGCAAGCTTGGAGAACATGTCTGCCATTGTTTCTCCTCCCATTATTAGCTTTAGATTAAGCTGAACAATGTTTTATATATATCACAGAAAATACAACAACTTAGGGTGAAGAAATTGCATGGATATATTAACCTTTTATACTACTATAAATCTATTTAAAGCAACACACCCCACAGACCTTGAAGTTAGAGCACTTAAAACATGGTAGATTACATATATTCTAATGGAAAACTTAGAAAAAGAGACTTTTAATGTCAGGACTAGTGTATGAAAAGAAGAATTAATAGGTGGATTCAAATAAAACTTTTGTGGGCACACCACATGGTACTTATAAAATGACTGGACCTTTTTCTTTAATTGTTGTACCAAATAAAGTGTTGTTTTTAAATGATTTGATCATTTCTTTTTGCTAACGGAAAGACTCAATACAATGCATCTGCTTTTCTGTTTGTTGGGTTTTAAATACAAACAAGAATGTTCTGGTACTTCTTTATACCCCACATTGAACACATGGCTCATTAAATATATAGCTAAATAAAGATGACACCCATTTCTGCAAGAAAGGGACATATGGATCGAGAATGCCAACAACAAAAAAAAAAAAAAAAAAAAAAAACATGGCAATGCCATGGTAGCTTTTGGGAAAGAAAAAGTAATGAAACGGTGATAAACTCAGTGACACAACGATCATCTGGACCGTTGATCATTATAAGTTTTGTTAAAGTATGAAGACTAATGTGTAATTTGTTTAAAGTTGGAGTCCTAGAGTTATACTACTTATTATGTCAAACTCTAATGTATCAAACCTAATGGCAGTGTATTCTGGAAGGTAATGAATTATTAGATTCTTCTCAATTTGTCTTGGTATCAGAGAGGGCAATGACTAAGGCCACCGTTGCCACCATGACATAGAGTCCGGCAGGCCCTTCCTCAGTTCCGATCACCACGCAAATTCCATTATTGGCTTCCACAACACAGCCTTTGGTCTTTGGCACCACTCGTGTTTCAATTCCCTTGTCGGAAGGTCTCTTTACAGATGCAAAAGATAGATCCACCTCTTTTACCGGCGCTCCACCCCTCTTTTCCACCACGCATCAAACAACTCATCTGGATCCTACCTTTCTTCGACCAGAAACAACACTACCTGGGTACAATCGAATCCCTCTAACACAACCTCAATCATTTCACACAACCACTACTCGACCCTTCACTCCTACTCCGTTCGGTGATCATCCTGCTTAGACTTGTACTGTAAAACATGATCGGAGAAATTACCTTCTCTGGAAATCCACTATTCTCCCGGTTATTCGCAACCATCTCCTAGATGGTCATTTACTGGGTACTCAACCTTGTACACCTCAAATCTCTGCCACGTCTCTACTCGGCAACACATTGAATCAGGCATATAATGATTGGGAAACATTATACATTGAATCACGTCTCTACTCAAATCTCTACCACGTCTCTACTCTTCTGTAATAAAGGATATTAATTCCTTTATTACCGTTGCCTTTAATATCTAATTTGGCAACTACCTAGTTATACTAATCCAGCCCACACATCATTTATGACTCTGTCGGCTGGTTCTCCCTTATTTTTGTCCAACCCTTTGGACTTCTATTGTATCCTTTTAAACTCACTCTTTCTAATAATGAAATACAGAAGAGTTTCTCATACTTATTTGTTTCTCTTAAACTCTTCATGGTATCAAAGCCTTATCCTTTCAACTTCTAATCCGTTGCAAATTCAAAAATGTCTTCTTCTTCTCTCTCTGATGTTTCTTCAACCGAGCCGCATAACACCGAAAGTTACGGGTGATCGAGCAAACATTTACTTCTTTCACTAACCACAAACTTGATGGCAACAATTATCTCTTATGGTCAAGATCCATAAAAATGTTCATCTCAGCCAAAGAAAGATGGGATACCCATCGGATCCAAGGTTACACCAGATGGCAATGATGAAAAGTTTGAAGCATAGGATAATTGAAAATAATCAAGTCATGACCATTCTCACCAGGTCCATGACCAAAGAAATAGGTGAGAATTTCATGTTCTATGATAACGCCAAAGAAATGCAGGATTATGCTCAAGAATCAGACTTAAAAAGGATAATACCTCTCCGAGATTTATGAAATAGAGGCTCAAATCCAAGGGTATAGGCAAGGTGATGTTTATCTCACACAGTTCTTCAACCAACTTACTAGGGCATGGAAACAACTTGATATGTTTGAAGAACTTTCCTGGGAAAGTGTGGATGATGCAACTCTCTATAAATCTGTTATTGAATAGAAATGCATCTTTAAGTTTCTTATGGGTCTAAATCCCTCATTGGATGAAGTTAGGGACAGGGTTTTATCGACAAAGTCCTTACCTTCTCTTAAGACTGTTTTCTCTGAAATCAAACATGAGGAAAGTAGAAGGAAGCTAATGCTCAAGGACAGATCCACCTCTGATGCTGTGGTTGAACCATCTGCGCTCATATCACAAGGGAAAACTATGGAGCATACTGAGAACTCCTCCTTCAATAATTCTTCCAACAAAAACAAGAAGGACAAACTATGGTGTGAACATTGTAGAAGAGCTAATCATACGAAGGAATACTGCTGGAAGATCCATGGCAAGCCTTAGAATTGGAAGTCATCCAGATAGAATCCCAAAGAAAACTATGGAAGATTGGTTTCATAAGAGAAAAAAAAGGGCCCTACATTCAGTAAGGATCAACTTGAGGCCCACAAGACTTTCATCATTCAACAAGTATCTGAATCAACAGTGAGTGAATCTGCCACACTTGCCAAAATAGGTATTTCTGTCTCTGCTCACAATGTTATTGAAACCCCAAATTCTTGGAGTAGATTCAGGGGCTCCTTTTCATATGACTGGAAATAAAAACTTGCTTATTAACTTTAAACATTGCAATTGTATTCACAAAGTTAAGGTTGCTGATGGGACAGTTTCTCATGCTCAAGGAACTGCAAATGTTACCATCTCCAGTAACTTCATGCTTAGAAATGTTCTTTATGTCCGTAAACTTGATTGTAATCTTATCTCTATGAGTAAACTAACCAATGATATAATTGGGTTGTGGTGTTTTCTTCTAATAAATGCATTTTTCAGGACCATTCCTCTCAGAGGACAACTAGCAGTGCTAAGGCATGTTCTAGTCTGTTTATCCTGAATGAGAATGAAGAACCTGGCCTCTAATGTTAGTAACTGCAAGATGGATGATGTAATGGTGTGGCACTATAGGTTAGGCCATCATAGTTTTGCTTACTTAAAAAAAATCCTGAGAAATTCAAGGGCTGTAATGTTAACTCTATGAAATGTGAGACATGTCAATTTGCTAAAATCACCAGATCTGTGTATGCTAAACTACCTTACTTGCAATCTAATCCTTTTTCTCTAATCCATAGTGATGTTTGGGGCCCTTCAAGGGTTAAACATGTAACAAGTAGTAGATGGTTTGTAACTTGTATTGATGACCACTCTAGAGTAACATGGCTGTTTTTAATGAAAGATAAGTCAGAAGTAGGAACTATCCTTCAAACCTTTTATAACGTGATATCCACTCAGTTTAACACAAAAATAAAAGTGCTGAAAACTGATAATGCTAAAGAGTATTTTGAAGCCACCTTATGTACATTCCTGAAAGATAAAGGCATAGTCCATATCAGCAGTTGTGTTGAAACCCCTCGGCAAAATGGAATTGCTGAGAGGAAGAACAAACATCTGCTTGAAATGGCTAGGTCCTTAATGTTTTCTATGAATGTACCTAAGTACTTATGGGGTGAAGCCATCCTCACTGCTACCTACTTGATCAACAGACTACCTAGCAGAGTCTTAGATTTTAAAACTCCTATGAAAACTCTTATGACTGTTCATCCATGCATACATATAACCACTGATCTTCCTCTTAAGATATTTGGTTGTACTTCTTTGTCTACATCCATGATCATCATAGAAGTAAAGTGGATCCAAAAGCACAGAAATGTATCTTTCTAGGCTATTCATCTAATAAAAAAGGATACAAATGTTACTCACCTGTCACAAAAACATTTTACAACTCTATGGATGTTAAATTTTTTGAAGATACATCATACTATAATAGTCAGAATGAAACTTTTTCTTAAAGTGCTGATGATTGGGATATTTTTGATATTCCTGTTTCCTGTTTTCCTTCTCGACTAACTCATATGCATCAAGAACACAAGGATGCAGAAGATCACCACTCTAGCATTGATGCTGAGGAGCATCCTGTCAATCGTCAATAGACTGACCAACCTTCAGTTGCCAAGTCACAACAGATCGACAAACTCGCACTTCAAAAAGTCTATCACAGAAAAAGGTTCAAAACTCTGCCGATACTCCTCAAGGTACTCAAGGTGCACCTTCAAATCAAGAAGGTTCCACCACCCAATCTTTATGGTAGCGGTGGTGTCTCTCCTCCCAAAGTAGATGATAGACCTATAGTTATCAGGAAAGGTAAAAGACTCTATACTGAACACCCTATTTACACTTTCCACTCTTATGA
Source organism: Gentiana macrophylla (assembly GCA_026214975.1). Taxonomy (NCBI): domain Eukaryota; kingdom Viridiplantae; phylum Streptophyta; class Magnoliopsida; order Gentianales; family Gentianaceae; genus Gentiana; species Gentiana macrophylla. The sequence continues at coordinate 90,435,876 of CM047817.1, forward strand.
TAAATTGTCGCCTGCATTCAGTTTATTTACTCAGAACTTAGATAAAGAATATATTCCCAAAAATGTTCATGAAGCTCTCAATAACCCTAACTAGAAGGATGCTATTAAGACTGAAATGCCTGCCCTCCTAAGTAATCACACTTGGGGTATAATAGTACTTCCCCCATAAAAGAAACATGTCAGTTGTAGATGGCTATTTACAATCAAATATAATGTTGATGGCAGCTTAAAAAAATATAAAGCTAGACTTGTAGCTAGAGGATTTACTCAAATTTATGGTTTAGAATAAAAAGAAACATTTGCCCATGTAGCTAAACTAAATTCCATCAGAATTCTGTTGTCCTTAGCTGTTCATCTTGACTGGTCTTTTTATCAGTTATATATTAAGAATGTTTTTCTCAATGGAGATTTAGAAGAAGAAGTGTTTATGACTATTCCCCCTGGTTTTGAGAATCCATCTAATAAAAGAAAGGCCTGCAAACTGAGAAATCCCTCTATGGTCTAAAACAATCACCTAGCGCTTGGTTTGGTAGACTCACTTCCACTGTTAAGAATGCTGGTTATACTCAATGTAATTCCGATCATACTATGTTTGTTAAAATTACTCATGGTAAAAGGTCTATACTCATTGTGTGTGTTGATGATATTATATTGACAGGAGAAGACAATGCTGAAATTCAGAAACTTAAGGAACTGCTTGCTAAAGCCTTTGAGGTTAAAGATTTGGGACAACTCAAGTACTTCCTTGGTATGGAAGTGGCAAGAACCAGTAAGGGCATCTCTGTGTCCCAAAGGAAGTACACCATTGATCTTCTCAAAGAAACAGGGATGCTAGGATGTAAACCTGCCATCTCTCCTGTTGATCCAATTCTGAAGCTCATTCATGGCACAGAATCAGTACATAAAGACAAATATCAAAGGCTGGTGGGGAAATTGATCTATCTTTCCCACACCGGGCCTGACATCTCTTATGCAGTTAGCCTTGTCAGTCAATTCATTCACCAACCTACTAAAGAGTGTTGGGAAGCTGTTTACAGAATCTTACGATACCTCAAGATGACTCCTGGTCAAGGACTTCACTTCAAGAAATCAGAAATCAGAGGGGTAGATATCTACACAGATGCAGATTAGGCAGAAAGTCACACTGACAGAAGATCTACTACTGGATATTGTTCGTACATCTGGGGCAATGTTGGGAGGATTTTGCATCATAAAAACAAAAGAAAATTTATAAACCTATACTTAACATGCAAACTAACTCCTAACCGACCAAATATCGGGTAGTTGATAGCATAGTAGGGTAAGTACAGGGGTCGATCCACAGGAAAAGGGATGAAGGATCTAATCTCACTAATTCTCTCAATTGCTACTCAAGAAACGGAAGACAAAACGTAAAAATAGAAAATAATTCAAATAATCTAACCTAAGGAATAAAATAAACAATCTAATCTAAAGACATGGGATCAAATAATGTACAAACCTATGTGATCTCAATCTAGTTCAATTTATGATTTTAATTCAGTTTGTGGTTTCACCTTATCACGAGACATAAACCCTTAATTCCTTAGTGAATTTATTCTCAAGCTACGGATTCCTAATTCCTTAGTAAATCCAATTTATCAATCTCTCATCTTCCGAATGTTGAGACTGATTTTCAATACAAAACTCGGTGTAGATTCAAGTTACTCTCGTATAATCGAATCTAACAACCTAGAAATCTAACCAATTAATTTGTCATCATTAATGATTAAAGATCCTATCTTTCTATGGTGATCTAACGTTACGCAACTTCCGTATGTTGTAACTATCAATAGAGGACTAATTTTCCAATCTATTCTCATGGCATCATAAGCACAAAGAAAGATACAAAATAAATCAAGATCATGGAAATAAAACTGGAATTGAATAAATCTAAAAGAAGAACTCACATAGTTTGGTTACAATGGTTGAATCACCATGGAAACGGAAAAGAAAAGCTACATAATCTACTCCTAATCTAACCTCGGTTCACCCGAGCACAAGGCTCGGGTGACCGGCCTTGACTCTCAAAACAGCGGCTGCTAGCTCTCAAGAGAAGTGTATAAAATTCTGGTGTAAAATAGGGTTGGGGCGCAGCTGTTTAAATAGAAAAATCAAGTCGGTTGCTCAGATAGCAGTCTTTGGGCGCCCGTCCCATCCATGTCGGACGCCCGTCCAGCTCTCCTGGAACAGATTCTGAACTTGTAACGCTCATATCTCGGGCCTCGTAAGTCGGAATGGAGTGATTCAAAATCCTGTAGAATCCTCTCTTCAAGCCCTACAACTCTTCTCTTGAGGTCTAGAGTCAAATCGGTTGTTATCATATCAAGAATTGCGTTGCAAGGTCGTCACTACTCGGAATCCTGATTTTCCGACATTTATCTTGCTTGATTTCTTTCCTTATATCTTTCAATCTTCCATAACTTTGATTGATCCTTTCCAAGCACGAATTTGGCTCTCTAAAATCCTCTCTTCCATCATCAATGAGTATCTACAACAATAGGAAAACATACCAAAGCGTAACGTATTTCCAAAATAACATAAAATCATCATTTAAGCACATAATTCGTTACGTTTTGCAATTAACCTCTTAAAAACATCATTTACTACATATTTCGATATAAAGCCCTACTTCTATGAAAATAATACATATACGGGGGAAAATTGATATAAAATATATCTATAAAAATCATACAATTTGACCTGAACAACACCCCACACATAAACTTTTGCTCGTCCCCAGCAAAACAAAACAAGACATACTATCAAGAATCCACATAACGACACGAGATATAGTCAAGATCATGACAAGCTAGTATCCAAAGAAATCGATCTCACTCGGTGATTGTGTGTGCAGAACCTACTAAACTTCCACCGATCCTCTCTTGATATAATACATCAAGCACTATGATTATCCGGTCAACTAAACGAAAACTTCATTCTATCTACACGACACTTACCTAACAAAAACTAATTACCAAGAACATAGTAACTAACTCACAACTAAATTCCTTTACTTAGTACCAAGAAAATACCTTTCGGGTCTCTCTACCGGTTTAGATCAACTTGACTTAGAATCCCAAAAAAGCGTATATTTTATATTTTATATTTCCTATCGTCGCGTCTCAAAAGTATAACACTCTCCCTACATTAGAGGCGGTCACCACGAGATCACTCAATCCTTCATCATCCAAGGTAAACCACACTCCCAATTGGGGCGTGATATCCAAATGGACTCGAGGTGATAGATATAAACAAAATTCCCATAAAGAAATTCTATTCATTTATTATTTATAGATATATATATTTTTATATTTTTCAAACTCTTTGGAAACTCTCGGTCAAATATATTTCTAACACATTCAAGACTCTTAAAGTTCTCAAGAACACTAAGGTACTGAGATTTTAACTGTGAATATAGCACTAGTTCTTAACTTTCATTAATGCTAAATAAGTGTTATCTGCATCGAGAATTAACTTTCCTTTAACTAACCGGAAACTATTCTATATTTGGCTCTTCATCTAATAGGTTCGTGAACTGTCGTTCAAGTGAGTATCGAATTACCAAATCTATGCTTAAACATGATATGACTACTGATAACAACTAAAGGTGCCAGATTATAAAACTAGCATGCCAGTGAAATGTTACTCGGGACAAAAATTGAAAATTTAAGCACTTTTCATAGAAAATTATAACTAATATGAGCAAATGAAAGTAGATACATAAACCATCCCCTCCCCCCACACTTAAATTGCAACTTGTCCTCAAGTTGTGCAGAATGAAAAAGAAAAAGAAAAAGAAAACTTAGCTGATTGTATGCCGAAAGGGAGCTATTCTGGAAGCGTATCGATCCACCTCCAAAAATTCCCGACGAACTCAGTGAGATCGTGGACCATCCACCGGAAAACGATATCATCCGAAACTCACAATAGCTAATGCAAATACCACCGCACACTTGACAAACATGAAATACCTCGGGATAGGGGAAGATAACATATAAAGCACAGAAAGGAAGTCTAGAGAATTTTTAGATTAAGCTCATATAAAGATGGACATATACATGGAATATTACAAATTAGTAAGGCTAGGTGCAACTATATGAAAATGCATTACAATGCAATCTACGTGAAAAATCCTAAAAATAAAATAAAACGCGAGGTAGTATTACGAGCAAACCGACGAGTTAACTACACTCAAAAAGAAAAATAAACTAGGTGGTATTACGAAAACCCGCGGTGACCACACTTAAGAAAAATAAAAGGAAAAATAGAAAAACAATGCAACTAAATGAAATGCATTTAAATGATATGCAAAAAGAAATAAAATAAAAGAAAGAAAACTAGCCCACTATATGCAACACGACATATATATAAACGTCTACCACATAATGACAAAGTTACGAAAACGCAGCAGTCTTGTATCACTTTAGTGCCGGCGCACCTTAAGACTTATCGAAAGTGATAGACTTATGGAAACCAACAATCATCTATCTAAACGGTATAACTCATATGGAGAAAGGGCGTAGCATACGGAAAACCGGCGATAGCTACCCATATGAACTATAAAAACAAAGGAAGCACGTAAGTCTTAAAAGCTTAAAAGATTCATCGGAGCGGTATGTAGCATACGGGAACCGACATTAGCTACTAATTAACCATAAGAACAGTTATAGCTTACGAGAACCGACAGTCACTATAACATGCCTAGATGAATCATATATAAGGAATTGATCAATTATCTAACATGGATTCATAGATGGAAAGGTAAAAACATATAAGTTCAGGGCATCTATGTAAAAATCAATTAGCCACAGAAGCTCGAATGAAAAATCCACATCAAATAAAACAGTAATAAATGTAATCCTAAAATTAACGAAACTGGAAAAGAAACCTACCTACGAAAAGTTTAAAAACAAGAAAAACACTAAGACGGAAAAAAAACGTGTTGAAATCTTCTAGGGCCAAAAAGGAGGGGAAAACAGTGGATTTTGACCTCGAAAACGCACTGAACGGCCTATGGCTGTTCACCACGTCGTCGGCGTCGGGCGAGCTTTCCGATTGGGGTCCTGCGTTCCAAACGGACACTCGAGCGAAAGTTACGGCCAAAATACTCTTCTGCGTGCTAAAAGCGATCCTTTTGACTCGAAAATTGTCCTATGAAGAATCCGACAACCGTTACGATTCCCGGCAACAACGCGCCAAAAACTTGTTCGGTAAAAACTAGTTTTAAATTTATAATACCGAAACACCCCAAGTATAAGGATCGTAGTATAGGATGTTAACGGGTCGTCTGAAGGAGTGGAATGTTTATCGGATCAAGGGACAATTATTCTATCGATTATGTCACGACTATTAACTAAACTAGGGTTGAAACTAACTAAAACCTAAACCTAAGAATTAAAACTAAAACAAGAATAAAAACAAACACAAAATAAGAAAACAGAAAGCCAGACGAGCGTTCACTATTGTGGACGAGCGTCTGGAAACGAAATCTAATGGACGAGCGTCTGCTATTGCGACGAAGCGGCGTCGATTATATTGAGCGAAAAAGTGCGAGAAAACAAGAGAAAACTAGGGTTTATAAAACTAGAACTTAACTAAACTTAATCTAAACGATTTAATTCAAACAGTTGAGGGAAAACACAGCAAGGCGACTAGATTCCACCTATCAACCAACAATCCAAACTAGATGGTGATTAAAAAGACATAGTTTTTAGTAGTGATTTATTCACGAATTCAATTAAATATCTTCAATCAAATTCTAGGGTTTCGTTTATCTTTTCAAACAAACTAAACATGCAATCAACACGAAGTCACGAGATCGTTTCCAAACTCTTACTCAACTAAACATGCCTAATCTCTTATAACATGATTAGATGCATTACTTTGAACGAAAGAAAACTCAAATAAACATACTTTCATATATTGATTCAAGCATAAAATAAACATAGATCGTTTCATCAAATCTTAATTCAATAAAACTTAAACAATACAAAACAGATCCAAAGTAATGAAAAACTATGAAATAAACTCACTAAACTTAAGCATCGAACTCTCTAGTTGGTTTGGTTGTTGATAGGCTTCCTCTGTCGACTCACTGCAGGATGTTTAGCCAACAATCATGATGAACACGATTGTTGAAGGGGAGATTTGCATCTCTGTGTAAAAACGGCTCCTTAGGGTTCTAGGGCGCAGCTGTGTATATATGAGTAAATCGTGTGTAAAAGGTTCACGTTTTAGGCTTCATAATGTGGTGCTTTTATAGAGTTTTAAGTCGGCTGGAAGTAAGTCGGCTATGGGCGCTAAATCTGGTCTTGTGGACGCCCGTCCCGTAATGCCTGGACGCTGAGTAAACGCTCGTTCATCCTCCGTCCGAACTCTCTGAATGTAAAATACGATGCTGGACGCCCGTCTGCTTTATCAAACGCCCGTCTAGAATGGACGGGATTCGGACGCTCGTCCAAGATCTTTGAGAGGTCGGATTTCTTCATCTTTATCCAATTTCTTCAAGCCAATTCCAACTCTATCTTGAATAATTCGACTTGAGCTTCATTTATCCTCTTTATGCACTCGAAAATCAACACCTACATGATAAATAAACAATGCAAAAATGTAATAAAATCCAAATAATAATAATTCCATTAAATCAACACTTAAAATCATCAATTTTGCATACAACCCTCTTAAAATCATCTTTATTCAATAATTACACTTAAACCCTTAATTCTCATGTAAATTATGCAAATGTGGGGAAAATAATAATGAAATAAACCTTTAATAATCATATAAATATGGCCTTAACAGCAACGTAGTCACATGGAAAAGTAAAAAACAACATACGGTCTCCAAAAGTAGTGCAGAAGCAGAATAAGGGCCCTTATTTTAAGGGTTTGTGAAGGATAATGGATAAGAAGAGTGTTATGTGAACTTAGAATCCAATTCACTCAACCTATTCAACTTTATTGTGACAACAACTCTGCCCTATGTATGGCAAAAAAATCCCATCCATCATGACAAAACAAGCATGTGGACATTGATCGACACTTCATCAAAGAAAAAGTTGAAGATAAAATCATCTCCCTCCAGCATGTCTCCTCTCACAACCAGAATGCTGATATCCTGACTAAGTCCATTCCTCCACAAGCCTTTCAACAAATGTGTTCCAAGCTTGGCTGCATCAATATCTACAACCAAGCTTGAGGGGGGTGTAGAAATGATTATTAATTGTCTTGTATTATTATCCTTATTATATTACTTAAAGGTATATTATTCCTAAAGTAATATAGTTAGGATATTAATTCCTTTATTACCGTTGCCTTTAATCTCTGATTTGGCAACTACCTAGTTATACTAATCCAACCCACACAGCATTTATGACTTTGTCGGCTGGTTCCCTCTTTACTTTTTTCCAACCCTTTGGACTTCTATTGTATCCTATTTAAACTCACTCTTTCTAATAATGAAATAAAGAAGAGTTTCTCATACTTATTTGTTTCACTTCTTCAGTTTAAAACTCTAGTTGAAAATCAATCCAGTCTAAAAATTAAGTCCTTCAAACTGATTGGGGGAGAGTTCAGGTCCTTTAAAAGTACCTTGAAAAACACAGGCATACAATTCAGGCATCCTTGTCCCCATGATCATTAATAAAACTTGATCGGTCTCACTAGGTTTCCAATCTAACCGACAGAATACCGGGTCGACTGTAGTCTAGATTGGTGAGTCAAGGTCCACAGGGAGAAATCTCAAATGAGTACCAAAGCGGCCCAAACATCTAGTCTAGGTGTCTCCATAACTCGAGAAGTGGAATCTTAACCAACTACAAGGAACTCAAACTAAGTGAAGAAAATGAACTCAAAGTGCAATTAATTAAAGCCAAAATGACTCAGATGAAGGGGAAATGATACGAAATGAGATGACTCGGGTGATGTTCCAATGAACTAGATATGAGGTCTTGTAACTACTCGGAATCAAGCTTCACGAATGAATTCCCAAGGCATTCAATGTGCAATTCACTATGTTAACGTCAATCGATCTCTCACATCAACGAACTATGACCAAACATCTATCTATCGGCTAGGACTAGATTTGAGTGAATGGCTACGCATTAAAGTGCTATGAATTGCCTAATCTAAGATTAGATAACACACACTCTAGAAATCAATTCATTCTCTAGATGATTTTACTAAGTGTTCATGGTGACTAGTGTCCATGTCAATTTACGCCTCGAATTAACACTAAGATGATGCAATTGGTTGCAAATTAACCGCACCCATGAAGATGAATCACTATGACTTGAACCAATTAAGAACATACAAGACTACCCAACTTAAATCCAAGCAATTACAAGATATCTAGCCAAGATTCACATCACCCAAGCAACAAAGTATTTAGCTACTCATAATCTCAACAAAAACACAAAGCAAAGATGCAATTAAACTAAATAAAGCCAAGAAACAGAAAATTATAGCTAACTTCAGAATTATGCCTCAATTGAGTGTCATACATGAATAGAGCTCAAATTCCATGAAATCCACAAAGAAATAGTGAATTATCCATAGTAGAGTAAAGCCCATGCTTTTATTTCACTCAATAGCTAAATAACATGACTCAAATTGAGGTTTGAAACCCTCATACTTCGGCTTTGAAAATACAGGTCGAACTCCCCTATTCTTCAACCATTCCCAGTACTTCCTAATCTGAAATATCTATCTAATATCATCTAATCTAAAATATCTATCTATTTTTTTAAAGAAAGACTTTTTATTAAACCAAGTCCGCAATAGCGGCAGAAATTACATCATGAGGGGCTGTTCCCCAAACAACACGACCAATATGATCTAACCCCTAGCCAATAAATGCGCCGGAAAATTGCCGGTACGCTTGACAAGGGAAAAGGATGTAGAAGCAAAAGATGACAAAAGCGTAAGGCAGTCACGCGCTAAGCAACTAAAGACAGACAAATCTTCCGACGGCCGCGTTAATGCTTGAACACATGAAAGGCAATCAGTCTCGAAGGTTACTACAGAAAGTCCGAGTCCAGTAGCCTCTTCCATTGCCAACAGAATCGCATGCATCTCCAGAATCTCAGAACTTATACCAGGGTCAAGGTGGAACAAGAAGGCAGCAATAATCGAACTGAGCGCATCTCTGAAGATCAGTCCCACACCAGAACCCGAGTCCGTGACAGAAGCATCAGAATTACATTTTTTCCAGCTGCCCACGGGAGGTGCACTCTAAATGGCCGGGTGTGCAGACCCTTCAGATCTCGTATGAGAAGAGCACATGGTCTGACGAAACTCCATTGCCCCGGCTAGCACATAGATAGGCATATCATCAAAAACTGCACTGCAACGGGCTTTCCAAAGGTTCCATAGGAGCATACAAAAGATAGAAACTTCATCAGGAGTGTAACGCACTAACAACGCACCAAAAAACTCCTTAAAATTCGACCCATGCTACATTTGCTAACTGCCAAGAGGAGAAGCTACCCATATCTCCCTAGTGTAGTCACAATCAAAAAGTACATGTCGTAAGGATTCCATCTCTCTGCCACATGCCAAACAAAAGGCTCGAGCCCATATTGCACTTAGCAAGCTGCTCCCCAATCGGCAAACAGTCATGTAGGCATAGTCATAGAAAATGCTGAACACGCGGCGGCACATTGACTTTCCAAACATCACGCCACACTCTATCCAGTCCTGAAGACGATGACGCACGTGCCGAATTAGGCAACCTTCCATACAAGCTCAACGCGAGGAAATGTCCTAACGTCACTGTATATCTGCCCCGGCGGTCATAATGCCAAATCAGTGTATCCAAGTGCGAGCTTCGTACAATAGAAGTCTGAAGGATGGCGTCTACCTCCCAAGCCTGGAATTATTGCATAAGAAGAGGTAAATTCCACTGTCTAGTACCTGGAAAAATCAAATCTTGCACCTTAGTATCCGTAGGTAAGGAGTGAGGTGAGTGTTCCAACCGAAAGGATGGCAGCCTAGAGACCCAAGCATCGTGGAAGACGTAACGCAGCCTCTGCATTAACACATCTCTGTCTTCCAGTAAACTCCTCCACGGGAAAGAAGGTCTGCTCCCCAACCCCGCTGCCATAATAGTAGTACCTGGGTGGTACTTAACATTAAGCACTCGACTCGCAAGGGCAGCAGGGCAAGTAAGAAAATACCACGACTGCTTAGCCAGTAAGGCTAAATTGAAACATTCTAGATTATATCTATCTAATATCATAATAATATCTTTTCTATTCTTTTTCCTCTAAATTACCCCGGAAAAGATACAGTCTAACTAGTATATATATATATAATAATAATACTTAGTATACTATCTAAGTCAATAGAACTTCACCTGGAGAAATAAGGTGAGGGCCTGGCTTGACTGGCGAACTGAGCTGCAATGGAGGGTGTAGCTCGGCCCAAACAACATGCTTTCATCATCGTATCTCACCATTTTCGATTATTATATTAATAATCAGAAAACCCTGTAACAGCACATGAACAACAAACAAACGTAATTTCGTAGGGTATCGTGTACCCCGTGTGTGCTACCAAAAATATCCACATTTCAACGATAAAAATAAGATTTTCGGTTAAGTGCGATGTGGAACCGTGAGTGACGAAAATAATGTGAGATTGCATCTAAATGGTAAAATCATGGCCGAAATGCTGTAAAATTGAGTGAATTAAGTGTGAAATGCGTAGATGGGTTGACTGTAATCAATCATGCTCAAAACGGCAAGGTGGAAAGGAAGCACAAATCCATAGTTCATATGGGCTGACCCTTCTGGCTCAGGCCTCCATGCCCTTAAAATTCTGGTGGGAGAGCTTTCAACACTCTGTTTGGTTAATTCTTAATTAACTCCTTAACAACTCATGTCCTTGGTCACAAATGTCCCTTTGAATGTCCCTTTTAAAGGCAACATATTACACTACGCTCAAGGTTAATGGTTATCCAAATCTAAGGCCTTTCCAGATAAGGGCGGTTGCAGGAATTATGACATGGGGGTCAAAAATTCGTTATTTTTTTCCGTATCACACATATATTTGAATATTCAATTATATACATGTAATTATGGGACAATAGCTAAAAACAGGGGGTCAATACATGAAAATAAGGGGGTCAATTACACATATATGTTTGTTTTTAAAAATAAAAAAAACTCTAATATTTGTACATAATATTTTTTATTTTTGGGGGTTGGCCGCACCCCCAAAGGACAAGGTAGAGCTGCCCATGTTTCCAGACACGAAAATTCCCGTTTCACGGTAAAAAAAAATGCACTCACATAGGTGTCATTCCTGCTCACAAAGGATATCTTTGTCTAGGCACTAAGGGGAAAGTTTATGTTTCCAGGGATGTGACCTTCGATGAGTCATTTTTCTTTATTATGTGTCCCTTCTTCAACTAATCAGAATACACTGCATCCTCTCTTTCTCTTGATCCTCTTGTATCCCCACATGTTTACTCTAGCTTTTCAGACTCAAACTCTACACCCTCAATTTCATATCTGGAGACTCCTCGTGCCTCTCATTATCCTATTACTCACTCAACGCATATGCATCAGTATGTTGAAATTGCTCAATCCTACTCATCTCCTTCTAAATCTCAAGCTTCACAAGTCTCAAACTCCTTAACTATTCCTACCTCGACATCTGATTCCTCTTCTTTCACTTCAGGTCCATCACCTCTAGCCTTAAATCAGCATCTAATGAAAACCAGAGCTAAGAGTGGCATCTTCAAGCCTAACCTTCTCCTACCTAGCTACTGCTCATCCTCAACTCATCTCACCAGAACCTACTCTAGTGTCAGAGGCACTGAGTAACCCTTCTTTTAAGAGGACTATAGAAGAAGAATATAATTCCCTTATTAGAAACTATACTTGGGGACTTGTGCCTATATCGCATGCACATAACAGTTTAGATTATAAGTGGGTGTTCAAATTAAAGCTAAGTCCGGATGGTACTGTGAACAAACAGAAATCTAGGTTTGTTGCTAAAGGTTTCTATCAGACCCCTAGGATAGACTATGCATACACCTTTGGTCTTGTTTCAAGAGCCACGACAATTAGGACAATCTTGGCCATTGCTGTAGCTCTGGATTGTGTTAGGTGTAGTGCCCGAAAGACAATTTGTGTAATTGTTTTTAATAATGAATGACAGAATTTATCTCACCTTATTACTTGCTTTGTGCTTGTAAAGTAATACATCACTTTGCAAACCCTAAGTATATCTGTATGTAACCACTTAACTTTCGGTGTATGGATTACACGTGAGGATTGAGTTAGTGGTGATATACTTAAATCTGATAGTCCGTGGTGAACTTAATCGAGTTTAGGGTCTCTTGATTAAAACACCAATAATGCGCCCGAAACACCTTAGGGTGTGATAGTCTTATCCGGACTGTCGGTAGAGGTACCTACGTGGGGCATTTATATATGATGGCATTCATATAGAATTTGGACCGATTTAATCTGTATTTCTCGTATAATTCCGTAATCGAGGAATCTTATTAAATCATTAGATGATCATATATGGATCAACCTTAATCTGAGGTGATCACAGGATCTTTGCTTGTCCCGGGGTAGTGTTTGATGTGTTAGTTACGGTTCACTTTAATATGTGTTCCAAGCCACTTCTCATTGGCACTATCTCCGGATGAGTGAGTAGTTCCGATTTTCACGGACATGGAATTCATTCCTTCCTCATGGGAAGTAGAGAGCCGATCCTTGTTTGTTAGCCCTAAGAAAGTGATCGATCCCGGAGTTCACATTTGACTAATTAGCTACTAGTCGATATGTGTGCTAATTGATCATTAGGGGTTAATGGTAAATAAGGATAAGATATTCTCGAGTCGGGTTCACGGAGACTTCCCACTCGTAATGGACAATCTATGGAGGGTTAATCCGTATGTAGTGATTATATCAATGGGCGCTTATTCGCTCTCATGGGTTGAGTATAAGTATACATCTATAATCGGTAGAGTTCGGTTGGGTTTATGGTGGCGTAATCCCGAATTAATAATTAATGTACTTTATGTTCGATGATTAATTAATTATTGAGCCTACTTGGTTATAGGTCCCACTGGTCCCCGATGTGGCTTCGTAATTGGACTAGTAATCTTGTTACTTGGGCCTCATTGATAATTAATTGGTGGGCTAATTAATTGATATGCATGGATATTATTTAGTTGGCTAAATAATATAATACACATAAAAGACATTTTATGTGGGCTTTTGACCCTAAAGGTGGCGCCAATATCATCATTTAATTAGAGAGAAATTAGTTTTCTTGGATAATTATTTGACATCGCGATTTATCTTTTATTTGTTAAATGATAATTCATGGAATATTAGATAATAATGTGATTTATCCTAATTTGTTTGGGATAATCATTTTATTTATCTTTTATTTGGAAAAGGATTAATGTGATAATTATCACTTAATTATTTAATCCTTGGAGGACATTGATTACTCTCCTATATAAAGAGAGTTCTAAAGTCTAATGGCAAGGTACTATTCACGTCACTATTCACCGAGAGAAATTGGCGAAAAATTTGGCCTCTATTCTTAGGGTTGAGTTGGAAAAATCTTGGGATTTTTCTAGTTGCATATCAAGGAGGCTCGTTTATCAAGAAGGGTGTCCACCAACCGCCGTTTGGAGAACACATCGGAAGATCTTGGCCTTTCTTCCTAAAATTGGTAACTTGATTTTAACCCCCTTGTAGTAGTTTAAGTCCTTTAATTATGTGTTTTGATATATAAATCGTGATCCATCCGCTGCGCGTAGATCTAATTCGTTTAGATCTAAGAACCTGCATCCATCATGTGGTATCAGAGACAGGTTCCACGATTTATATAGTCATAATCATAATTAAACGATTTAAAGGAGTGGAATTGCATGTAGGTGATATTTTACTTATTATTATGTATTAATAATTTTTAAATTGCTATGGTTGAAGAGATGGATTGGGGTTGGCACCGTTTTCCCGTTAGATCTATTGTAAACTCATACAAACGATGAAAATTCGTTCATATGAGTATAGGAAATTATGTAATTCATGTATTATTGCAATTTTAATTTCCAGAAAATAGATCTGTACATTAGCTGTTTAGTCTTTTCGTTTTTTCCGTTGTTTGAGCCGTTAAAACAAAGATCCCTCCGGTCAGAATCAAGATTGGAAGTTGATGAACAATCCCACAAATTTTGGTGTCGATCAGAGTCCGTTTGGGTTTCCGTTCGTTGCTGCGAAGTGGCTGCTGTAACAGAAAAACGCAGGATTCACAGAAACCCTAACTGTGACTTCTTCGATTTTCTGGGAACAATTGGACCGTTAAAATTAAAATCCGACCGGTCAGATCGATAATCATGGAGTTTTGGACGTGAGATAAAATTTTCAGGACGATCGGGATTCATCTTGATCCCCGATCGGCCTCGGGAAGTAAATGATGCGCTGCTGTAAGAGTCTGTTTCAGCAGCAAGTTGGGCGGCTCACTGAGGAATATTGACAAGTCAAAGCTCCAATCCGACCGTCCATCGTCAAGTCCGAAGAATGAAGATCAGCTCTGGAAAGTTTCGTCCCAATCCTAGTTCGTTTGATATGCCGATCGTCGAAGATTCTCAACAGCTGCAGATTAGGGTTTTAATTTATTTTCGAATAGATTAATTACGGGTGCCAAAATCAATCCATCTCGGTGTTTATTTTCCGCACTAGTATACATGTGTAGATTGTATGAGTAGAACCGGAAAATTGCCATGACATGCATCATATCATGAATTCCACTCCATATGCATACATGTAGAAATTAATTCGAGGAATTAGTTAGGCATGTATAAAACACACGATTAGTTTTAATTAATTGTTTGATATTAATTAGAAACTAATTAGGATAAAAACCGAGGAACACGGGTTTTTCAATCGTCGAGGTTGGGTGATGGATTCTCGGTGAATCCCACTCTGCGAAAGCATAAGGAGTAAAATCCCGAAACCTCGTGGTTAAGGTGTTGGATTCTTGGTGAATTCCACTTTACCTAAGACGAGATTACGTTTTTGTTCCGTAGTGTCTACGTGAAAGTTTGATGTTTAAGGATTGGATAATCACGGGCAAACAGGTTGAAAGTGGTTTAACCACGGTTGGGTGGTCAACGGAGCTACGGCTCGATCGACTTCACCCTCCACGTGTGGCGTTTGCACGGGGTCTTGCAAGGTGAGCCATCCGAAGAGCCACTACGGCTCAACGGAGCTCCCCTAGTCTTGACCCGTCCGACGGCCACATATGTTCTAACGAATAGGTCAGGTGGGCTAGCCCACATAACCGACAACATTCGGGCCTATGATTTATTGTTCCTTAATGAAACATCAAGTCCAAAAACGTGATCGATAAACCCACCACTTTTTCAAAATATTGAGTGGGAGCGGGAGAGGCGACGGCCGACCCCACGGCCTCTACTTGTTGACACAAGCAACGTGAGAGAATGGTGACGCCTCGTGCGGCTTTGATTTCGGCCCCTGGCAAGGCCTTCACCGCTATCAAAATTCAAGGCTTGGTCTCCGAAAGGATAGGATTTTGGGTACTCGTCGGGTCACCGACCGACCCTAAGGCGGCACACTCGGGTCTACCTAAAAATGCGAGAGCAAGTGGGTCACACTCATAAAGGGTATTTTTGGTAGTACCTTGGCTGAAAAAGGAAAGGTGATTGACGATCACAAATGAGATGTTTGATTCTCAATCGATCTTCAATATTAATCGAAACCTCTTTGACCTACCCTAAGGCGACCTTTGAGGCATTAGATTAAATCCTTGGAACAGTAGGATAGACTATAAGTACTTAGTTTATGTTCCTAAAATTTTAGTAGTGTATGATTTGGATTTATTTTACACAAATTTTATTTACAATCGTAATATATATATCTCTACAGGTGCTAGAGGCGCTAGTGTAAAATTGACTAGTAATGACTTCGTTAAAAAGTGGTAAATAATCTGGACGTTGTATTTATTAATCTCACATACGATTAATTTTTCGGAAGAGATATTTCTCTTGAAGCCTTCAAAACTTAAGTGACGTAAATAGGCATGTCATCTGCTGTCACTCGTCTTGAGTAAGAGACAACCGTAGTTAGTTTGAAAGATGATTGGGACGATAAAATTCTTCTAGTGAATTGTGTAGTGTCTACACGAGAAATTTTCTGATAGAAAAATTGGAGAATCATAAATTAAAGTGTCGCTAGTTAGACGGTATTTGGAACCGATAAACTAGTGGGAGCTTTTATAATATGTTTTTCTGATTTATTAGAAAATCAGTCCCACTGGGTAACACTTTCATTAGACATCCCACAGTTCACGAGTAGTGTCTACTCAAACGAATCGCTAGTTCAAGACTATTCCTTTTAAGGAAAGTTAAGAATGGGAAAGAATATCTATAAGTGTTAATCATCTTAACTAAAGTTTTGAGGCTAAACCGAAACATTAATTAAAGAAAGTATAGGATAAGGAAAGTGATTTCGGATCACTAACCAATGAATCCTTAGCGACTTTCTTAACCGAGTAACTTGACTCAGTGGCTTAGTTCTTTGGAAGAACAATAAAGTTGTGCATTAATAAAGTAACAACGGGCAGTAATTTCAGCTAGAATAGTGGGAGTGATATAAGGAAATGAATTTCGGATTCTATCCTTGAATATCACAGAAAAATTTATTTTTCTGTTTACAGATTCGTTGAAACAATTGGATTCACTTTCAACTCGATATATTGTTGCCACATAGAAAGTGAATATGACATTTGTAGTACGAATCCGAGACTCGGACTTTTGTTTGATAAAGTCAGAACCACTTAGAACAGCTGAATAAGTACGTGTAACACATCTAAAACTATTCCGTATTAAGATAAACGACCTTTCAATATCTATTAATTAGTGCATATATCCTAGAGACAAGACCTGCTGACTGGCTAAGGGTGATTCCTATCTCCCAGTCTTGGAACACTATCTCAAAGGAACAATGACTAAGTTTCTTTTCAATCGGGAAAGGGTAATAGTTTTGAAGGGGTAACATAGCTTGTTCACCATGACCTTCGGGGTCTAGTGAGAGATACAAGCTAGTGGGAGATTTTGAGTGGTGACATTCTGTCTGATAACTACTCAAAACACTGGTTGGTTTATCGAAAGAATACGAGGAGGTGTCTCTGATTTTAGCAGAGAATAGAGTATTCCATGCTCAGAAATAGGCTATCGCATAGTCTTGGGACTGATGCTCGGCCTGCCTCCTAGTGGAATGTTTCTCACTGAGGAAGAAACCATAGACTTGCCCTACATAGTTATTGATATGCTACAATACACTGCTAAACTCGATTAAGATAATTCGTTGCAAAATAACGGTTAACATTATTATGTAAACCGAGAAGTCTACCTAGAAGATGCTAGTGAGTTTATGGATAAGGAGTGAATTCGGTTCACACCACTTCCATAAATGTAGGCATTTAGCATTTAATGCTTAAAGGTAGGACTGGAATTTTTGCACATACGTTCAAATTGTGACTGTTTGTGAAACATCTTAATGAGACGAGTGAAGGTTGATTATAAGATTCTTGAGATCAGAAAGTGACGGTTGAACTGTCACAAGCCTTCTGATAGAATCTATAAGTAACAACCTTAAACCTTGAGTACGGTTACCCAAAGGTAGTTACTATCGATTTAATCGGACCACATCGGTTGTTGGTGATTACACCGATAAATACTACTAGATCGAAATGTCAATCCACCCAAGACACAAATGGGAGTATGGTTTAACCGTTGACCCATTGTGATTTTGTGGACTTTATATTCTATTTGGGGTGATTGATAACATATGGCTCTTGGTGGGTGTATAGGATTCTCGATTATAGAGGTTGGTTTGAAAACCTTAACCCTATGAATGGAGTTTTGGTACTCAGGTTACATTCGACCTCTTGTAGAACCACCTGACGAGTGTCTCAGCCCGATGGGAGCAATTGGATCTACACGGAAAGAGAGTCGAATGAATAGGAAAGTTTAAACTTTCAAATAAAGTTGAGTGGTATATGGGTGATTCCCTCGACAAGTAGAGAGTTAACCGGACCTTGAACTCTCTCACCACTCGGTCTTGCTAGATTTCGTTAAAGCGAGAAAATAGGGGTGATTCCACGAGACTTTCTTGCCGAACAACGGAATCTGAATTCATTCGAACGAAGAAGGTTTTAGCTAAGAATGAATAACGGATTCGTTACAAAGCGTAAGATAGGGGTGATTCCCTAAGACCTTTTTGCGAGACTAACGATATCTTAATTCATTCGAAAAGAACCTTTGGTAGGAGGCTGCCATGGCTTATATCCTTTGTGGATTTAAGAGAACCTCTCGGTCATTTAAAAGTCACATGTTTTAAAATATGTGAACTTGACCAAAGTATTGATAAGTCTTTCGTAGACTGGATATCAATATTGGTGAAGTAGTAGTATTAGTGTTCATAAATGATAACACTAAAACGGTTGGAAACAACATGGGTGTGCTATCTGAAGTCGAAAACTGACACGCCAAGATTCTCTGGATGAGAGAATTGGACAACATTCTAAGAACTTGATTCGGTCAAATCCACGAGAATGAGTCATTGGCTATCCCACCTGTCTTATTGAATAAGATTGATTATGCATATATGGTTGCAGCATTCATCGAGAGTAGTCCTACCCCACCTCTCAGGAATGATTCTCTAAATCTCCGGATAAAGAGAAAATGGGATAGAGTCTCTCTTGGATAACGGCAAGTCAGGTTATCATAAGTCAATAGTAATCGAATCTTGGATTTGAGCAATAAGTAGCAGTTTTAGTACGTCCTCAAGTATCTTTAGAGAACGAGGAATCATATGCTTGTATAATCAGGTGCAAACTTGAATATGGTTGACTACACTGATTCTGACTTGTAGTCAGATTAAGGATGATCATAAATTTGATCTCGGGCTCAGTGTTTTCTCATAGTGCTTAGAATTTCCTTTTTGGTCTGAGAGTAATTCCAGGTCTGATAAGCCGATATCACTTCACTGTGAAAATAGTGATGAGATAGATTTGAAGGATCTTCTCAGTCACTAGAGGTCAAAAGCATAGAGAGTACCACCTGATTAGATGGACCGGCGACGTTTCGATCCTAAAGATCGTCTCGGGCCGACAACCAAACTGATTAGTGTACCAAGTCTAGTGCTTGGAGGGTACGGCATTGAGGAATATATCTCATCTGCTTTTAGAGCAAGTGGGAGAGTGTTGTGAATAAGATGAGAAAGGGTGTGCTCTAAAAACAATCGTTGCTTGTCATTTCGTGCAAGTGGGAGATTGTTAGGTGTAGTGCCCGAAAGACAATTTGTGTAATTGTTTTTAATAATGAATGACAGAATTTATCTCACCTTATTACTTGCTTTGTGCTTGTAAAGTAATACACTGCTGCAAACCCTAAGTATATCTGTATGTAACCACTTAACTCAGTGTATGGATTACACGTGAGGATTGAGTTAGTGGTGATATACTTAAACTGTTAGTCCGTGGTGAACTTAATCAGAGTTTAGGGTCTCTTGATTAAAACACCAATAATGCGCCCGAAACACCTTAGGGTGTGATAGTCTTATCCGGACTGTCGGTAGAGGTACTCTACGTGGGGCATTTATATATGATGGCATTCATATAGATCGGACCGATTTAATCTGTATTTCTCGGTATAATTCCGTAATCGAGGAATCTTATTAAATCATTAGATGATCATATATGGATCAACCTTAATCTGAGGTGATCACGGGGATCTTTGCTTGTCCCGGGTAGTGTTTGATGTGTTGAGTTACGGTTCACTTTAATATGTGTTCCAAGCCACTTCTCATTGGCACTATCTCCGGATGAGTGAGTAGTTCGATTTTCACAGACATGGAATTCATTCCTTCTGCGGGAAGTAGAGAGACAAATCCACTTGTTTGTTAGCCCTAAGAAAGTGATCGATCCGGGAGTTCACATTTGACTAATTAGCTACTAGTCGATATGTGTGCTAATTGATCATTAGGGGTTAATGGTAAATAAGGATAAGATATTACGAGTCGGGTTCACGGAGACTTCCCACTCGAGAATGGACGATCTATGGAGGGTTAATCCGTATGTAGTGATTATATCAATGGACGCTTATTCGCTCTATGGGTTGAGTATAAGTATACATCTATAATCGGTAGAGTTCAGTTTCGGGTTTATGGTGGCGTAATCCCGGAATTAATAATTAATGTACTTTCTGTTCGATGATTAATTAATTATTGGAGCTACTGGTTATAGGTCCATGGTCCCCGATGTGGCTTCTGTAATTCGGACTAGTAATCTTGTTACTTGGGCCTCAGTGATAATTAATTGGCTGGGCTAATTAATTGATATGCATGGATATTATTTAGTTGGGCTAAATAATATAATACACATAAAAGACATTTTATGTGGGCTTTTTGACCCTAAAGGTGGCGCCAATATCATCATTTAATTAGAGAGAAATTAGTTTTCTTGGATAATTATTTGACATGCGATTTATCTTTTATTTGTTAAATGATAATTCATGGAATATTAGATAATAATGTGATTTATCCTAATTTGTTTGGGATAATCATTTTATTTATCTTTTATTTGGAAAAGGATTAATGTGATAATTATCACTTAATTATTTAATCCTTGGAGGACATTGATTACTCTCCTATATAAAGAGAGTTCTCCCAAGTCTAATGGCAAGGTACTATTCACGTCACTATTCACCGAGAGAAATTGGCCGAAAAAATTCGGCCTCTATTCTTAGGGTTCGAGTTGGAAAAATCTTCGGGATTTTTCTAGTTGCATATCAAGGAGGCTCGTTTATCAAGAAGGGTGTCCACCAACCGCCGTTTGGAGAACACATCGGAAGATCTTGGCTTCTCTTCCTAAAATTGGTAACTTGATTTTAACCCCCTTGTAGTAGTTTAAGTCCTTTAATTATGTGTTTTGATATATAAATCGTGATCCATCCGCTGCGCGTAGATCTAATTCGTTTAGATCTAAGAACCTGCATCCATCAGATTGCCCATTAAGCAAATTGATATCAACAATTCTTTTCTAAATGGCAGTCTGCATGAGCCAGTCTTTATGACACAGCCTGAAGATTTTGTTGATGCCATTAGACCAAGCATTGTGTGCCATCTCAAGAAAGCAATCTATGGATTAAAATAAGCCCCTAGGGCATGGTTTGAGGAGTTAAAGAATCAATTATTTCTTTCTAAATTTACTCAATCCGGGGCATGTCCCTCACTATTTGTTTTTCATTCCAGAAATATAATGCTTTATGTCTTGTGTATGTAGATGATTTATTGATAACAGGGAGTGATTCTGCCAAAATCCATCACTTTATTATTGAATCGAATTCTATATTTGCTCTAAAAGATCTGAGCAATTAGCATCATTTTCTTGGGATACAAACCACCAGAAACAAATCTGGATTATTTTTGTCTCAGCATGTGTATGCTCAACAGCTACTAAGCAAAATGGGTTTGAAGAATGTTAAACCATGTCCTACTCTTATGGTGAACTCTCAGAAGACTCAGCCTAATAATACTCTAATGTCCAACCCCTTCCAGGCTGCCATATACAGGAGTACAATTGGGACTTTTCAATACCTAACTTTAACCAGACCAGATATTGCCTATACGGTCAACTTTCTGAGCCAATTTATGTAGCAACCTGCAGCTGGTCATTGGCAGATGATTCAGCACTTACTAAGGTATGTCAAAGGTACTCTATACCATGGCCTACATTTCAAACCAGGTCAACCTTTACAAATTAATGGGTTCGGTGATGCTAACTGGGGCTGTGACACACATGATGGAAGATCAATTACTTCTTACTACATTTACTTGGCTGGATCCTTAGTCTCATGGGCCTCAAAGAAACAACAATTTGTGTCAGGATCCACTACTGAGTTGGAATACAGGGCTTTAGCAAATGCTGCCTCAGAGACACAATGGCTACTGAATCTGTTGAGTGAGCTTCATATTAAGTCTATTTCTCAGCCTAATTTTTGGTGATAGCTAGGAGGCATGATATCTAACACGCAACCCAATGCTACATTATAGAGTGAAGCATATCGAACTGGACGTGCATTTATCCTAGACAAAGTCCTAATAAGAAATCTAGATGTCCAGATCATTCTGTCCTCAGAGCAGATTGATGATGTTTTTTCCAAGCCACTCACTTCAACAATGTTTAACTACTTTAGAGACAAACTAAATGTTCATTTTACCCCATTTAGTTTGAGGGGATGTTAAAGTATGAGGAATAAAGTGTAATTTTTTTTAAAGTTGGAGTCATAGAGTTGTACTTATTATGTCAAACTGTAATGTATCAAAACCTAATGGCGGTGTATTATGGAAGGTAATGAACCAATAGATTCTTCTCAATTATGTCTAGTTTACATCATGATCAATTTACACTCATCATAATCAATGGTGTAGATGACCGTTGTGTCATTGACTATGACACAACGGTTGTGCCCGTAGCATTACTCGGAAATAAATAACAAGTCACCTTGCTTTTCTTAAACAATTTTGCCAAAGTATATCTTAGAAGTGTAAAACAATGATGTAGCATCTCAAAATGGATATCCATATATCTTATGTTTTGTACAATTTTGTTTTTCCTTTATTTGCACCACTGTGACTCTACCGGTGTACCACACTTATGTGCCCCATGATAGAATCGACCCTGTGAAAGTCGATTCTGTCAAGAATCGACCTTCTCAATGTTGTTTTTTAATCGACTATGCGTGAAGTCGATTCTTGACTCTAGAATCGACTTTCATATGGTCGATTCCGTTAAATTGGTGTGGTGCATCGGATAAAACGGCTGTAGTGTAAGTAATAGCCCCTTTTGTTTTTTTGAATGTCTACACAACGAATTTATATCGTCAAACCTTACTATGAAAAAAAATTTCTCCTCCGCCCCAAAATATAAGTCATTTTGGTTGTTTTCACACAGATTAACAAAGTGGTTGAATGATATAAATTTTATAAAGAACTGCCTAAAATATCTTTTGACTATCATTAATGAAATGGTTATAAAGTATTTAAAATTAGTTGAATTGTTAATAAATTATGGGTAAGATAGAGTAATAAATGCTACATTAGGTAATGTAGAATAACTTATATTCTGAGACAAACAAAAAGATGTAGAGTGACTTATTATTGACGGAAATGAAGTCGGCCCAACTACCTTGGAGAACAAGTCGAATAGCTAGGGTTTTCTTATATTTATTTTACCGTTTTACCTTATTGTAATCATATATAATACT
The DNA here is from genome assembly GCA_026214975.1 of Gentiana macrophylla. Lineage (NCBI taxonomy): Eukaryota > Viridiplantae > Streptophyta > Magnoliopsida > Gentianales > Gentianaceae > Gentiana > Gentiana macrophylla. The sequence continues at coordinate 90,459,222 of CM047817.1, forward strand.
GCCATTGTACGTCATACTAAATCAATGAAAATCACAATTATTGAGTTTAATATGGCATCAAAGCTTTTGACACTCATCTCCCATGATCATCTCTCCTAAAAAGCCCTAACCCTACGTCCCTACCCGCCGCTGCTCATATTCTTCGTCGGCATCAATGGCTGACAGCACCCCTCTCTCCGGTAATACAACCGGCACTTCCTCCTCACCAGCTTCTTCTCTTTCTGCTTATCTTTCCTTTACCCCGTCATCTACTATACATATTACAAAACTTGCCCGGAAAAATTATCCTTTATGGCGAGCACAACTGCTACCCTATCTAAGTGGTCTAGGAGTTTTGGGTTACGTTGATGGCACGATCAAAACTCCACCCGCAACAATCACCTCCGATGGCATCAGCAGCCCTAATCCGGAGTTCGAACAATGTATGAAGAAGGATAGTTTAATCCTCTCCACAATTTGGGTGTATGGGCTAGCCCCCCTCCGGTTGCAATGGTGTGGGACGTCATCAGAGGTTGTTCCCCTGTGGCCAACTCGAAGGGGCTGAAGTTCGCGCAGAGCTTTTTGGTTGTTAAGTTATAGCAGCACTGAGCTCCATCTTTCTGGCTTGCACTAAAGTGGCTTAGCTTAACACCCTCGAGGAGTCCGTATATTCTCTCCGTCTGAGCTTTCAAAGATATAACGACCGTAGGTATTTCCCTCTCCGATGACGTCTTATCTCAGGTATATCACACCACGACCTTTGTTGAAATATGGAAATCATTGCAAAATAGTTTCGCATCGCAGTCAAGGGCCTAGCTTGTTCACCTTAGAACGAAGCTTGCATTTACCCGCAAGGGTTCCATGTCGACCACAGACTATTTTATGACACTTAAACGAATTGTTGATGATTTGAATATGGTCGGCCACCCATTGAATGATGATGATTTAATTGCTTATTTGCTAGCCGGCCTGGGATCAGAATATGGCTCCCTCGTCACGCTACTCTCTACTCAATCGGAACTGTAATTGGATGAGGTTTATTCTTTGTTATTGACGACTGAAGCACGCATTCAACATTTCCAACCCACGCCGGTCACTCTTCCGGCCAGCCCTGCTCCACAAATCTTACTGCCTCGTCTGGACAATCTGGTAATTGTCGGGGGAGTCCACCGTCCGGTTCTCAGCCTAATCGGGGCCAGGGGAGTGGCTCCTCCAGTGGTCGTGGCAGACGCAATCGATCCCCTCCCGGTGCCGTTCAATGTCAATTTTACAAGCATTATGGACACACTATTCGTGAATGTTGGTGCCGGTTCGACAAGCTCCTTCTACACCGCAGCTCCGCCCACCTCACCCACCGCAAGCTTACGCCACTATGCCGAATGCCCCACCTTATTCAAACAAACAGGTTCCAGACACATGCGTGACTCATCATAATCCCTATAATTTAAATGTCTGCTGGTGCGTGTTGGGCCGGAAAAACTCCATATTGGTGATGGTACAAGTTTGGATATCACTCACTTCGGTTCTTCTATTTTATCTACTCCCTCGCACTCTTATGTCCTTAATAATGTTCTTGTTGCTCCCTCCCTCTTTACTAACTTACTTTCCGTATCGCAATTCGCCCGAGATAATTCTGTTGTTTTTTGAATTTCTCCATGATTATTTCCTTCTGAAGGACTACTCGGGCCACATCGATGGCCTCTACCACTTCTCCAAATCGTTCAACCACTTCCCCGCTCAAGCTTTTCACTCCAGCTGCACCAATTTCTCTCAGTGGCACCAGTGTTTTGGTCATTGCTCGTATCCTATTCTTCGTCAGTGCTTGAGTCAAAATAATATTATGGCACCCTCTAATGCCTCTACGTCTTTCTGTGTTGCTTGTCAAATGGCCAAAAGCCATCGCCAGCCTTTACCTATGTCTTCTTTTACGTCTTTACGTCATTTGGATTTGATTTATTCTGATGTATGGGGCCTATGTGCCGAAGACTCTATTTATGGCAATAAATATTATGTCAGTTTTTTAGATGATTATTCTGAATATTTGTGGTTGTATCCCTTGCACCTTAAATCTGACGTTGAATCTGTCTTTAAACAATTTGATGCCTTAGTTGAACGCCGGTTTTATACTAAAATTAAGTCCGTCCAAACTGATTGGGGTGGTGAATATCGCCACCTAAGTACCTTCTTCACCAACTTCGGTAACGAACATAGACGTTCCTTGCCCTCACACCTCTGAACAAAGTGGTGCCATTGAGAGACGCCACCGTCAAATTGTCGAAGTTGGCCTTTCGCTTCTTGCTCACTCTCATCTTCATTTGCCCTACTGGGAAGATGCTTTCCTCACCGCCACTTATCTCATTAACCTCATCCCTACTCGTATTCTTGATAATCGCTCCCCTTATGAAATGGTACATCACCGACCCTCTGACTACTCTTTCCTTCATGTCTTTGGTTATGCCTGCTGGGCTGCTGGCCCCATCTCCATCCCTCTGGCCCCATCTCCGTCCCTACAACAATCATAAAACCGACTTCCATTCCACTACTTGTATCTTCCTTGGCTATAGTCCTAATCACCAAGGATACAAGTGTCTCGATCTTAGCACCGGTCGTATACATATCTCTCGACACGTCGTCTTTGGCGAACAATATTTTCCGTACACCTCTTCTTCAACTGCCACTTCCATAAATGTTGACACTATCACTTCACCATCCACGTTTACTCATCCAGCTCCAGCCTAGCCCTCACCTCCCCTACCAGCCAACTCTCCCCCACCACCTACCTTTCCATCCCCATCTCCCCCATCTTTGGATTCCTCCTTATCACCGGAATCGGCATCCCCTTCCTTGGACTATCCTAACCCTCCTCACCAAATGGTCACTCGTTTTAAAACTAATTCTCTCAAACCTAAACAATAACCCTCGGACTTTGCTCGCTACCCGCTTCCCAAAGCCCACACCGCCACTCTTGAACCCTCGGATCCCACCACCCTTACTGAAGCCCTAAAATACTTTGAATGGAGAGATGCCATGCGAGATGAGTTCAATGCTTTGGTCCAGAATGATACCTGGGATCTTGTTCCGTTTTCTCCACATATGAATATTCTTGGTAATAAGTGGGTTTTCGTATTAAACGTCATGCAGATGGTCATATTGAGCACTATAAAACGCGCCTTGTTGCTAAGGGTTTTCATCAGGAAGCAGGTGTGGACTTTTTAAAGACTTTTAGTCCGGTTGTCAAACCGGTCACCATTCGTATATTACTTTCTCTTGCAGTTTCTTAGAATTAGGTTATTCGCCAGGTTGATTTTCAGAATGCGTTACTTCACAGATTTCTATCAGTGAATGCAGGAGCCTCAGGGATTCCGCCACCCTGACTTTCCCTCTTATGTCTGCAAACTTAACGCAGCTTATATGGTCTTCATCAAACTCCTAAGGCTTGATTTTCTCGCTTCACGGGTGTTCTTTGCTCTTATGGATTTTTGGCCTCTAAGGCCAACACTTCCTTATTTATTAACACGCAGGGATCTCATTCTTTTTTTGTGTTGATTTATGTGGATGATGTTCTTATTACACGTACTTCTCCAGCTCGTGTCGATGCCACTATTAAGCATCTCTCTTCAAACTTTCCTATCAAGGATCTTGGTACGCTATCTTGTTTTTTGGGTGTTGAGGCCCTCTGTACTTCTGATGGCCTCCTTCTCAATCAGCGGAAATATATTCATACGCTCTTGTGTCGAGCTAACATGCAGTTATCTAATCCCTGCACTACCCTTATGGCCTCTAATATCCGCCTTAGTTGCACGGATGGTGAACCATTTGAGGATGTTACTTTATATCGCAACATTGTTGGTGGTCTCCAGTACCTTAGCTTTACTAGCCCAGATATTGCTTTCGCGGTTCATAAAGTTTGCAAGTTTATGCATGCCCCCCGTACCACTCATTGGATCACCGTGAAACGTATTTTACGGTATCTTAAGCACATTATTGGTGATGGTCCTTTATTGCGGCCCTCTCCTTCTCGCATCCTCCAGGCCTTTTCGGATGCTGACTGGGCGTCCAATCCTGATGACCGTCGTTCCATTGAAGCCTTCTGCATTTTTCTTGGTGATAATCTTATCAGTTGGCGCTCTAAGCAACAACTCACTATTGCCAAGAGTAGTTCTGAAGCCGACTATATAGCTCTCTCTCATGCTGCTGCCGAGCTCCAGTGGATCGTTGCCATTTACATGAGATTCGTGTGTCTCTTCCTCGGGATCCTACCTTGTGGTGTGATAACATCGGCGCCACCTATCTTACGGCTAATCCGGTGTTGCATGCCCGCACCAAACATATTGAGATCGACTTTCACCATGTTCGTGAGTTGGTGTCCTCTCGCAAGCTTCAAGTCGCATTCATCTCGTCTAAAGACCAGCTTGCCGATCTCCTTACTAAACTGCTTGGCCATGTTCGGTTCCATGATCTCAAGTCCAATCTCCATGTCAACTCCGTTCCCATGGGATTTCTGGGGCGTAATGACGGAAATGAAGTCGGCCCAACTACCTTGGAGAACAAGTCGAATAGCTAGGGTTTTCTTATACTCCCTCCGTCCTAATTTATGTGTCTTGTTTGACTTTTCAAAGAGATTTTGACTAGTGTATTTAATGTTTTGAATCTCATTAAATGATCTAATATTTTTACATTTATATAATACTTTATCATATGTAGAATTATTGGATCATTTAATGAGATTCAAAGCATTAAATACACTAGTTAAAATCTCTTTGAAAAGTCAAACATGACACATAAAATGGGACGGAGGGAGTATTATTTTACCGTTTTACCCTTATTGTAATCCTAAATAATACTACCATCGTACTTCAGATTAAATCAATGAAAATCACAATTATTGAGTTTAATACTTATATTCCATGACGGAGGGAGTACATTGGAAAGAATCTCACTAAAATAAAAAGTTTAAAGAATTCATTTATGTTTACTCATCCTGCTTTGAACATTTCTTCATATGTCTAAGTTGGTGGATTTCAATCTTCTTTAATGGGCAGTGCAACTTATGGGACAGGAAACCATATACCCCCCCCCCCCCCCCTCCCCTTCTTTTGGGCTCCTTTTTCTTAAAGGTTAAACCCTAACCTTGAGGGTCCCCACTCGCCCGATCCCACAGAATGAGTGGAGATGTTAATCAGGGACCTAGCATGTCAGAGTCGATGGCTGCCTTTTTACCAAGAAACTGAAAGAAGTCGTTCCTTTACGGGATTAGAACCTCCACACTCCAGCTCCTGGCCCAGCTGTCCCTTTTTCTTGTCTTGAATGGATGAAGAGTGCAATGAGACTTACAGCGGATGTGTAACGATTCCCAAGTAGTTCTATGTCATAATGGACACACATATAGTAGCTTCTGTCCAGTGTCAACTGCATAGCTAGACAGGTCCAATTTAGAGTGAAAATGATATGTACACACATAACCTTTAAGATCCTTTGGGAAAACAAAAAAAGGGGTATGTGGCTAAGCACATGATTATTGCACTAGTGCAACAAAAATAGTAAACATGTAACCTAAGTGAAATGGATAAAGGACATGAAGTACAGGTGCTTATATCCAACCTTTAAAAAGGGATCATGATCAAGATTTGGTGCATTGATTGAACAGCAAAAAATGAAGAATGTTGTTCATCATAAAGTAACAGAGCCTCCTCCAATATATGGGGCCTAAAAAGCAAGAACAAAAGAAAAGTTAATTACTTCACTATGTACTTTACTATTGACAACGTCATTAAGCACACACAAAAAAATTAAAGATATTTGCTTTACTTACTTTTTGGATTAAAATGACATCAAGAAGGTATATAATCCCACTCCAGAAGATTGATAAATAGCTTAAACTTGTTATTTCCCAGTTCCTGTTGTCCCACCTGAATTTCCTTGACTGAATCCTCAACTGACGGGCTGCACCGTTGTAACTCAATTGTCTGCAAATCCGAAATCTCATGAAAACTAAGAGGGACCTCTTTGAATTTCTCACAATTTGGCAAGACTAGCCGTTGGAGACATGTGAGGTGATCACTGCATGCATCCCACTCGGAAATCGCAACATTGTCTAGTTTCAAGTATTTAAGAGAAATAAACTCTTTGTCGCTCATGCTCCACAATTCATCGTCAAATGATACAGATTGCAACTTGAGAACCGTAAGATTGGGCAATTTACCGATAATAGAGGTGTATACATTTGGTAAATGACAATAACTGATGGACAACTTCATGAGATATGAACAAAAGTTAAATTCACAAGACAAAGGAATAATATTTCCATAATAAGATATGTTCAGAGACTCGAGTTTGGTAAGATGATCGAGTACATGAGAACGCTTGCATTCTATGGCATGATCATGTGGTTTCGAAAATATGTATTTAAGCTTTTTAAGATTAGGTAACCTTTTCATCAATTTATGCGCAGCTTCACCGCAAGAAAGAGCTGGTGAGGATAGAGTGATCAAATGACACAGCTTGGAAGAAGTTTTATTCTCTGGTAAACAGAAGATAGCCGTATCTTTCACATGAAGATGTCTCAAGCTCTCTATATTCCAGATCTCTACAGGTATTACTACTTGCCCTTTTAAACTCTTCACAAACAAAGTTTCGAGGTTCCAAAGCTCGGCCATGGCTGAGGGAAGAGAGTCAATATCCCCAGTCACTGCCAAGTATTTCAAGCACTTCAACGTTTCTATCCTGGAAAGAAAGGAAATTCTGATATTAATGGGTTCCGAGTCAAATACTCTAAGAAGCTTAAAGTTTTGAACAATGAATGATACATCCTCAGGATAAATATCTGTGGTGGCAGCAGAAAACAGCAGAGAACGAGTTTGAGGGCCTGAAGGTTTTAGCATAGACAGATGATTTCCTTTGGAACGAATGCTGATGCGATGCTGCTCATAGGTAAGTGAAGGACCAAAGTAGTCAGGATCAACACCATAGTCTATGGTTTGCAAAAAATTTTCTTGTTCTGCTTGAAACACGCAGGGAGTTTGTAACCTGTCATGAACTCTGCATGATTTGAACCCACCTAGTGATCCTTTGTTTGTAGCAACAACAATCTTTCTGCTAATTAATTCTTCCAAGTAAGACTCTGCAACATCTTCTATTAAATCATTCGAATCAATTTTACTAACAAATCCTTCAACGATCCATAACCGCAGTAACTTCTTGACTGGAATTTCCTTGTTGCCCCAGAATGCTCCAAAGTAAAGGAAGCATGGCTTAAGTTTATCAGGCAAATTTTTGTACATATGTTCAAGAAAGTCCATGTCATAGCTTTTTTGGGCTTCAGAAATGTGGGTGTTAATATCGTCTTCAATTTTCTTCCACCTTGTGGTTTTATTTGTTCCTTGAAGCAGACCAGCCATTACAACAACCGCAAGAGGTAGCCCTTTACAGCCGAGTGCTATTCTCTTTCCAATTTCCAGAAGTTCTTCAGGGCAATCTTGTCCATGAAATACCTTAGTTTTCAACAGCTTCCAACTTTCCTCTTCGGTTAGCTTACGAAGAGGATGAGGTTCGTTGGTCCCTCCTGCATTTGAAGCAACTACACCGTCGCGGCAAGTAAATAGTATCCTACTTCCATTATCATCGTCTGGGAACGACATTTGCATATTGTTCCATGCTTGAATGTCCCACACATCATCCATAACAATTAGATACTTCCTTTTCATCAACAGTTGCCGGAGTTTGTGAGCTATATCATCATCAGTGTATTCATCAAATTCTTCATCTGTTGGCTTGAGAACATAACTGAGAATTTCCAGCAACAAATCCCTCTTCTGATATTCTACAGAAACAGAACACCACGCGCGGACATGGAAGTCCTCCTTAACCGAAAGATCATTGAAGACATTCTTGGCCAAAGTGGTGTTACCAATTCCCCCTATGCCAACTATGGATATAATTTCCCTTCTTCGTGACCCTCTGGTAAGCTGATCTATGATTACCTTTTCTTGATCTTTGAGATTGACAATCACTCCCATAATTAACGGGCAACTACCCCTAGAAATTATGCCTCTAGAAGTTTGAGTAACAGGTGCAGTCACACTCTTCTTCTTGGCATATGTCTTCTTTTCAGTTATCCCGACAACCTTTGACTTCAAAAGTTTAATTTCTTCAGTGATGTCAGAAAGGCAGAGAGTATGATATAAAAGCATGATACAAAACAAAGCACCATTTCTACAAATGATGGAGTCAATAGCATAATCGTCGCCACATATGCCATGTTGAAAATACCACCAATGCGACTAAAATGTCGCCAGTGAAGATCTCTTAGTTCATGATGCACCATCTACAATGATTCAAATAGCATAATCTGCGACTCCATGTTGAAGGAATGATCTCAAAGACTCCTGAAGGAATCCGTTAGAAGAACTGCTTCCATTAAATGATTCACCGAGCTGGCTGAATCGGGATTATGGTTTAGCAGCTTCCTCAAGTTCTCTAAAAAGAACTCAAAAAATCCCAATCTGTTCGTCTTGGGAAATTAGATTGTAAATAGTTACTAACCCGGACATGAACATTTTCTGCCTCAGCTTTGACACGGACAATCTTATCTAGCAAATCAGGAAGCTGAGTCCCCATTTCCTTGATTAATTTGTCAGCACCCCTATTTGCATTGATTGAATGATAAACAGACATTGCCTAACATGCCACTTCATCAACACAGACCAGAATCAGTTTCCCATTGTCTGAATTTCCATTAGGCTTCCCGGAAACAATTTTCCTCAGACCTTCAAGCCCATCAATAAGGGTTTCAACTTTAAGCTTCAAGCTTTTGCTTTTCTTTATTAACTCCATCCAAAAGATCTGTGCTTTTAGAAGCTTGATGCTCACAAGCAACTTAAGCACATCTCTGATGATATATTCACTGAATGTCTCATAAAGAGACGTAAATCCGATGGCCACTTCTTCAATATGTGTCAAGATAAGCTTCTCTTGTTTAATGATCCCCTTTGGTGGATGTTTAATAAAAGTGTGCAGCATCTTTACACCTTCAAGAAGTGATTCCAAAGGACTTGCAGCAGATGGGGCTTTATCTTCAGTGCTTCTGTTTATTAGCCCCATTAAAACAGCCTCTGCATTGAGAATCACAATCTGTCCAACCAATTGCAACAGTTCAAGCTCTCTTTCACTTTTTCTTCTGGTCAACGTAGAATCAAAAGATGCTGCCTTTGCAATAACAGTTTTCATATCCATTGAAATAAGTTTGACATCCTCTGAAAACTCGTCCGGTGTAGTTACAAGAAACCGTAAAAAGAAACCTAATCCCAGGCTGCTCTGATCCTTGAGTGAAAAGCAGCAGTCCACGATACTGGTGACACATGAATTAATATAGTTGGAGTCACATGATCCTAGAGCCTTCAAGAGTCCGATATACACTTCAGTCGTCTCCGAAGTGCAGGGCATAATCTTGTGTCCCAAATCAGAAAGCAAAATGATCAAATCTTTAGCTTTGTTTGCATTCATTCCATCTGTCCAGCACAGGAAAGACACTTGTGCAGCACAAGTCACGGCGCCACCAAGATAAACCCAGAATGGCATGAATGTCTTAACATTAGACAAGTAGACCTTCAAACATGTCATCAGTAAACTCAGAGACCTGAAATTTACAGTAAATGCCTCAACTTGTCTCTTCAGTGGATCAGCCATTTTCATGTCAGAAAGATGGGTTGTCAGACCACTGTAAACACCACTGATAACCTCATCCCAGAATTCGATATCAGTCACGGACACGCGTGCCTTCCGAAAGCAGTATTCAGACAAGTATACATACCCTTCTTCCATCTTTGGCTTAACTTGCTCAATCAACTTTTCCTCTCCACCATGTTCATCATCTTCCAGCTAGACTTACACCCACTTCCTCATCTACACTGCTCCAACTTTCAGCACATAGTAGAAATATTTTCAAATGATTTAGCTCCCTCATAAGTTTACTTTTCTTTTTCTTTGAAATAGAAACATCAGTCTGCTTATCTACCCTCTCAATCACACAAGTAACGTAAGAGGAATTGCAGCTAGCCATGTTATCTGCTATCTTTCACTCCGATTTGATTTTTTCCTGGACAATCAGTCAATCAAAAATACAAACACTTGACGTGCATAGCAAAAGAATGCAAGTCATCACGGTAGCTTATTTATCTAATGTTTTTGGGCCCCACTTCCAACACAAGCCAATATAAAACAACCATATCCTTAAAAAAATAATACAGCATAAACAATCACCCAAATGATCAGAAAAAAGATTATACTATTACTAATTTCAACCTTCCACTTCAATCATCTAAACCACTAATCAACCAACCCTGTTGATCGAACGGTCACCTACAGAAAAAAAAATCACTATATGGAGATTGTTGAATACACTTTAAGCATAGAGAAAACTCTTTATTCATCAAGCAGAAAAAAAAGAGAAACAGCATAAAAAGGAGGGGGACATAAACCTTTACCTCCCTTATATATCAAATACAAAAACAAAAACAAAAAAAAAACTAGAATTAAAGCCAACTCTAAATCTTTCAAAACATGATGTAAAACACTCTACTGAGTACTGAGAGACCCTTTAGAATTTCAACTTTTTAATTAATTTCAACAACTTTTTTCTCTTCAACTTCCTCTTTAATCTGTTGATCAGGCTTCTGATCAACATTTTCAGGGACTTTTGTTTTCTTGTCCGCCGAAACAGGCTGTTTTTTAGCAGCAGCCTTGGACTTTCTTTTAGCAGCCTCCTGGCAAGTTTGAATCAAGGTGTTTAAACAAGCATCTACGTCTTTCGGATTTGTTTTAGGCATCAAATTCTCTGCTACATCACAAGGGCTTACATCTTTTTCCTCCAACAATTCCTTGATCTCTCCAAACAACGGATGTGTATCGATTCCCAAGTAGTTCTTCGCCAATACCTTAAACGCTTCAAATCTGCAATAAGACATCTCTATGTGCATGTCCATTCTGCCTCTCCTAATCAGTGCAGGGTCGAGTTTCTTCACGTGGTTCGTAGTGAATATAATAACCCTTTCTGGACCACACGCCGACCATATCCCGTCAATTACATTCAACAGCCCAGATAACGTAATTTTCATCTTCTTCTTCTTCTTCGATTTCTCATCATCTTCATCCGAATCCGAATCCGCATCAGAATCCGAATCAGAATCTTCAGTCTTGTTGCTCTTCCTCTTTCCTGTAAGATCAATAGAACAATCAATATCCTCAATCACAATAACTGATTGCCCCTTTGTGTCGATCAACAACTCCTTCAACTCAGCATTGTCCTCAATCGATGTAAGCTCGAGGTCATATATATCATACTCCAAGAAATTTGCAATGGCACAAATCATAGACGATTTCCCGGTTCCAGGAGGACCATAAAGTAGGTAACCCCTCTTCCAAGCTTTCCCAATCGACTTGTAATAATCTTTACCCCCACGAAAAGCGGTCAAGTCGTTAATGATTTCTTGCTTCTTTTTGGGGTCCAAAGCAACCGTGTCAAACGTAGCTGGATGCTCGAAACTAATGCCATTCCACTTACCTCCAAAACCATACCGCCAATATTTATCACTAATTTTGTTCGTATAAAGCTTTCGTCTTCTGTTCTTATACGTAATACTCTTACCTTCTTTAATTACATAATCCAAATACTTCACTGTAACAACTTCTCTGTCTTTCTTATGGAACCTCACAACATAAAAATTCTTCTCTTTTATTGATGGACCTCCTCGATGGGACGGATTATCTTCGATTTTCTCCTTATGAGCTTTCCATTTAAGCTTGATTCCTTTGAAATTATCAACAATTTCTTCACCTTCATCAAGACTAATGACAACAGACTTGCTTTCACTTAACTTTTCTGCTTTAAGATACTTAGCCTTTTGATTAGTGGATATGGCTCCAAGGTAAGTTTTAGTGTAACTATAAGCTTCGTTTAACTTACCGCTTGTGTATTCATCAATCCGGATTTCAACGTCTGGATTGAATAAAGCCAAGATTTTTAACCAGAAGGTGTCGAAACAACCAAGAAGTGTACGTGGTAAAAGCTGCTTAATTGTGCTTAAGAAAAAAGAATACCCGGCTAGCTTGGAGAACATACCGGCCATTGTTTCCGCCATTAAAAGAGCTTAATTTGGACCCCTGTTTTTATTATCTTTGATTTGATTTGATGAGAAAATACAGAGCAAGTAATGATGAAGAAAAGCTCAAAGATGTAGAAACTATATATAAAGAACCTTCACCGACCTTATTATTTAGATTTATTTATGCTGAATTGCTGATCGATCCGGTGGTATTAAGGAAACAAATTGAAAATAGGAAAAAGAATAACTTAATTCCTAATCGAAATTGGGAAATAGGAAACTGAAAAAGATAATCCTAATGGGAATTGGAAAACGTAATATATATTTTCCTTATCGTAGGAGAGCAAATCCCAAAATTTTGAGGATTGTTTGAGGAGCAAATAATACTCTCTTTTTTTTTTCTACGAGAGCAAGAAATACATACTAAAACATACAAAAATTAAAAAGTTAACTAATTATTAAATTCTAGAAAATAAAAATACTACCGTTAATTTTCCCCTCAAAACTACAATTTAATTTTTCTATAAAAAAACTAGTTTTTAATTACCACAAAATCAATATAATGGATATAAAAATAAATATTTATGTATTTACTTGAGGGGGACAATGTTTTTTTTTTTTTTCTAAAGAAAAGATTTTCATACGACCAGATGAAACAACAAACATTACGACCAGACAACCGTCAGAATACCACCGGACCACATCCGACCACTTGTAACACCCCACTTCCGACACTGCGCCTACTTGGGCCATTCTAGATCGAGTTGCATGCGCCTTCAGATTGACACCACTAAATTTTCACAAATCCATATTGTTATAGATCCCATCAAAACATTTACAACATTTCACTAACTAATTACATCAAGAATTACAAGAGATAGAATCTCAAATTGATTAACCCCAAAACGGACCATTTCACCAAATTTTCTAAAGCATATCCATAATGAAGTGATCTTGATAAATATCATTGCTCTTATCTTCCCATCTTTTATTCTGGGTCACCACCTGTACTTATATCAAAAAAAAAAATTAAAATAAATGTAAAAAATAGAATACATCAACAAAACGCATTTGGTATGAATGCATGTGCACAATAGTGTTCATGATTGAAATATATAATTTCAATAAAGCTAGCTTTATGATAATAACAAATAAGTACAATATAATTATATATACAATGAAAACAAAAGATGCACTGGTAGATCATTATTAGATGTAAGTCGCGTCATTATTACATTATCATTTCTTGAATTTACGCAGTGATTATTACCAGGTCACTTGACACCAACTTGGCCTAGTCGATGAGTCAATACCATCGAACTCCCGCACGTGAACACAATTTTCTACCACACTCCAACAAGCAAACTCTTGCCTCACAACTCCGGACAATTGTCGAGAAAGGATTCAGACCTTCGCCTAGTGAACCTCGCAAAGGATTCCAGCCAACCCCACTGCCCTCCAAACCATGACACAACCGTCAACCATTGCTTTCCTGGCCGTGGCATGAATCTTCGGGGAAAATGTACCGTCCCACTCTTATGAGTGAGCGCCCTAGCTACTGTCGGAAGACTTCGAGTCAAGAGGCCCCGAGACCGGTGACCAGCCGTTCTCCTAGAACATTAACTCTAATCTCCCTAGCCACCAGAGTTTGACACTTTCGTGCCGCAAGTAAGTATTATGCGTCAACTCCGGTATCAATTTTTATATTGTTACAAAAAGTGTACACTAGCTCAAAACAATCAATTGTTAATTTTAAAAGAAAACATTCAAAAATGACTACCGAGTTTAAATCAATATTTGATATAAGTAAAATACTTGAAAATAATTAAAGTACACACTTTGGCTTTAACTTAAAATAAAGAACTCACATCCGCTAGTCAAAAGTAAACAATACTTGCACTTTTCGAGTCTTGGTTTAATGATCGGAATATATATCATCCTCGTCTAATATTAAAAACTCCGAAATATTAGCTTCGGCACAAAATAAAGGATCTAAAGCTAGCCAAACCCTGTAAAAATGGATCATGATCAAGATTTGGTGCATTGATTGAACAGTGAAAAAACGAAGAATGTTGTTCACCATAAAGTAACAGAGCCTCCAATATATGGGGCCTAAAAAGCAAAGAACAAAAGAAAAGTTAATTACTTCACTATGTACTTTACTATTGACAAGGTCATTAAGCACACAAAAATTTTTTGCTTCACTTACTTTTTGGATTAAGTGACATCAAGAAGGTATATAATCTCGCTCCAAAAGATTGATAATGCATTTAAGCTTTTGAAGATTAGGCAATCTTTTCATCATTTTTTGAGCAGATTCTCCGCAAGAAAGAGCTGGTGACTGGTGAGGATATAGTGATCAAATGAATTGAAGATGTCAATCTGGTAATTAAATAGGATTATAGCCCCAAACTAAAAAAAAATTAATATATTAACTAAAGGTTCTAAGAAGCATTAATATGTTTGTAAAAACGTAGTTATAGTTAGTTATAATAAGCTCAATTGAGTGTTCAAAGCTCTATATAAATAGCACTCCAAAACACATTGTAATCATCCAATTAAGCTAATTCATTCAATCTCTTCATGATCATTTTCTTAGTTTTTTCCCGCCTTTTCTGTTTTTGAATTTCCTTCGTTTTGATCAAGTTCTTGAATAAGAACTTGAGTTTCTTCAGATTCCCTTGTGAATAGTCGAAAGAAAAAAAAGAAAAGGAAATCTGTGATCTGCAACCAAATGAAACCAGTTACATACAGATTATAATTTCAGTCCATTCAGAAGTACGTGGATCGTAAACCAGGTATATTTTTTGTAAGTTGTAATCAATGTTAATTAAACACTCACAAAAACAGAGATGTCTGATTGAAAAATGTTCTTAATTTGGCATATTTGTAAGTTAGAATCAAGGTGTTTAAACAAGCATCGAAAGGGCTAACATATGTTTCGTCCAACAAATCCTTGATCTCTCCAAACAAAGCAGAAGGATGTGTCTTGATTCTCAAGTAGTATGCATGATCCGCATTTAGAGAAGTCGGTCACAATCGAGATGACATTTTCAAATACTAATAAAAAATGGTCCTAATGATGTTTGGCCTCGTGATCAAGTCGGGTTAAAGTCTCACTGAGGACATGTTTACGTGAGTTATATACAGACAACTAAGCAGAAGGATGTGTCTTGATTCTCAAGTAGTATGCATGATCCGCATTTAGAGAAGTCGGTCACAATCGAGATGACATTTTCAAATACTAATAAAAAATGGTCCTAATGATGTTTGGCCTCGTGATCAAGTCGGGTTAAAGTCTCACTGAGGACATGTTTACGTGAGTTATATACAGACAACTAAAACGATTGAGTTTTAGTGTTGAAAATAAAAAAATGGATTAATTATAAATAAGTTTGGCTTCGCCCGGACTTGAACCGGAGACCTTCAGTGTGTTAGACTGACGTGATAACCAACTACACCACGAAACCTTGATGTTAATTTTTATGTGAAAATTAATATATTAAAAGGCAGATCACCAGAATTTGTGTTGGTTTAATTTTAACCAGAGTCAGAAGCCTCCTTGTACTGTTTATTATTGCCATCTCAACTCTCAGAATATGAACTTATCAATCTCTTCTATTCAGTACATTACACTGCTCCCCCCCGCCCACCTTTGAAACATTGCAACATTTATCCATCCTTTTTACTGCAAACTTATTGAAATGTGTTGAATAATTCCTTTCAAATGAGACAATTGGAGAAACCAGATGTTAGGTCCACACAATACATAGTATAAGTAAAGGATTTCCTGGCAAATTAGACCCCAAAATGACCCCCAGAAAAAAGGACTTTAAAACATGAGCCAGGATCAAGAAACACAGAGACAAGGCATCAGAGTGAATCAAAATAACAAATACTGCCACAAACCAAATTTCCCTTAAACGGTATATGTCATCAACCGATACGAGCTCATAATACCGTATGAAACACACAATACGACAAGAACGGCATATCTTCATACCGTATGATCAAACAATATAACAAAAACGACATATATCTTATTGATATCTAACATCATATTCCACTTAAACAAACTCAATATCTTAACAAGCATCTAGATACCACACAAATCAAAGTATTAAAGAGTATATGTCAACCGATACGAGCTCATAATACCATATGAAACATACAATACGACAAGAACGACATATCTTAGTACCGTATGATCACACAATATGACAAAAACGACATATCTTATCAATAGCTAACATCATATTCCACTTGTCCATTCTTTAGATATAATTCATCCTGCAAAATTCACTTTGCCATTAGTATATATATACTTTAATTAATTTTACCTAGTCGATCTTCACAATACTGAACCAGATTACCCTTCACATCACAATGCATGAATTCGCATTTTCTTCACTGAAAAACTCCGACACACAATCAAGATTACAAGTGTAATGTGCAGAATCGCTGACGCATTTCTTCAAACACTCTTGTTGTTGATGCTGTTTATCATCTTGCTCATTCGTCTTCACAATTTCAGCTTTCTTTCCAGTACATTCCTCCACATATTCTACCAGCTTTTTGGCATTAAAAGTTCCCTTCAAATTACATTGATTCTTCTCCATATCAAGCTGCACAGTTTGGACACCTAAGCATTCAAAAACAGAAAGTTACACCCAGTTTTTTAACACAACAAAAACAATTTGTATTAGATTTCTACATTTGATAGAGTCCTATGAGTCTAATTATACATGTCAGATTGAGAAGATTTTCGGTTTATTCAAGTAAATGTATTGTTTGCTTGCTAAAGTAACTGATTACTCCATGGTCACTTTGGACCCGAGTATTTCAGTTCGTTGTTGAGGGCTTAAAGCACTATTTTCTCGATTCTTGAAGACATCAAGCACTGTTTTCTAGGATCAATGTGTTTCCGAGCATTTCAGTTCGATGATTCATGAGGACCCTCAATTAATGTTTACTCGAATCAAAAGGTTCAAACTCGATTCAAACGAACGTATTATACCTGGAAACTTGTAAAGGCATCTCTTAACATCCTTCAAACAGCCATGACAATGAAGATATACTTTCAGCTGAACTTCTACCACAGTTGGCTAAAAATCCATCAAAAAAAATTGAAGGAAATCAAGAGACAAGTTACTAATACCATAAATTGCAGTAATAAGGTATGAAGTTTAAACAATCAAAGTGGTAATTAATGGAAATAAACAGTAAATTCATCACCTCTTTCTTTTTGTTCTGAACCTTTTGATCTTCCTTCTTGCTTTCTGATGGCTTTGGTGAAATCACCTGAACAATTTTTCCAGTCTTCTTCCTCAACTTGTCTGCAATTTTTGCTGCATCCACCCTTTTCCCTTTCACTTTTGCAGTGTTTCTCTCTGCATCAATCTCAACTGATTCAACACCTGAAAATCCACAAATCAGTTTATGAACAAAATTTAACAAACTAATCACACGAATCAAACAATAATCTAGTAATTCTATGCCAATTATGTACCATCTAAACTCCATAAATAGTTTCTGATCGTGTATTCACAGCCATGGCAATGAACAGAGACACCAAGAACAATCACTCCATCTTCATTTGACCGCTCATCTGGTTGATGCATTTTGCAGTAGGCGTAATGTTGGCTCTCTCTGTTCTTCATCTGCTAATTAAACCAGTATATATAACAAATTCCATGATTTATAAACAATCAAAACCAAAATCAACGGTAGCAAAAGTACAGTAATCAATCGCACAATCATCAAATCAAATGAACCAATGAACCTGTTGAGCTTCCTAATATTGATTCCACAGTAAATGAACAGATGAAACAGAGGAACAATAATCAATGTACATGAATTTACACATTTATTGCAGATACACACTACACATACATATTATCATCGGAAATTCTGGAAAAAAAAAATACAAGTACGTACGTGATTGATTCTGGATCGTTTCAAAATCGTTTCTCTGTATATTGAATCAGTAGTTCCTTTTTTTTGTTTTTAGATTTTCTTAAGAATTTAATGAGTAAAGAAGAAATCTAGTACCTTCTCCATTGCTTGCTGCTGCCTGCTGGAAGAGATTCTGAATTTGAGTTGCTGAAAAAAAAAAAAACTTGGATAACAGAAAATGGTGGAAAGCAAATGATGAATTTAGATCAGGAAATATGTAAATATATAGGCCGGTGAAATATATGCTTTGATATGGCGATGGCGGGAAGGTGGTTGTTGCAGAGTGAAAACGACACTCACGCATACATCATTCTGATAACGACAACTGAAATGTACTTGGGGAAAAAGCATGTATTACGCACTACTATTACTGCTGCTGCTGCTAATAATAATAATAATAATAATAATAATAATAATAATAATAATAATAATAAAACTTATTGTTAACTCTTCATTCTAGTAATCAAAAAAAAAAATTAAATAAAATAAATAAATAAAACTCTTCATTCTAATTTAGGGTAAGACACAACGTGTGACGATATGTTTTCTAATACCGATTATGATGTTAAAACCGGTAATCTTGACGTAGTCTCATCATACTCAATGGGTTAAAAGGAGGTTGGGTTCTTTACTGTATTGCAAATCACAGCATGTGTTGTGATAAGGTGTTTAAGGGTAAAATAGGAATTTTATGAACTGAATTTTGACAAAAATTAAAACCAAAAACCATAGAAAAATGCTTTTCTAAGCAACACAGCAAAAATCACAGCAGGGATCCCAGCTGGGTTAAAAGACGGTGTCAATATAACAAACATTCAGTCTGACATAACATGATTTATATCATTGATTATGATATGTCTATATTCTGATTAGAGGCCAGAGGCCAGAAGGACAAAAAAAGATACAAAATGGGAAAAAAGGACAAGAAAAAAAATAATGGTTGAGAATGACAAAACGCGCGTATTCATTACATGTGTATTCACTACATTTAGTTGTCCTTTTTTTTGTCCTTTTCCTCATTTTAGATCAAAACGATCGTTTTACAACCTTTAACCTTTAACATGTGTTACTACACATTTGGTTGTAGCAACGTGTATGTAATAATACGCGTTTTATCATTCCGACCACTATCTTTTTTTCTTGTCCTTTTTCCTCATTTTAGATCAAAAACGGTCTTTTACAACCTTTAACCTTTCTGATTAATATATCCTACCAGGGGCAGCTACACCTTATAGAATAAGGGTCACCCGACCCGGTAAAAAAAAATATTACTTTGAGAAAAAATTTCCAGTACACAAATATATGTGAACCTGACACGCTTATTTTTATATATTGACCCGTATTGATCCATATTGAATTATAATATATCAGACTAAGTTTAGTAATTATATTACAAAATATGACAAATTTCTGACCCGTATTACTAAACCTCTAGAGTCGCCCTTGTGTTCTACATTACGATCAATGGTGTAATAAATATTGTATCACTTGTTGTGTCTAAGTGGTTGTCAAGGACGGACAGAGAGGTGGCTCGGGGTGCTAAGAGTACGCTTACCCTGTATTATTTTCGATACACCAAAAATAATAGTATAATTCAGTCAAGTCATTTTAACCAAACTCATCCGGCTATATAAATATAGTTTACTAACTCATTATTAAATCAATTCCTAACTCCGTCACCGGTGGCTATTGCACTATCATTACCAGTGGCGGATCCAGAAATTCTGTTCAGTAGGGTCCGTAAATATTTAACAAAGTAAATAATTTTTTTAACGGGATTCGAAATATTTTTCTATAGGTATAATGTAAAGTATTCTTATTTTTAGCGGGGTCCGTAGACCCATTGTAGTAAAGGTAGATCCGCCTATGATCATTGCCTGGTGTAAAATAACGTGTCATTCGTTGTGTACATGTTTGAGTTGTTGTGGTAGTAACGTTAAGTTTCAACTTATTTGGTCGAAAATGTTACTTACCTGGTGATGTTTGTGTCATAACGATTCTTCCACAACGAGTCACACATCACATTGTTGCATCAATAATCCATAGGTCTAATATATTAGATTCCTCTCCAAAAAATATATATATAAATAAATAAAAAAAAAAAAAATATATATATATATATATATATATATATATATATATATATATTATGATTAATAATGGAAAACAGTGTTATATCAGTTGTTATAGTCATGTTATCATGACAATAACACTACTTGTATGTACGTTAATTATGGCTTTAAATAATGACCGTAATGCAGAACCTTCATGACGTTCGGAATTACGGAATTACCAAATTTGTACTTGTATATTTGTATTGCGTAGTTAAAGAATGCTACTACCTCAAACTGTCACTGTCGTTTTGATAAATATATGCTAGTACTTGATGTGACATTTCATAATATGAGGGGAAATATTTGTGTAGTGTCTCTACACGTGTGGAGATACCGTGTGTGTAGATACCATATGGTTCAGTATGAACCATACAGTTTCATTTTATATTTGAACGGTGTGGTTCTGATCATTTCACCTATCACTTCACCACAAATCTCCACTTCACACATGTATTTCCCTAATATGAGGGTGTAATATCTTTTCATATAATGAGGGATCCGAGACAGACCCAGAAAATAGCTCAGTGAGTATAACGGAACAAACTCGAAAATCAAAAGATGGTATTAATAGTGTTTTTATTTTTTTTACCAACAAAACATATCGTTCTTCTGGTCTCGATTGGGCCACTGGCCCCGCCCTACATCACTTAGGTCCGTCCCTGATCTGAGTGTGATGTTATGTTATTGAGTCAAAATGATAATATGATTATCTTATAGTTAGATTAGAAAAAAGTACACAGTTTTCACCAAGTAAAGAACTCATTTACCTATGGTGTAATCCAATCGAGTTGGGTCGAGATTATATTCTCTGAAATTCGAGCTCGACTAAAATTAAAAAAACTCAAGCTCAAAACTCAGCCCGAACTCGATCAAACATTTAAAAAGCAAGATCAAACTCGACTCGACTTCTGAACTCGATTATTTTCTTAGAATTAGTTTAATAAGTTTGAGTGTGACTCAAATTATAATCGACTTTCACAAGATCAATTCTGTGAAAATTGTATGGTGCACCGGTAGGTAGGAGATAGCAGGTAGATCAATTGTAGTGCAAACGATAACCCCCAAGAGAAGAGGGGATAACCCATTCTTTATGTATTGTATTTGCAGCCATGATTGTTTTGTATGTGTTCTTAAAAAGCCAAACTTTGACATAGTGGGGAAACATAGTTGGTATATTATCACCATTAGCTTTTAACATAGTTAAAGTTTAATGGTGTAGTAATATACATAACTATTAGAGCTTGCAATCATCGTATTCCACTATCTTTTGTGAATTATTGTAGCTAAACATATGTATCTTTTGAACTATATGGCTTACTATAAATAAAAATGCATGGCTGTAGCTATTTGGTTTATGTCAATACTTCAAACCGTATGACTTTCATATTTTTCCAACTTCTACATTTACATCCTCATGGGCACGCCGTGCCTTGCACGGCATGGGATTACCACTAGTGTTATTGGATAAAAAAATGTCAGGCCCTTAAATTCATCGATTTTAGAGGGGGCTGGGCCATGACCCCATTGGCCACCCCCAAGGGCGCCCGTGCACAAAAGTATGATTGCATTTGTCAAATTTTCATCCATAAAAACAAAGATCGAGTTTGATAGACATTTTTTTTAGAACGGTACGATTTGATAGTCATTTAGCACTATAAAATATGCCCGAGGTGAAATGTATTCAACATTGTGTATTCTAAAAGGTAATCAAACCCTAAGTAATAAAACAATATAAAATATCATCGTAACTATAAAAAAATTACTCAAAAATATTGGTGTTTCGTATTTTTTTACGGGTGTTTTAAATTACTCTCTCTTTAATGGAGATTTACTATTGTGATAATAACTATTTCGTTTTCTTATATACTACATATACTCCATCTGTTCCACAGTAATTAATGCAATTGTCAAAAATTTTTGTTCCACTTTATGTGAGGCAATACAATTTTCAATGCAACATTTATTGTGTTTTTACTTGAGTTACCCTTATTTATTACATTAGGAAATATAAAAAACAAGGCCACATTAATTATATCCAAAGACATTATATTCATTTCATTATAAAAGTTAATGCATTAACTCACATCCTTAATATACATAATTTTGACAACTTCGTCAGATAAATTGAAACGGATGGAGTAATAAAATCTGAGATGTTTTTCTTAATTAGTTTTTTTCAAAGAAAGAACTGTTTTTTTTTAGAGCAAGTTAATTGCAATGATTTATTGGTGCACCATAACGAATCAACTTTAAAAAAGCCGATTTTCATCCTCTGGATATGGACTAGTGGTGAGGAGCGGGGTGTTATAATGACAGTCGGACCCTAAGCTGGAGGTCAGCGGTTCGATTCTCGTAAATGGGGTTGATTTCCGATTGATAACACCCTTCAGTGATGATAGACCAAAGAAAGCCCTATGACTCTAGCTCTGTGTTACTCTGATTAACCTCTCCCCACATTCCCGTGGGATCGGGGGGTGGATGGGCCCTCACGGTTAGGGTTTAACCGTTTTTTTAAAAAAACTGATTTTCCCACACTGGATTTGCCAGTCATAAGTTTTAAGGAGGCAGAGCCATTTTTTGTAACATTTTTTGGTATAAGGGTAGAGCCATGATACGACATGTACAAATCTTATTTTTAAATTAATATAAAATGTTTCGTTAAAAATATATATATATATATATATATATATATATATATATGAAAGTCAATTCAGGCGTGGTAAACAAAAACATTCGGTTCTTATGTAATCAAAGGTCCTAGACAAAAAAAAATAAAAATTAAAGGCCTTTGACCCCATGAAAATTTATTATAAAACAACTCTTTAGATTATGTCAGGTGGATGAGCGTAAAAAGAATTTAACATACTTCTACTAAATTTTTCTTTCTTGAATTTGAGTATTTATTTAGATCTTAACGATCTTTTAGTTTAAACAAAAATTAATAATGAAGCTAAAATATAAATATGAAGATCCTTAAATTACAAATTTTAATTTTTTTGGAAAATGGTTTAAAAGGACAAAAAAAAAAAAAATAGGGAAAATGGGAATCAGGACAGTGGAAATATAAATTGAGTGATAAGAACAAATTCACTGTTCATAACCCCAAATCCACTGTTTGCTGCAGTGGAACTGACCCCAAATCTAATATTTCACTATCACAGTGAAATAAGGATATGTCCTTTTTACCCAAGAAAATATTACAATGTCCTCTTTGTATATTTTTATGTTCAAATTTTTGCTAAACCGTTTTTTTTTTTAGAAACTATTTTAATTCTTATATTCGCAAACAAAAGTTCAATTTTTAACAAAAGGCCATAAGTCGTGGCTTGATGGGCTTGTCCATCAGAATGACCCTGAAATAGTGTGATATGTGATTTTTAAGACATGGTTGTAATATTACATTAATTGCATTCAAATGTTTTTTTAGTTACTTTGTTGCCAAATCATATTATTAACTATATTCCTTAATATATTTCCTATTTCTTCCGTCTTATATTATAAGTCCTTTTGGTTTTTTCACACAGATTAAGAAAAATCATAAACAGTATTTCAAGGTAAAATATTGTTTTTTTTTTGAGTGGCTTATAATATTTCATTGTTTAGTGTAAAAGTGAAAACAATGAATTAATTTTGTATTGAAATATGAAAAGAACTTATATTTTGAAACAGCACAAAATGGTTAAAAAGACTTATATTACGGGACGGAGAGAATAATATATATTTATTTTTTTTTGACAAATATGAATTTTTTTTTTTTTTTGGTAACAATAAGAATGAGAAGAAAAGAAACCCTCATAAGTACAATACAAAGCCTTCCCTATCCTTTAATAGGATAATTTCTCCATAATTTTGTGCTCACTCAAAAGCCCTGTTTTTGTAACACCCCCGCCTTCATTTGAAGATGCGCCACAAAAGCAAAATCCACCCCTCATCTTCTCCTTTTCTTCATTCTCTAACAAAAAATGTTCAATCTGTGCTAAATTTGCTGCCAGCCACTATTCTTGCTATAGCTTTGGTCCTCCCAATTGAAGACCGTGAAGTTTTAGCATATATGATTACAAGGTCCATAAACATTACTACTAGTTTTACAGAAGAAAACAGGGGAGAAGAACACATGGGTCCGGTTTTTAGTTGTGATTGTTTTGATTGTTATATTAGTTATTGGTTTAGGTGGGATTGTTCACCTAATAGGGAGCTTATTCATCAAGCAATTGAAGCGTTTGAAGAGGGGTTGAATAATGCAGAGGAGTATAGGATGAAGGTAGAGAAAATGGGATTTTCAGGGGTGGAGAAAGTATTGGTTTTACGGGATGTTGAAGGTCTGGACTTGCCGGCGGCGGCGGCGCCGGAGATTCAAGAATGGGGAGTAACAGAGAAGGGCTCGCCGGAAAATGAGGTTTCTGGGTTGGAGTTGGCTGACTTGGTATCTGAAAGTGGTGAAAGTAGTGAGTTGATGGAGCTGGAGATGGCGACGGCAGCGGAGGAGGAGGTGGCGGTGGTTGTGCGAGGAGGGGGTGGAAATAGTCAAAAGGGACTGGCTAGAAAAATGTTGACAGACATGCTGGGCTTATTCAGTTTCCGTTTATGGAGTCTCTGGAATATTGAAGCTGAATGAAATCAATGAAAGTAGAAATCTATAGGGAAAATGCTATCGTCTCACGGATCGTGTTTCAATGAATGACACAACATGGCTCTACACTTTTCTATCATGATGTAAGACCGACAATATGAGGTCGGTCCATCATAATCGAAAAATGTAAGTATGCTCTGTCATTCGTTTGACACAACCGTTATGATAATAACATCGTCTACAATCAACTATTCCTCCAAAATTTTGTAGTCCATGGATAATGGTACATTTAATTCAGATATCTACTTTATGTATTATTTCACATTTTTATCATCATTGATCGCGGTAAACCCGAGTTGATAAAAATATGAAAGGAATAAGCGGAATGAAACAGAATGTATCATTTTCAGTAGTAATTTGAAATGGAAGATTTGATTTAGACTTTTTGTGTGTCTCTTTATAGGATGGTGAATTGGTGATACATCATTACACATATTGTGTAGTGGACATTCATCACACACTTCTTATCCATTGATTTTCATGGCTACACGCTTTAATCAATAGCACTATCTTTTAATCAATAGTTAAAAAGTGGTAGTGAATGTCCACTACACATTATTGTGTAGTGAACATATCATTTTCCCTCCATATATAATAAAGACAATATATTGTGTCTTTATATGCCTAACATTCAATTTTTTTATTTTTTTTTTCGGAAACGAAAGGAGGGGGAGGGGAATCGAACCTGGACCTCCCACCACTAGGATGAGCAAAGCTCTAACATTCAATGATTTTATTGCATTTAAAGGCTATATATTGGCCTATTGGTACGAAAGTTTACTGTTTGAGAATGTGGTTGTAACTGCTACTGCTATTGGTCTCTGCTTTTCTCAGTTTTTGTTGTGCATGCTTCATAGGTTTGTCTGTTATATGTATGTTTTCTTTAGTCTATGCAAATTGCACATGGAACGTTAGAGTGGAAATACATGTATGGTCGCTCCATTAGTGTGTAGTGATGGGTGACTGTATCGGACCAACGGTTTTAAAACTGTATTTTAAATGTATGATTCAGACCATTTCATCCGTCACTTCAATTCTAAAATACACTCTCCAAACATGTATTTCCTACGTTAGAGACACTGCACAGTGATTCACTTCAATTTGAATGCCCCTTGAAGTTGCATATGCTTTTATGTAGTAACATTCGGGGTGATTTCTCCCTACTCCTTCTACATGGAGTAATTTGACTCGTGAAATAATATGAACCACACACTTTACTGACGGTATCAATGGTATCACATCACATCTCTCCGTGTGCGGAGGGTGCACCTAAAAATCACATATTACATTCAGTGTCAAACTCCACCATGCAACAACAATTGCGTGCATGGAGACTCCCATATGAGGAATCACCGATATGACTTCATCTGGACCACACAGTTTCATTACCGAAGCCACATTGTTGTCTCTCCATATGGAAGTCTCCACCTTAGAATCTCCCGAAGGCTGTTAGCATGAAGAATCCATGAAATCTATTAACAAATCTTGAACTATAGCTCTATCTGGCATTTTCCCTGCAGCACCACATATTGGAGCTAGCCCTCTACTTACAGGGCCTGGATTTTGTTCTACCTAAGGAAAAAAAAACATAACCGTGTCAATACGCAAAATCAAACATTACTTAAAATTTTGAGTGATTTTTACAAGGGTGAGATTCTACCGGCTAATAGCTAGTTTAGATCGTTCTAATGAAATGTATTATATATGTCGGGTTTTCTTTTTTTTTCTACAGGTTTTCATATAGATTCAGAAAGTTGATGATTATGATAAATTTTGACTTATAAAGTCTGAAACACCTTTTGAATATCATTATGACAATGATTTTAGAGTTAGTTGGATGAATAATAAAATAGAGATAATAAACGAATACCTAAAAGTTGAGAATCTGTCAGATATGCTCCGGTTTGATAACATTGGCATCGTTTGTTTTCATAGCATTTTTATTATGAAGTCGCTACGAAAATGCTTTGGAGCATGCATATTGTCCCGGTGTTATAAAAAATGTAGCCGATTTTATAGATTCTCGACTTTTTAGGCATTTTTTTTTTCAAGTTTCCCTTCTAAAATGACAAATATTAAAGAACGAAATATTTGACTAAAACAATTATTCAGGGACGAAGGTTGTAATAGAACTGAATGGAATGAAAGAGATTATTTTACTACGTTTGACACGCAATAAAATAAAATGAATGAGATTTTTTAGATATTTTATAACATTGGGTGATCCGATCGTAATAAACAACAGGTGATTATATGATCTTATTTGGAAATGAATTGCTGACAAGTGATTAGCAAACTTACAGTTTGTACAGAGTCTTTAAGGTCATTCAAAAAATTATCAATAACTGGAGCATGTTGAAGTGTTGCACTTGCACACATGTGAAGGCTATCCAGATACATATAACATGTTTTTAATTAATATCCTAATCATAAAAATAAGAGAAATTTGTTTCGAAAAATGGGCACGTATTGAGGGGCGTAGCAACTGTTGGAGACACATAAAGTCCCCCCGACCACTCGGTGACTGAAGAAAAAACATGTAAAAACATAAGCTGCAAGCTAATTCACCAAGTTCCTGCAATAGAATTTTATGATTTCGTGACAGAGAAAGAAGTATTGAAATACTAGAACAAGCGGTCGATATCACACATACCTCAATCGGGTCGATGATTCCATGGGGAAAACCAGGTGCTGATCCAACAATCTGCAAATTTCTAATCATAAGTCCAGTGTCAGTAAAGCTAGAAATTTATCTAGTAAGTTAGCAAATTGTAGCTAATCGTAGTTGAATAAACAGGCAAGAGCTCAGCCACATACATTTCTGGTCTGCTGATTCCCTTTTTAGCTTTCATATAATCACGGGATGCCTTCACAGACATTAATATACTTTCGGTTCCCCCTGATGTCATGTTCCCACAAACGTGTCCTTCGACACTCTTTTCTTTTGATCCGAGCAGAGCAGTGCAGTGCGGGGTCATTGCATTTGCAACCACTTCTGCTTCAAATTTACCAACACTTTTGAATACATCCATATGCAGGGGATTGGTATGTGAAAACCTGATAAAGACACCAAAAAGAGTCGGAAACAAAAAAACCGGTAACGCCACATAAAATCAACTTTTTCTTTCTTCTTTAAGCAAAAAGTAGATAATCCATTATCCAGTAGATCATGTAGTCAAGTGGTAGAAAACAGTATTTTGTTAGCACGAAAATTTGTTTGATATTGAAGAAATCTAAACACTTAGACTAACATTGAGCATGCCTCGTTTATCAAAGAGAAATGGCCTTCATACTCACTACCTCCAATATAGCTGCACAAATATAAATAACCTGCATAGTAACTAAGCCAAAATTCAAATCAGGAAACCGAAAACAATAAACTCGCATGTTAAAAGGCAACCCCCTCCCAACAAAAAGAATAGTTTATTTGAAATCCAAAGAGTTCACTTTTCCAGCTGAGTTTGGATTCATGTTTTTTTGTTAGTGTCTCCTCCTACTTGCATACTGAAGCGTACAACTATAGTAGTTCTCTAAAGTAATGTAAAATAAGTCACAGGCACAAGACATTCATAAGAACTATAAACTCGTCTAGATTGACTCGAACTACAAACTCGTCAAGACTAATCACCAGACTAGAAACATCAGACTGAAACCAAAAGATGGGAAAATATATATGTAGTAGCTGGTAAACATCAACACAACTGTTTGCAGGTCATTGTCTATGCTAAGTTGCTAACAAATGCCGAGTAATACAGATAAATGTCTTGCAACGTCTCGAACATTCCATTCCTCATACAACTTTAATCTCTAGGCAATTAATAGCTAGCTAATTTAGATGATATACACTAAAATCTATAGCAGACAAACTAGTTTTTTATAATACTGAAAAAAAAGCATTATAGCAAGTTTATAAGCTTAATATGAATACAAACAAGGGGAGTATATATCAAACAGAAAATACGTACTCCACACTTATCAGTGAAGCATGTACAATGTACAATCATTTCACGAAACCAAAAAGGGCCGGCCCCTTTCGGTAAGAAGATAAAATAAAACATGCCCCTTCCTGAGCCAATGAGGCCCCTGATTACTCCTCTCTCGCACTCACGTGGGATCGGGCGAGGGGCCTTCCTAAGTTAGGGTTTAACCGTTTTTTACGAAACCAAAATATAAGTAAAGAACATATTTAAAAAAGCCTACTTTTTGCTTTTCTGAGTCGATATAAGCTTTCACACCAGGTACCAAGCTACATCAAAGTAAACAAAATCAGCACACAACAAAGAAGAAGAAATTTACCATAACATTTACAAATTCCTTCAAAATATGCATTTGAATTACTTGATGAAGCTCATAACGAGCCCTCTGAGGGCCACTCTGATTCCTTTTTCATGAACAACATCGATAATGGACCGTAAACATTGGGAGGAATGGCAGCTTTGAACTTATGAAATTTGGGGTTTGCAACAATAACCTTTGACCCCACGCAAATTTTAAAGAAAAAAAAAAAAAAAAAAAAAAAAATTTCACTTGCTATTTACTACTTCTTCACTCCACTTACTACTTGTATCACAAAAAATTACTTCAAAGACTTACGATTTTTTATATAGGGAACGTCGATCATCTCTACAGTTCGCTAACACCAACGCTACCACAATCGCGATGGCGTTGGTGTTCTTGTTAAATCTTAGAACGTCGATCATGACTTTTTTTCACCTGGTGTTCTAATGGTATACCAACGTCGGTGACATCGACATCGACATCGACGTTGGTGTCTTACAATGAACACCAAATGTGAGTGACGTTTTTTTCATCCAAAAAATATTCATTAATGCAGTGCAGTAGTAGTAATAGGAGAATTAAAATAGACCCAAAAAAAAAGGAGAAAACTTATAAAACCTTCCTTTGACAGAAATACGACCCATCGAATAGGGAAATTTTTGGGTGGTGTGTCCGCACGGTGCGGACACGCTTATTTTGCCTATAGTGTTTTACAGAGTGTTTTTTTTATATAACTTTTTCCGGCAAAACACGGGTGTTTTGCAGTGTAAATAAGCGTGTCCGCACGGTGCGGACACACCACCCAAAAATTTCCCATCGAATCACTTCATATATTATCCCAAAATCCCTAATTCTATTAACACAATTCCTCCAATTCCTAACAACTCTTTTGATTAACTGCGAGCTTCCCAAATTCACCCTCCAATTCTTCCCAAATTCACCGCATCAACACAGACTCGAAAATCATATACACCACAAACTCAATCGTTTACATGCAATTTTATGGTATTAGGTTAATTTACATTCACATACCGATATGGAGAACCAAGAAACCCTTTCGATAACCACCCAGCTCGACTCGGACAATGATTGGCGGAGAATAAGAAGAGAGGGTTGTTCCGGTGAGGACAATGACTGGACACCGAGAGAGAGACAGAGCAGAGTAATTGGCTTTGCGAACAAAGGGACAGAGCAGAGTAATTGGCTTTGCAAAGGGGGAAATAGGATAGGAAGTGGCTTGATCGGATTTTGGCGCGTAAATCAGGGTAGTTAATTTACCCGCCCTAATTTAAGGGGTGGGATTGGGGGTCGGGATAAGAAGAATTAATCAGAATTTTTAATTAGGGGTTAATTACATTTTTAGGGTTAAATAAATCACCCCAAATCAAGAAGAGGGAAGGGCATTATTGATTTTTCACCCAACTTGTATAGTCCAAGCTTATTCATGGCATGAATTATGTGATAAGTTTATGCTTGCAACAATTGGCGTTGACAAACTCATATAACTAAAGGCCCCCATCCGAGGGGAATGACAGCTTTGAACTTATGAATTTTGGGGTTTGCAACATACCTTTTACCCCACGCATATTTTAAAGAAAATGAAAAAAAGGAGAAAACTTATAAACCTTGCTTTGACAGAAATACGCCCCATCGAATCACTTCATATATTATCCTAAAATCCCTAATTCTCTTAACACAATTCCCCCAATTCTTAACAACCCCTTGATTAACTGCGAGCTTCCCAAATTCACCCTCCAATTCGTCCCAAATTCACCGCCTCAACACAGACTCGAAAATCATATACACCACAAACTCAATCGTTTACGTTCAATTGAATGGTATTAGCTTACTTTACATTCAAATACCGATATAGAGAGCCAAGAAACCCTTTCGATTACCACCCAGCTCGGCTCGGACAATGATTGATGGAGAATAAGAAGAAAGGGTTGTTCCGTCGAGGACAATGACTGGACACTGAGAGAGAGACAGAGCAGAGTAATTGGCTATGCGAAGTGAGGGACGGAGCAGAGTAGTTGACTTTGCAAAGGGGGAAATAGGATAGGAAGGGGCTTGATCGGATTTTTGCGCGTAAATTAGGATGGTTATTTTACCCGCCCTAATTTAAGGGGTAGGATTGGGGGTCGGGTTAAGAAGAATTAATCATAATTTTTAATTAGGGGTTAATTACATTTTTAGAGTTAAGTAAATCACCCCAAATCAAGAAGGGGGAAGGGCATTATTGGTTTTTCACCCAACTTGTATAGTCCAAGCTTATTCATGGCATGAATTATGTGATAAGCTTATGCTTGCAACAATTTGCGTTGACAAACTCATATAACTAAAGGCCTCATGAATGATGTGATAAGCTTATGATTGCATTAATTTGCGTTGACAAACTCATATAACTAAAGACCCCATGAGTTATGTGATAAGCTAATGCTTGCAGCAATTTGCGTTGACAAACTCATTTAACTAAAGGCTCTCATCGGGGGGATGACAACTTTGAGCTTATTAACTTTGGGGTTTGCAACACTAACCTTTGACCCCACGCATATTTTAAAGAAAATGAAAAAAAGGAGAAAACCTCATTAAACCTTGCTTTGACAGAAATACGCCCCATTGAATCACTTCATATATTATCCCAAAATCTCTAATTCTCTTAACACAATTCCCCCAATTCTTAACAACCCCTTTGATTAACTGCGAGCTTCCCAAATTCACCTTCCAATTCTTCCCAAATTCACCGTCATCAACACAGACTCAAAAATCATATACACCACAAACTCAATCGTT
This sequence comes from Gentiana macrophylla, assembly GCA_026214975.1. Taxonomy (NCBI): domain Eukaryota; kingdom Viridiplantae; phylum Streptophyta; class Magnoliopsida; order Gentianales; family Gentianaceae; genus Gentiana; species Gentiana macrophylla. Next base: position 90,491,069 of record CM047817.1, read on the forward strand.
TACATGCAATTGAATGGTATAAGCTTAATTTACATTCACATACCAATATGGAGAGCCAAGAAACCCTTTCGATTACCACCCAGCTCATCTCGGACAATGATTGACGGAGAATAAGAAAAGAGGGTTGTTCCGGCGAGGACAATGACTGGACACCGAGAGAGAGATAGACATGAGTAATTGGCTTTGCGAAGAGAGGGACGGGGACAATAATTGGCTTTGCAAAAGGGGAAATAGGACAGGAAGGGGCTTGATCGGATTTTGGCGCGTAAATTAGGGTGGTTAGTTTACCCTCCCTAATTTAGGGGGTGGGATTGGGGGTCGGGTTAATAAGAATTATCAGAATTTTTAATTAGGGGTTAATTACATTTTTAGGGTTAAGTAAATCACCCCAAATCAAGAAGGGGGAAGGGGATTATTGGTTTTTCACCCAGCTTGTATAGTCCAAGCTTATTCATGACATGAATTATGTGACAAACTTATACTTGCAACAATTTGCATTGACAAACTCACATAACTAAATGCCCCATCGAGAAGGAATTGCACTTTGAGCTTATTTGGGGTTTGCAACAATAACCTTTGACCCCATGTATAATTTAAAGAAAATGAAAAAAGGAGAAAACCTTATAAAACCTTGCTTTGACAAAATACGCCACCTCGAATCACTTCATATATTATCCCAAAATCCCTAATTCTCTTAACACAATTCCCCATTCTTAACAACCCTTTGATTAATCAGAGCCTCCCAATTTCACCTCCGATTCTTCCTAAATTCACCGCATCAACAGAGACTCAAAATCATATACACCACAAACTCAATCGTTTACATGCAATTGAAGGGTATTAGCTTAATTTAAATTCACATACCGATATGGATAGCCAAGAAACCCTTTCGATTACCACCCGGTTTGGCTCGCACAATGATTAACGGAGAATAAGAAAAGAGGGTTGTTCCAGGAGGACAATGACTGGACACCGAGAGAGAGACATAAGCAGAGTAATTGGTTTTGCGAAGAGAGGGACGGAGCAGAGTAATTGGCTTTGCAAAGGGGCAAAGGGGAAATAGGATGGGAAGGGCTTGATCGGATTTTGGCGCATAAATTAGGGTGGTTATTTTACCACCCTAATTTAGGGGTGGGATCGGGGTCGGGTTAAGAAGAATTAGTCGAAATTTTTAATTAGGAGTTAATTATATTTTTAGGGTTAAGTAAATCACCCCAAATAAAGAAGGGGGAAGGGCATTATTGCTTTTTCACCCAACTTGTATAGTCCAAGCTTATTCTTGGCATGAATTATGTGATAAGCTTATGATTGCGACAATTTGCGTTGACAAACTCATATAACTAAAGGCCCCATTAATTATGTGATAAGGTTACGCTTGCAAAAATTTGCATTGACATACTCATATAACTAAAGGCCCCCATCAGGGGGGGGGGGGGTGGCAGCTTTGAACTTATGAACTTTGGGGTTTGCAACAATAAACTTTGACCCCACGCATATTTTTAAGAAAATGAAAAAAAAAAAAAGAAAACCTTATAAAACATTGCTTTGACAGAAATACCCCATCCAATCACTTCATATATTATCCCAAAATCCCTAATTCTCTTAACACAATTCCCCCAATTCTTAACAACCCCTTTGATTAACTGCGAGCTTCCCAAATCCACCCCTTAATTCTTCCCAAATTCACCGCATCAACATATACTCGAAAATCATATACACCACAAACTCAATTGTTTACATGCATTTGAATGGTATTAGCTTAATTTACATTAACATACCGATATGGAGAGCCAAGAAACCCTTTCGTTTACCACCCAGCTCGGCTCGGACAATGATTGACGGAGAATAAGATGAGAGTGTTGTTCCGGCGAGGACAATGACTGGACACCGAGAGAGAGAGAGACAGAGCAGAGTAATTGGCATTGCGAAGAAAGGGACGGGTAGAGTAATTAGTTTTACAAAAGGGGAAATAGGATAAGAAGAGGCTTGATCGGATTTTGGCGCGTAAATTAGGGCGGTTATTTTACCCGCCCTAATTTAGGGGGTGGGATTAGGGGTCGGGTTAAGAAGAATTAATCAGAATTTTTAATTAGGGGTTAATTACATTTTTAGGGTTAAGTAAATCACCCCAAATCAAGTAGGGGGAAGGGCATTATTGGTTTTTCACCCAACTTGTATAGTCCAAGCTTATTAATGACATGAATTATGTGATAAGCTTATGCTTGCAACAATTTGCGTTGACAAACTCATATAACTAAAGGCCCCCATCGGGGGGGAGGGAGGGGATGGCAGCTTTGAGCTTATGAACTTTGAGGTTTGCAACAATAACCTTTGACCCCAAGCATATTTTAAAGAAAATGAAAAAAAGGAGAAAACCTTATAAAACCTTGCTTTGACAGAAATACGCCCCATCGAATCACTTCATATATTATCCCAAAATCCCTAATTCTCATAACACAATTCCCCCAATTCTTAACAACCCCTCTGATTAACCGCGAGCTTCCCAAATTTACCCTCCAATTCTTCCCAATTTCACCGCATCAACACAGACTCGAAAATCATATACACCACAAACTCAATCGTTTACATGCAATTGAATGGTATTAGCTTAATTTACATTCACATACCGATATGGAGAGCCAAGAAACCCTTTCGATTACCACCCAGCTCAGCTCGGACAATGATTGACGGAGAATAAGAAAAGAGGGTTGTTCCGGCGAGGACAATGACTGGACACCGAGAGAGAGATAGACATGAGTAATTGGCTTTGCGAAGAGAGGGACGGGGACAATAATTGGCTTTGCAAAAGGGGAAATAGGACAGGAAGGGGCTTGATCGGATTTTGGCGCGTAAATTAGGGTGGTTAGTTTACCCTCCCTAATTTAGGGGGTGGGATTGGGGGTCGGGTTAATAAGAATTATCAGAATTTTTAATTAGGGGTTAATTACATTTTTAGGGTTAAGTAAATCACCCCAAATCAAGAAGGGGGAAGGGGATTATTGGTTTTTCACCCAGCTTTATAGTCCAAGCTTATTCATGACATGAATTATGTGACAAACTTATACTTGCAACAATTTGCATTGACAAACTCACATAACTAAATGCCCCATCGGGGGGGAATTGCAGCTTTGAGCTTATTTGGGGTTTGCAACAATAACCTTTGACCCCATGTATAATTTAAAGAAAATGAAAAAAAGGAGAAAACCTTATAAAACCTTGCTTTGACAGAAATACGCCACCTCGAATCACTTCATATATTATCCCAAAATCCCTAATTCTCTTAACACAATTCCCCCAATTCTTAACAACCCCTTTGATTAACTGTGAGCCTCCCAATTTCACCCTCTAATTCTTCCTAAATTCACCGCATCAACAGAGACTCAAAAATCATATACACCACAAACTCAATCGTTTACATGCAATTGAAGGGTATTAGCTTAATTTAAATTCACATACCGATATGGATAGCCAAGAAACCCTTTCGATTACCACCCAGTTTGGCTCAGACAATGATTAACGGAGAATAAGAAGAGAGGGTTGTTCCAGGGAGGACAATGACTGGACACCGAGAGAGAGACATAGCAGAGTAATTGGTTTTGCGAAGAGAGGGACGGAGCAGAGTAATTGGCTTTGCAAAGGGGGCAAAGGGGGAAATAGGATGGGAAGGGGCTTGATCGGATTTTGGCGCATAAATTAGGGTGGTTATTTTACCAGCCCTGATTTAGGGGGTGGGATCGGGGGTCGGGTTAAGAAGAATTAGTCAGAATTTTTAATTAGGAGTTAATTATATTTTTAGGGTTAAGTAAATCACCCCAAATAAAGAAGGGGGAAGGGCATTATTGGTTTTTCACCCAACTTGTATAGTCCAAGCTTATTCTTGGCATGAATTATGTGATAAGCTTATGATTGCAACAATTTGCGTTGACAAACTCATATAACTAAAGGCCCCATTAATTATGTGATAAGGTTACGCTTGCAAAAATTTGCATTGACATACTCATATAACTAAAGGCCCCCATCGGGGGGTGGCAGCTTTGAACTTATGAACTTTGGGGTTTGCAACAATAAACTTTGACCCCACGCATATTTTTAAGAAAATGAAAAAAAAAAGAGAAAACCTTATAAAACATTGCTTTGACAGAAATACGCCCCATCCAATCACTTCATATATTATCCCAAAATCCCTAATTCTCTTAACACAATTCCCCCAATTCTTAACAACCCCTTTGATTAACTGCGAGCTTCCCAAATCCACCCCCTAATTCTTCCCAAATTCACCGCATCAACATATACTCGAAAATCATATACACCACAAACTCAATTGTTTACATGCATTTGAATGGTATTAGCTTAATTTACATTAACATACCGATATGGAGAGCCAAGAAACCCTTTCGTTTTCCACCACCTCTGCTCGGACAATGATTGACGGAGAATAAGATGAGAGTGTTGTTCCGGCGAGGACAATGACTGGACACCGAGAGAGAGAGACAGAGCAGAGTAATTGGCATTGCGAAGAAAGGGACGGGTAGAGTAATTAGTTTTACAAAAGGGGAAATAGGATAAGAAGAGGCTTGATCGGATTTTGGCGCGTAAATTAGGGCGGTTATTTTACCCGCCCTAATTTAGGTGTGGGATTAGGGGTCGGGTTAAGAAGAATTAATCGAATTTTTAATTGGGGTTAATTACATTTTTAGGGTTAAGTAAATCACCCCAAATCAAGTAGGGGGAAGGGCATTATTGGTTTTTCACCCAACTTGTATAGTCCAAGCTTATTAATGACATGAATTATGTGATAAGCTTATGCTTGCAACAATTTGCGTTGACAAACTCATATAACTAAAGGCCCCCATCGGGGGGGAGGGAGGGGATGGCAGCTTTGAGCTTATGAACTTTGAGGTTTGCAACAATAACCTTTGACCCCAAGCATATTTTAAAGAAAATGAAAAAAAAGGAGAAAAACTTATAAAACCTTGCTTTGACAGAAATACGCCCCATCGAATCACTTCATATATTATCCCAAAATCCCTAATTCTCTTAACACAATTCCCCCAATTCTTAACAACCCCTTTGATTAACCGCGAGCTTCCCAAATTCACCCTCCAATTCTTCCCAATTTCACCGCATCAACATAGACTCGAAAATCATATACACCACAAACTCAATCATTTACATGCAATTGAATGGTATTAGCTTAATTTACATTCACATACCGATATGGAGAGCCAAGAAACCCTTTCGATTACCACCCAGCTCAGCTCGGACAATGATTGATGGAGAATAAGAAAAGAGGGTTGTTCCGGCGAGGACAATGACTGGACACCGAGAGAGAGATAGACATGAGTAATTGGCTTTGCGAAGAGAGGGACGGGGACAATAATTGGCTTTGCAAAAGGGGAAATAGGACGAGGAAGGGGCTTGATCGGATTTTGGCACGTAAATTAGGGTGGTTAGTTTACCCTCCCTAATTTAGGGGGTGGGATTGGGGGTCGGGTTAATAAGAATTATCAGAATTTTTAATTAGGGGTTAATTACATTTTTAGGGTTAAGTAAATCACCCCAAATCAAGAAGGGGGAAGGGGATTATTGGTTTTTCACCCAGCTTGTATAGTCCAAGCTTATTCATGACATGAATTATGTGACAAACTTATACTTGCAACAATTTGCAATGACAAACTCACATAACTAAATGCCCCATCGGGGGAATTGCACTTTGAGCTTATTTGGGGTTTGCAACAATAACCTTTGACCCCATGTATAATTTAAAGAAAATGAAAAAAAGGAGAAAACCTTATAAAACCTTGCTTTGACAGAAATACGCCACCTCGAATCACTTCATATATTATCCCAAAATCCCTAATTCTCTTAACACAATTCCCCCAATTCTTAACAACCCCTTTGATTAACTGTGAGCCTCCCAATTTCACCCTCTAATTCTTCCTAAATTCACCGCATCAACAGAGACTCAAAAATCATATACACCACAAACTCAATCGTTTACATGCAATTGAAGGGTATTAGCTTAATTTAAATTCACATACCGATATGGATAGCCAAGAAACCCTTTCGATTACCACCCAGTTTGGCTCAGACAATGATTAACGGAGAATAAGAAGAGAGGGTTGTTCCAGGAGGACAATGACCGGACACCGAGAGAGAGACATAGCAAAGTAATTGGTTTTATAAGAGAGGGACGGAGCAGAGTAATTGGCTTTGCAAAGGGGGCAAAGGGGGAAATAGGATGGGAAGGGGCTTGATCGGATTTTGGCGCATAAATTAGGGTGGTTATTTTACCAGCCCTGATTTAGGGGGTGGTATCGGGGGTCGGGTTAAGAAGAATTAGTCAGAATTTTTAATTAGGAGTTAATTATATTTTTAGGGTTAAGTAAATTACCCCAAATAAAGAAGGGGGAAGGGCATTATTGGTTTTTCACCCAACTTGTATAGTCCAAGCTTATTCTTGGCATGAATTATGTGATAAGCTTATGATTGCAACAATTTGCGTTGACAAACTCATATAACTAAAGGCCCCATTAATTATGTGATAAGGTTACGCTTGCAAAAATTTGCATTGACATACTCATATAACTAAAGGCCCCCATCAGGGGGGGTGGCAGCTTTGAACTTATGAACTTTGGGGTTTGCAACAATAAACTTTGACCCCACTCATATTTTTAAGAAAATGAAAAAAAAAAGAGAAAACCTTATAAAACATTGCTTTGACAGAAATACGCCCCATCCAATCACTTCATATATTATCCCAAAATCCCTAATTCTCTTAACACAATTCCCCCAATTCTTAACAACCCCTTTGATTAACTGCGAGCTTCCCAAATCCACCCCCTAATTCTTCCCAAATTCACCGCATCAACATATACTCGAAAATCATATACACCACAAACTCAATTGTTAACATGCATTTGAATGGTATTAGCTTAATTTACATTAACATACCGATATGGAGAGCCAAGAAACCCTTTCGTTTACCACCCAGCTCGGCTCGGACAATGATTGACGGAGAATAAGATGAGAGTGTTGTTCCGGCGAGGACAATGACTGGACACCGAGAGAGAGAGACAGAGCAGAGTAATTGGCATTGCGAAGAAAGGACGGGTAGAGTAATTAGTTTTACAAAAGGGAAATAGGATAAGAAGAGGCTTGATTGGATTTTGGCGCGTAAAATTAGTATGGTTATTTTACCCGCCTAATTAGAAAGTGGATTAGGGGTCGGGTTAAGAAGAATTAATCGAATTTTTAATTGTGGGTTAATTACATTTTTAGGGTTAAGTAAATCACCCCAAATCAAGTAGGGGAAGGGCATTATTGGTTTTTCACCCAACTTGTATAGTCCAAGCTTATTAATGACATGAATTATGTGATAAGCTTATGCTTGCAACAATTTATGCTGACAAACTCATATAACTAAAGGCCCCCATCGAGAGGAGGAGGAGGATGGCGACTTTGAGCTTATGAACTTTGAGGTTTGCAACAATAACCTTTGACCCCAAGCATATTTTAAAGAAAATGAAAAAAAGGAGAAAACCTTATAAAACCTTGCTTTGACAGAAATACGCCCCATCGAATCACTTCATATATTATCCCAAAATCCCTAATTCTCTTAACACAATTCCCCCAATTCTTAACAACCCCTTTGATTAACCGCGAGCTTCCCAAATTCACCCTCCAATTCTTCCCAATTTCACCGCATCAACACAGACTCGAAAATCATATACACCACAAACTCAATCGTTTACATGCAATTGAATGGTATTAGCTTAATTTACATTCACATACCGATATGGAGAGCCAAGAAACCCTTTCAATTACCACCCAGCTCGGCTCAGACAATGATTGACGGAGAATAAGAAGAGAGGGTTGTTCCGGCGGACACCGAGAGAGAGATAGAGCAGAGTAATTGGCTTTGCGAAGTGAGGGACAGAGCAGAGTAATTGGCTTTGCAAAGGGGGGAAATAGGATAGGAAGGGGCTTGATCGGATTTTGGTGCGTAAATTAAGGTGGTTATTTTACCCGTCTTAATTTAGGGGGCGGGATTGATGGTCGGGTTAAGAAGAATTAATCAGAATTTTTAATTAGGGGTTAATTATATTTTTAGGGTTAAGTAAATCACCCCAAATCAAGAGAGGGGAAGGGCATTATTGGTTTTTCACCCAACTTGAATAGTCCAAGCTTATTCATGGCATGAATTATATGATAAACTATGCTTGCAACAATTTACGTTGACAAACTCATATGACTAAAGTCCCCAGTAATTATGTGATAAACTTATGCTTGCAACAAAATACGTTGATAAACTCATATAACTAAAGGCTCCCATGATGGCCAAATTATAGTAAACCAACTTTAACCGGCAGAGTACCGGGTCGGTTGTACTACAACGGCGAGCAATGTCGTATCCCACGAGGAATCCGTCAAGTATCATAATCACGGTTGTATTTAGTTTAGGCTCACAAATGATTCTGAAAGTAGTTATAACTAAGCAAATAAAAATGATAACTTTAATAGTATGATAAACGAATAGCTAAATTATGATCATGACACTACTCTCATTACCCTTACCGAATCACTAAGGACGAGCCTTAACCTACCAGCCAACCAATAGCTTCCAATGAATGTGTTGTGGGTGCAATCTCCTAAACTAGTCTTTAGGCGCTAATACCACAACCTAATTACCCTATATTTGGTTCAACAGTCCTCTCTTTGAGATTCAATTGACCTAATATGATTAAAAACTATGAGACGGTCTGCATCCACCGAGTTCACGGCTTAGCTAGAAAAATCTTACCAAGGAACATGCTGCAAAAAACTCGACTAGTTCGTGCATGGCAATCCTAAAACTCTAGGTCACACACTCCCTCGCAAAATACATTTATAAAGGTTGTGTGTATGATCAATTAATGGTTCATGACACCACTAAAGGCATTAAGTTCAAGTTTTAGAACACAAACATTCAAAAGATTTGACTGTAAGACCTACTCATCCCTAGATCATCGTTTAGGCATCAATTTCGTTATTCCATCACATAATTTAGCTATAATAAAATTAGCTACTCATAATAACAATAATAAAATCGCCGAAATTCATAAAAAAAGACATAATAGGCATAATAAAAAATATAAGTAAAATTACCGATAAAAAGATTGAAGCAATTTACCAATCGAATCGTCACTTCGTTGTGTTCCAATCGTAAATAACGGAAGAAAATTTGCTATTGTTCTAAGGAATTTTTGCAGAAAAAAGAAAAGTAAATTGTTCTAATGGAGAAAAGAAAAATGCTGCAAAGAAAAAAAAAATTGTGATATGAAGAGAAATTATAGAATCAGGTAACTGTAGCAAGCCTTATTTCATGTCAGGTATGTGCAGACCCGACATTTTTTTTTAGTCCCTCGTGTCTTTTACCACGAGGCCGTGACAAATTCCACCAGATGGCGTGGGAATTTAAACAATCCTCGTGGAAAAGTCAGTGGAGCCAAAAGGTAAATTTACACGGGGACACGTGGAAATTGAGGAAGCGCAGCGTGGAAAAGTGAAGCGCGGCGTGGAATTTGGCACGAGCTCATGGAATCTGAAAATTACTAACAGAGTCTTCTCCTTCCTCAGTTCGTCATTCGTTTCCTCTGTAAAAAAAAACGCAGCAGAGAGAATTATTCACCGCACCCACAATTGTTGAAGAATCTCACGGGGAAGGATTGCATTTCACGTGGAAGGGATTAAGGAACGGGGAAGGTGATTGGAACTGGTTTCATTTCACGTGGAAGGGAAGTGATTGCATTGAACCAAGCTTCATATCATACAAAAATGGCCGTAATTCATCTAGAAGAGTACCCTCTAGTAAGCAATTTACAGTTTATTATATTTAATTTCGATAAATTTTTCCCCAAATTTCATGAATTTATGTTTATTTAAAATTGTGATATTGAAATGTATTTGAAATTGTGATATTATAAATTTGTGATGTTGTAGAAATTGTGATATTGTGAAATTTTGATGTAGTAGAAATTATGATTTGATATAGTGGAAATTGTGATTTGGTTATTCAAGATATTTTCGAAATTGTGATATTGTAATCTTTTCGATATTTTGAATATTGTAAATTTATTGATATTGTAGAGATATTGAGTATAAGATATTGAATTTTCGAATTAATGTATTTTGGGAAATTTCGATTGGCAATTATTTGTATATTCCAAAACATTGTTATTGATGTTTGAATAAATTATTTGTATATTGTAAAATTAATGATTATTTGATAATGTAGGAATTTTTAGAATGAAATGAAATGCATGTATGATATGACAGTGACAGTGTTATTTTTAGAACTGATATTGTATAAATGATTTTGTACATGTTTTGATGTTGTAGACATACTGATATTGTAATATATTTTATTATTGGATATTGTAGGAATTTGTAGAATTAAATGAAATTCATGTATCATGTATGAAAATGCCCAAATTTTATAAAGAATAAAATTTTGATTTTAAAAACGAGAAACAAATGACAAGTAAATGTTGTTTGAAATTTCCAAAAATATGACATCTCGACATATTCTATGGTACGCCTCGACCTGATGAGGTTCTTAGAAATGCATGCATCCCTAGGGTGTTTTCGAATCCTTCTGATCCGCTGTGTCATGCCTAATCCCCAGGCTTTATATTGGGGCTCCTGGTAGGTAGCTCGTAGAAAATTTCATTAGTCCCCGCTCAATAGAGCATCTTTTCGCTCAAGAGCTTGGTAAAGCCTCTGCGGAAGTGAGGCATCCGTTAGATCGAAAGTATAAGCTGCATTACTGGCTCTGTCCAAAGATCTCGATCTCCTCGTCATCATCAAATATTCTATGACGCCGGTGAAAACAATCTTCTCTTCTATTACCTCCGTCTACTGTTACAACACAACAAAACGAAACTTGAAAATTTTACCTAACCTAACCGTGTGTGCGTGTGTATATATGCTAGTAGAGTGTATATATATATATATATATATATATATATATATATATATATATATATATATATATATATATATATATATATGTGTGTGTGTGTGTGTGTGTGTGTTTATTAGCATATATATACATACATACTAAGCATTGTTCTGTTTGATTTTACGACAATATCTTTACTGAAATAATATTGTCGTAAAAAGGATTTTAACGTTGTAATTTTTTTTTGTGTGTGTGTGTGTGTGTGTGTGTGTATATATATATATATATATATATATATATATATATATATATATATATATATATTTACACATTTTTAATCACTCGCAGCTTACTAGTTATGCGGCACCACGCGGAAAATTGATTCATCCGCCCGAGAACTATTTTCCTGCCGAACCGAGATTTCATGCGGAAATGGCACGTCTTTTAAGATTACGAGAGTTATTCAACCATGCTGCACCAAACGCTAACTTGTGGGGTAGATTGGAGCAATCAGTGTTCGGTCCGTTTCTTCAATTTATATCTAACAATTGGGAGCTCAAGGGGCGTCTCATAGCATTCCTGTATTTCCATTCGGTTTATCCAGACCGAGACGACGAGCTTCATTTTAAGATTAGGGATAATAGAGTGAAGTTCGAAAGAAGAGAGTTTGGTATGATAATGGGGTACCGATTTGGAGATTTGGACGTTCAATTGCCTGACCAGTCAAGATGTTTTCATGATACTTGCGGTCTCCATAGGTACACCAGCAGTGTCACGTTGGAAAAAATTGAATTAGCGATTCAGGGATCGAACGACATTGAAACTATATACCGGATGGCTTTAGTGTACGTTATCTATGGCTTAATAATCGGAAACGGCCCTGGAGTGGTAATACCGAGACAGATTTTTTATATTGTCGAGAACCTACAATTTATCGAGACATTTCCATGGAGAGAGTATTTGTTTAACAATTTAATGTTGAATTGGCATAAAATAGTATTTGAGTGTAAGAATCTTGTACCTAAAAGTCGTGGGAAACCGCATAAGCCACAGGTATCCGGTTGTTTATACGCGTTACAGTTGTGGTGTTTTCATGCCATGCATAGACTTATACAGTTCGGGAGATTTGCAACAATGGTAGAAGGTCAGGATAATGCTCGTCCTAGTTTTTTGAGATGGAGATGCACCGACGGCGGGGTGTATTACAAAACCTTGGTCAGTACTAGATCTGATGTTACTCCATGGGTAAGTATTATATTATCATTGTTATCAATCTACACTATCAGCAATATTTATAAAACACTGTATCTAAAAACGGTCGTTTTTCTTCTCCTTTATGCAGGTTGGCATTGTTGATGATATTTTGACAACTGCCGAAGATAGGCAGTTCGTAATTACACTGGGGTTGCCGGAGGCGGAGGTTACAGCTCCACCTCGTGAATTACCAGTTCCCCCCATCATTGTCCCGGATCCTGTCTCTAGGCAAATACATGTTCCCCCAAGGTCTAATGTGGCTAGCATTGTCCGTGAGCGTCCAGGAGTTGATGCTCAGGATGAGCGACCATCTCGCCAAGCCCGTCATGACGAACACACGAGTGGCCCGTCTACATCCGTAAACCCTTCGGGTACAACATCGTATGCTCAACAATTTGATGTAGGCGGTGGTAGTATACCTATTGTCGGGGGCGTTGTGCTGTTGGAATCACTGGTGCCTGAAATCACGCGTATAGTTGACAATGCGTTAAGATAAGTCGGGACAGAGCTGATGGAAACGAAGGCCGAGTTGATTGAAATGAAGGCTAAGTATGCTTAAACGAATGCAAAGCTGAGTGAAATGCAGGTTGAAATGGCACGTCTGAGAGAGGCCCATGCAACAACTATTAGAACAGTTGAGGAATGACATACGCAGCTCCTCAAGTATATAGAAAGGGCGGCAGTGGAACAGGTTCGAATTAACTCCTAAATACAAGTATAATTGCATTTATCTGGTTGTTGACATAAATACATTTAAATTCACACCATTTCCTTTAATTTACAGGGTACACTTAGGCCCCGAGGTGAGACATCTGTATCACAAGGGTACATGGGCGGTGACTCACATCCACATCTTGACAGGACCCAAAGCACACCAGCCACCGAAGTTGGGCCGTCTTCAGGTAAACAAGGCAGCCGTGACCCTGAGACTGAGACACATCGAGGTTGTGATACGAACGCGGACCAGTTACAGGTATGAATTAACTATTAAATAGAAATTCCATTCATTTTTCTTGTCACCATAAATTTAAACTCACACCCTTCCCTTTAAATTACAGGGTACTTCTAGGACAGTTCATTAGGCGTCGCCGTCCCAGGTTACTCCGTTCACCCGAATCACAATCACAGATAAATCGTTTCGACCTGGAACTACCAGGTCGAGAATTCAATATCAAGGATTATGATGGTAATGATGATGCTAGTAGGCAGACCTTAAAGGAAGATTTGCAGCCGCAGTTCAAAATCACTAGCACGGTGACTCCTATAGGCGGGGAAACAAAAAAGCCAAAGTGACCAGGGCTTCGATTTGTTGCACAACCTTCTGTTTTGATGAGAAACGAAGGTGGAGAATGGGTTGGCCTTGAGAAATTAAAAGAGCTACAAGAAGCAAGACATACTCCGAGGAGAATTGACAAGGATCATCTTAACACACTGGAGGAGTGGCTCCGTAGAGAGAGGATCAAAACCACGCTTCTCGAACAACAGGAAAAAAAAGGAGGGCCCAAAAAGGATAAGCCTAGGGTGCCATTGTTGGAATCTATAAAAATCCCATGTGGTGTGGATGATTTCTCTCTGGAGCCAACTTCGGACTTCCTAGCAAATGTAAAATTTTTCAATGTCCTGTTGAAGCTTAAATGTTCAATCTACTCAGATGCAAGTAGCTTAAATATTACATATCAGTCAGTAAATTACAACATATAGTTAGTATATCAATTGTTTCTGATAAATATATATATTGTTACATGCAGCATGTGGATGCGTACATTGATATACTGAGGTGGCGTATTAATGAATATCCGGAATCGTATAATCAGAATGTTGATTTGGGCTTCACTCGTCTCAGTTGGGGCTTTCAACAAGTTGCGGCTAAATGGAGAGATGATCCGGATCGTATACCGGAGGTGAGCGAAGATCTTAAACGTTTTTCCCGTTATTGGACAAATGATACAGTGGTAGTTTGTCCCTATCATATATCCGGGGCAAATCATTAGGTTATGGTTAAGTTGGACATTCAGAAATGGAATATGTCAATTGTGGATTGTCATTTCGGGTTTGGTCGAGAGGATGTGTTGATGGGCATCTTTAGGCACTGGGCAATGTACATGGCGGTGTTGTTGAAGACGGTCCCTGGTTTTCGGTCGCACCCAATGTTGACTCTTACACCTACACCTCCATTTGATGTCGATCGGAAGGATCAGAAGGCCGTCCCACAGATGAAAGACGTGTAAGTTACCATTCTATATAAAATAGCATGTCATTGCTTTATTTTTAAATTACATATATAATTAAACACTTAGGTAAATTTGGTTTTGCAGCGGCGATTGCAGGGTGTTCATGTTGAAGCACATTGAGTTAACTGCACTCAAGGGCGGCAATCTGAATGACGTGACACAAGAGCATATTGAACAATTTAGGCCGCAGATGTGTGTTGACATATTTCATCGGATTGTATAACTTTTATGATTGGTATTAGTTTAGAACTTTTGTAATATTTATTCTAAATATGTATATTTGATAAAAGTCAATTCGACTCGGTTTATATATACATTTTGTGCCTCGTAACGACTCGTTTAGGTTATTTTCGGGAGTAATCGACTCGGTTTATATATACATTTTGTGCCCCGTAACGACTCGTTTAGGTTAATTTTAATTTTTGCAAGATTATGAATATAGTTAAAACACTAATTAATTTGATTATTCTGAATATAGTTAAAAACAAATAATTATAGGTGATAACAAGATACATAATAAAATAAAATAAAAAAACATCATACAGTTGACATAATACTAAAAAAACATGAATGAAAGACGAACATATCTTCTTATTCCTTCAATTACAGGTTCCCTTGCAGTATTTCTCTTCCTTTTTCAAGTTCATCTTTTGTCTCTTCAATCAAACATTTCACTGCATTAATATCATAACATTATTGGAATAGACACCGGTTTGCCATAAGTCAGTCATAGCCCAGTCCAAGGTTAACTCCTGGCTCAATCATTGCCCAAGGGTGGTCACTAAAGATGATAGGGGAGGTTTCCCGATCAATGTCATCATTGTCATACTCTGGTACGTGAAAATCTCTTGCGAGAGCCGTGATAAGGAGTGGATAATATAGATAACCATCACCAAGCATGCTAAGCGATATATTACCAATCCTTGCAACGATATCACGTCCAAAATCTACTGCACCCGACAAAACTGCGTACAAAAAATGTTTCAAGTCATTGCTCGGTTGAACAGTGTGTACGGTACCAAAGACGCTACTAGCAATTCATTCGAACATAACACGCAGCCATTCGTTAGGATATTGATGATACATGTCACGCAGCCATTTGTTAGGATATTGATGATACACGTTGTAGTCTGCGATATTTGATGCTTCGACTCCGGGTACACGATATTAGCGATTTATCCATTCCGAAGTAAAGCAGACATCTGCTCCACGTAATTTGTACACCCCTGATGCTGGTATGATATCATGCGACGCATCAATTTTTGACCTCACTAATGTGTAGAAATCACGAACAATTGATCGATTCTTAGTCGAGGTTGGCGAGGGACTCTTTGCGAGGCGCTCCAACGAAATTCTGCGTAGGAGACTCTTCATCCTGGTAGGTAGACTCTCCCATTCAATTCTCCTCTCTCCAACAACAACTCTATCTTGAAAGAACATTATCCAATTGTTACGCTCATGGACTGTTGTGAATCGATTTAGCAGTGTAGCCTCGTCGTAAAAGTGAGGTATACCGTGCTGTGTCACAGGGCGATGAGGATGCCAATCCGGGAGTATTTAATTTTCGGGATTATAAATCTGAATGTTGGTAGAAGGGGAATCTGAATGCCATACTGGTAAAAGTTACATATATGTCTAAGTATCATTACTCTTTCTTTTTATGTTTGTGAGCCTCGTGTGTAATCGATTTCTCAGTTTTCTAGTTCACTCATACCCATATGTTATAGTTTGTTTACGGTTATTTCTCACTCATTTGACATAGAATATCCATTTGCTATGATAATAAAAAGAAACAAAACATATAATATAGTCACGATCGCTCTAGTATCAATGTCCCCAAAAAGAAACAAAACATTTACAACAACTTACACGACTTGAGATAATACAAAATAATATAATACAGATATTGCACCGCAATAAGTTTACATAATACTAAAACAACATGAAAAAATAACAAACATAATGACCGTATCAATGAGGAACAACCACTGGATGAAACGGACATTTAGGCCTTCTGTGTCCGGGGTTCCGACACAACGAGCAACACCTACCGGAACCTGGGACTGTCCTATCATTAGGCAACCTGCTGGTCCTACCGCCAGGAGGCTCACCTTGAGAAGCAATCCTGAGGATCCTAGGTCGACCCCGCCTCGCTCCCGTTGTTTGTGTTTCCCCTCCTCCTCTCAGTCTAGGCTCAGGCGGCAGAATGCGCTCGTTTCTAATTGAAGCGGGAAGAATCCAATCATCCTCGACTGGAACAGGGTAGACGCGTCCTTCATAAATACGTTGAAAACAGTGAGCTTTGTAGTAGGGTGAACAATAATCGTACGGACTCTCGCAGCGCTCACTTATAGCAGCGCAAGCATGTACACAAGGCATCTGGATTCCCTGAAACTCTCCACAGTAACACTTCCATTCGGCAATATTTACCTTTGCGCTGGTATCAATGTCCCCAACTTGGAACTGGTCCCGGTCGATCGCCGTTAATGTGAAGGTTCTTCTTGCATGCGAGACTTCACTCAAGAATTTTTTGGCTTCAGGGGCTAACACGGAGCGACACTCCAAGGCAAGTTCTCTCCTCTTGCAATGCCATTCTTGCAACGTTCCCCTTATGTGGTTTAACAGATTCACGATACTCAACTTACGCGTATCCCTGATCACATTGTTAAAACTTTCAGCATAGTTGCTTGTCATTATTGCGTAACGTGTCCCAGGAAATTGCGATCGTGCCCAGTAAGGAAATCCAATAGCCTCCAAATATCTAGATACTCTATCGGTTGGATCTTGATCCTGCTCTTTTAACTGCTGAAACATTATTTCGAATCGCGTTTCTGAAAATGTATACGCGGCTTCCCAGAAAGTGTATGGACAATATCCTGTGCTTCCGAATTTTTTATTCAGGTTCATGACAAGGTGGTGGTAGCAAAAACCATGGTGTGCATTTGGAAATACATCCCTAACAGCTCCAATGATGCCAGCCCCTCTGTCTGATACGAACACCAAGTTATCACGTTCCCCGATTACCCCATTCACTTGAAGCATGAAATACGTCCACGCATCCCTGCTCTCTCCGTCGGTCATGGCAAATGCTACCGGAAAGAGATGGTCACCGGCGTCTACACCGATAGCTACTAGCAATGTCCCCTCGCATTTTGTTTTCAGATGTGTACCGTCCACGACTAAGACAGGCCGACAGTACTTAAACCCGTCAATACTAGCTTTCAAAGCCATGAAACAGTACTTGAACCTGCCAGTAACACGGTCAGTCTCTATATCTGTGACAGTTCCAGGATTTTCACTCCTCAACATGTAAAAGTAGGCGGGTAATTTAGAGTACAATAGTGTTACGCTTCCGCCGATTAATTCCAACGCTTTCTGTCTACAATGATATGCACGCTGATAATCAAGGTCTATGTTGAATACTCTTTTGACCTCGACCATTAAATGTTTTGTCGTGAAATGACTGCCGAGTTTTAGGAGGTTCTCTCTAACGAGACGACCTATAGGTCCGGCTTTGGCTTGTCTATGATCGTTGGTTAATCACTCCAATCCACAAGTGTGGGTTTCATGGTACGCGGTTATCTCGAAGTTATTGCAACCGTGAACCTTCCTACCCACAACTTGCCATTCGCATTTCGCTGAACTAAAACATTGTAGTTTTAACTTTTCCTTGTCGGACCGGATAGGTTTCCACATATAATTATTTTTCAATGCATGGTAACTCATTTTCATCTGCATATCATCCTTGTCTCTGAACTTTTTACCAATATACAATATTCCTGAATCTTGATCTCAAACACACCCACTTCTTGACACGGAGGAAATTCGAAGCCGAATGTCTCGACCAAAATGAACACCTCTATTGCGATTAGTACTTGCCGTACTAAATCCGTGACCAATGTCAGGGTTCTGTTCTAATGGTGCTCTCAGATAACTCGTAAACGATCCACCGACATTGGGACCTGCTTGCATCGGTGTTGGCATATGAAGGTTATTATCGAAAGGGGCTCTCAAAAAACTCGTAAATGATCCACCGATATTGGGACATGCTTGCATCGGTGTTGGCATAAAAAGAGGCGGACGGTCAAACTGCTGGCTTGTTCCAATTATGTTGACATTATGACTTGTCCCATCAAACTGTTGTTGGATGTACGGTGTGTGCGTTGTCTGGCTAATATTCGGCCGAGGTGTGTGAATTGGCTGACGAATCATATTCGCTATTATTCTCCAATCGTAGTTAGGTTCGCTTGTGATGTCAATGACTTGTTGAGATGAAGTTATATTCGGTTGGATGGCAGTTTCATGAGGGGATAAGGCTGATGTGCCAACATGCCCTCGGGAATTTTGATTACAGTCCAACTCGGATGTAAAATCCTCGATGCCTCTATCATTTTCTAAGTGAATTTGCTCATTTAAGTCAAATTTGTTCTCATCTTCCGTATCGTCATCGTGCATAACCGGTTCAGCGTTAACGCATAGTTTCACAGGTTCTTTTCTCAAAATATCATCAATGTAGCCTAGCCATGTATCATCGTCCAAAACATCCATCGGTTGGTCATAATCTACGTACATTACTTTCATGATCAATGTATTGTTTGAGACATCAAATCCTACTTTCTCACACATTTTCACCTTCACTTCATCCAATGTCGTATCCGTTTTCACACGAACCAAATACAATTTTCCTTTTTTATAAGACCATTCGTCGCTCTCTTCATCGTATTTCCACTCTCCACCAAATAAAAACTTAACGGACATCGTGTTGTTATCTGCGAAACAATCATTTCAACACACGGTTAGACGGGGGTAGTAGAAGAGAAGATTGTTTTCACCAGCGTGATAGAATATTTGATGATGACGAGGAGATCGAGATCTTTGGTGAGCCAACGAGCGAGCTTATACTTTCGATCTAACGGATGCCTCACTTCCAGCAGAGGATTTACCAAGCTGGTGAGAACAGAAAAGATGCTCTATTGAGCAGACCTAATGAAATTTTCTACGAGCTACCTACCAGGAGCCCCAATACAAAGCCCGGGGATTAGGCATGACACAACGGATCAGAAGGATTCGAAAACACCCTAGGGATGCATGCATTTCTAAGAACCTCATCAGGTCGAGGCGTACCATAGAATATGTTGAGATGTCATATTTTTTTGGAAATTTCAAACAACATTTACTTGTCATTTGTTTCTCGTTTTTAAAATCAAATTTTATTCTTTATAAAATTTGGGCATTTTCATACATGATACATGAATTTCATTTAATTCTAAAAATTCCTACAATATCCAATAATAAAATATATTACAATATCAGTATGTCTACAACATCAAAACATGTACAAAATCATTTATACAATATCGATTCTAAAAATAACACTCACATCATGTTTATCATACATGCATTTCATTTCATTCTAAAAAATTCCTACATTATCAAATAATCATTAATTTTACAATATACAAATAATTTATTCAAACATCAATAACAATGTTTTGGAATATACAAATAATTGCCAATCGAAATTTCCCAAAATACATTAATTCGAAAATTCAATATCTTATACTCAATATCTCTACAATATCAACAAATTTACAATATTCACAATATCGAAAAGATTACTATATCACAATTTCGAAAATATCTTAAATAACCAAATCACAATTTCCACTATATCAAATCATAATTTCTACTACATCAAAAATTCACAATATCACAATTTCTACAACATCACAAATTTATAATATCACAATTTCAAATACATTTCAATATCACAATTTTAAATAAACATAAATTCATGAAATTTGGGGAAAAATTTATCGAAATTAAATATAATAAAATGTAAATTGCTTACTAGAGGGTACTCTTCTAGATGAATTACGGCCATTTTTGTATGATATGAAGCTTGGTTCAATGCAATCACTTCCCTTCCACGTGAAATGAAACCAGTTCCAATCACCTTCCCCGTTCCTTAATCCCTTCCACGTGAAATGCAATCCTTCCCCGTGAGATTCTTCAACAATTGTGGGTGCGGTGAATAATTCTCTCTGGTGCGGTTTTTTTTTTTTTTTTTTTTTTTTTTTTTACAGGGGAAACGAATGACGAACTGAGGAAAGAGAAGACTCTGTTAGTAATTTTCAGATTCCATGAGCTCGTGCCAAATTCCACGCCGCGCTTCACTTTTCCACGCTGCGCTTCCTCATTTTCCACGTGTCCTCGTGTAAATTTACCTTTTGGCTCCACTTACTTTTCCACGAGGATTGTTTAAATTCCCACGCCATCTGGTGGAATTTGTCACGGCCTCGTGGTAAAAGACACGAGGGACTAAAAAAAATGTCGGGTCTGCACATACCTGACATGAAATAAGGCTTGCTACAATTACCTGATTCTATAATTTCTCTTCATATCACAATTTTTTTTTTCCTTGCAGCATTTTTCTTTTCCCCATTAGAACAATTTACTTTTCTTTTTTCTGCAAAAATTCCTTAGAACAATAGCAAATTTTCTTCCGTTATTTTGCGATTGGAACACAACGAAGTGACGATTCGATTGGTAAATTGCTTCAATCTTTTTATCGGTAATTTTACTTATATTTTTATTATGCCTATTATGTCTTTTTTTTATGAATTTCGGCAATTTTATTATTGTTATTATGAGTAGCTAATTTTATTATAGCTAAATTATGTGATGAAATAACGAAATTGATGCCTAAACGATGATCTAGGGATGAGTAGGTCTTAAAGTCAAATCTTTTGAATGTTTGTGTTCTAAAACTTGAACTTAATGCCTTTAGTGGTGTCATGAACTATTAATTGATCATACACACAACCTTTATAAATGTATTTTGCGAGGGAGTGTGTGACCTAGAGTTTTAGGATTGCCATGCACGAACTAGTCGGGTTTTTTGCAGCATGTTCCTTGGTAAGATTTTTCTAGCTAAGCCGTGAACTCGGTGGATGCAGACCGTCTCATAGTTTTTAATCATATTAGGTCAATTGAATCTCATAGAGGGGACTGTTGAACCAAATATAGGGTAACTAGGTTATGGTATTAGCGCCTAAAGACCAGTTTAGGAGATTGCACCCACAACACATTCATTAGAAGCTATTGGTTGGCTGGTAGGTTAAGGCTCATCCTTAGTGATTCGGTAAGGGTAATGAGAGTAGTGTCATGATCATAATTTAGCTATTCGTTTATCATACTATTAAAGTTATCATTTTTATTTGCTTAGTTATAACTACTTTCAGAATCATTTGTGTATTACAATATCATTATGTCTACAACATGTAAACATGTACAAAATCATTTATACAATATCAGTTCTAAAAATAACACTGTCAGTGTCATATCATACATGCATTTCATTTCATTCTAAAAAATTCCTACGTTATCAAATAATCATTAATTTTACAATATACAAATAATTTATTCAAACATCAATAACAATGTTTTGGAATATACAAATAATTGCCAATCGAAATTTCCCAAAATACATTAATTCGAAAAATTCAATATCTTATACTCAAAATCTCTACAATATCAGAAAATTTACAATATTCACAATATCGAAAATATTCAATATCACAATTTCGAAAATATCTTGAATAACCAAATCATAATTTCCACTATATCAAATCATAATTTCTACTACATCGTACGGATCATTTACTTCTAAAAATTCTTTATGTTCTTACCAATAATTTCATACTACGTGCTGAAATAACGTAATAAAATACAAACGAGTTTATCAATTTCACATGACACTTTATACCAAACTAATAAAACACAAGTTTAATATTTTACAACGAGCAATCACATTGATTTCAAACAAAATAAAAATGCAAATTTTATCACTACCCTAATACTAGAAGATTTACATTTTCACCATACTAAAAATCGAAAAATTATATCTTTAAAAGGTTAATTATCTCAAACATAATCATCAATTAAAACAAATACAATATTTAAAATATTTCGAACAAAAATGTTAAATGAAATGCTTACCCATTTGTTTAAAGGCGAAAACCGGCGTAGATAGATGATATCCCGTTGGTTGATTTGTCTTTGCAACACGACCCAATGATATGATGATTTTTTTTTCTGAAACTTTTGTGGATAAATTCGACTGAAAAAGATGAAGATTTTGGGTGAAGAAGATGATGATGGGGTGAAATGTAGCAAAAAAAACGTAGTTGGAACATTTATTATTCACTCGATTCCACGGGCCCGTCGTACAAATCCACGTTGCGTGTCATTTACCACGTGGCGTAGATTAATTTTGCCCCAGGTCACATGGAAAATCAAGTTTTGGCCCCAGTTGATTTTCCACGTTGCGTCTTCTGAATCCCACGCCATCTAGTGGAATTTGTCACGGCCCCGTGGTAAAAGACACGAGGGACTAAAAAAAAAAAATGTCTGGCCTGCACATACCTGACATGAAATAAAGCTTGCTACAGTTACCTGATTTTATAATATCTCTGATATGAAAACTGTGTGTTAAAATTTGACCTAGATAAGTTTTTTATCAAACCAATTGCCGACGGGTAATAATCCTCCAATTTTCGGAAAATAAAATATAATCGGCGTTCCTACTCCATTCAGTGCATGTGAATGGGCCCATTAAATGTACATACGCCTCCTTTGTTGATTTGTTTGCTTTTCCTTTTTTTTATATATATTTTATTTCCCAATTATTTGAAGGAAGCAACGAACGGAAATGCAGGGGCTTCAACCCCACTCAACATAAAAGTCGGGATCCCGATACCGTTGGACAATAATATTTTTTCTGAATGTTTGAATTTAAGTCACGCGTCATTTCTTCATATGAATTCCGTTTCAGACAATTTTCATACCGTTGTGATCGTCACGCACTTTATCACGCCGCACCTATAACAAATAAAAACAAGAAAACCCAAGCGTGACAAATGCACATAAAACACTCACAATTCATCCAAAAATTTAGAGATTTTGGACGTAAACGTCATATCGTCTCGTGATTCAACCCGTGGTAAAATGTGCTTATAAAAACACTTAACTACCCTAAAAGTACATCGAATAGGCTACAAATAGGATGTAAAATACACACGAAATTATAACGAAGTTGACTCTCATCACCCCATCGAGAGGAATGGCAGCTTTGAGCTTATGAACTTTGGGGTTTGCAACAATAACCTTTGACCCCACGCATATTTTAAAGAAAATGAAAAAAAGGAGAAAACCTTATAAAACTTTGCTTGGACAGAAATACGCCCCATCGCATCACTTCATATATTATCCCAAAATCCCTAATTCTCTTAACACAATTCCCCCAATTCTTAACAACCCCTTTGATTAACTGCGAGCTTCCAAAATTAACCCTCCAATTCTTCCCAAATTTACCGCATCAACACAGACTCGAAAATCATATACACCACAAACTCAATCGTTTACATGAAATTGAATGGTATTAGCTTAATTTACATTCACATACCGATATGGCGAGCCATGAAACCCTTTCATTTACCACCCAGCTCGGCTCGGACAATGATTGACGGAGAATAAGAAAAGAGGGCTGTTCCGGCGAGGACAATGACTGGACCTCGAAAAGAGACAGAGCAGAGTAATTGGCTGTGCGAAGAGATGGACGGAGCAGAGTAGCTTTGCAAATGGGGAAATAGGATAAGAAGGGGCTTGATCGGATTTTGGCGCGTAAATTAGGGTGGTTATTTTACCCGCCCTAATTTAGGGGGTAGGATTGGGGGTCGGGTTAAGAAGAATTAATCAGAATTTTTAATTAGGGGTTAATTACATTTTTAGGGTTAAGTAAATCACCCCAAATCAAGAAGAGGGAAGGGCATTATTGGTTTTTCACCCAACTTGAATAGTCCAAGCTTATTCATGGCATGAATTATGTGATAAACTTATGCTTGCAACAATTTACGTTGACAAACTCATATGACTAAAGACCCCAGTAATTATGTGATAAACATATGCTTGCAACAATTTGCGTTGACAAACTCATATAACTAACCCCCCCCCCCATCGAGGGGAATGACAACTTTGAGCTTATGAACTTTAGGGTTTGCAACAATAACCTTTGACCCCACGCATGTTTTAAAGAAAATGAAAAAAAAAGGTGAAAACCTTATAAAACCTTGCGTTGACAGAAATACGCCCCATCGAATCACTTCATATATTATCCCAAAATCCCTAATTCTCTTAACACAATTCCCCCAATTCATAACAACCCATTTGATTAACTGCGAGCTTCCCAAATCCACCCTTCAATTCTTCCCAAATTCACCGCATCAACACTGACTCGAAAATCATATACACCACAAACTCAATCGTTTACATGCAATTGAATGGAATTAGCTTAATTTACATTCACATACCGATATGGAGAGCCAAGAAACCCTTTCGATTACCACCCAGCTCGGCTCGGACAATGATTGACCGAGAATAAGAAGAGAGGTCTATTCCGACGAGGACAATGACTGGACACCGAGAGAGAGACAAAGCATATTAATTGGATTTGCGAAGAGATGGACGGAACAGAGTAATTGGATTTGCAAAGGGGGGAAATAGGATAGGAAGGGGCTTGATCAGATTTTGGCACGTAAATTAAATGTAGTTATTTTACCCGCCCTAATTTAGGAGGTGGGATTGGGGGTCGGGTTAAGAAGAATTAATCAAAAATTTTAATTAGGGGTTAATTACATTTTTAGGTTTAAGTAAATCACCCAAAATCAAGAAGGGAGAAGGGCATTATTGGTTTTTCACCCAACTTGTGCAGTCCAAGCTTATTCATGGCATGAATTATGTGATAAGCTTATGCTTGCAACAATTTGCTTTGACAAACTCATATAACTAAAGGCCCCCTGAATTATGTGATAAGCCTATGCTTGCAACGATTTGCGTTGACAAACTCATATAACTAAAAACCCCCATAATTCATGCCATGAATAAGTTTGGACTATACAAGTTGGGTGAAAAACCAATAATGCCCTTCCCCCTTTTTGATTTGGGGTGATTTACTTAACCCTAGAAATGTAATTAACCCTAATTAAAAATTCTGATTAATTCTTCTTAAGAATCTTAACCCGACCCCCAATCCCACCCTTTAGATCAAGGCGGGTAAAATAACCACCCTAATTTACGCACCAAAATCCGATCAAGCCCCTTCCTATCCTATTTACGTACCCCTTTGCAAAGCCAATTACTCTTCTTCGTCCATCTCTTCGCAAAGCCAATTACTCTGCTTTGTCTCTCTCTCTCGGTGTCTAGTCATTGTCCTCATCGGAACAACCCTCTATTCTTAATCTCCGTCAATCATTGTCCGAGCCGAGCTGGGTGGTAATCGAAAGGGTTTCTTGGCTCTCCATATCGGTATGTGTTGGAAATAAAATTTATGTTTTGATGATAATTCATAAGTTACTGTTTTTAACCCCATTGATGAAGTGTCATAGCTAGCTGTTATAGTGCAAAGCAAAAATATGTCTAGATATTAATGTATAGGATTTAATAGAGTCTGATATTTGTATAAGTTAATCAGACAAGCACTGTAATAGTTCTAGGGTCATAACTGAGAAAATGAGTAACTGACTTGATGAAATTGAACTCACAACTGAAGACTAGTAAACTAATTCAGAATGCACCAACGGAAGAAGGTAAGTTCGCTGAGGGACGCAAACTCGGTTGACTTATCTAGAAGCTGAAGAGCTGAGGGAATAGACTTAGTTGATAAAGAACTGAGGGTCACAAACTCAGTTATTGAAGATTGAAGAACTGAGGGTTCAGACTCAGTTTAAGAAAACTTAAGCCAAGACTATAAATTAGAATTCAGGCTAGATTGTGATGGCCTGAATTGACTCTATAGATCTTGTATGAAGACCTAATAATCATAAGGATAATGATATCTTAGATTATTTATTTGAAATGGTGTACTCTGATTAAAATACTTATGATCATATGAAGGATAGAGTACTGAGTTCTTGAAGAAGAGTAAAAACTCAGGTAATGCTCTTTATACTGACAACTGACTACACAACAAGAAATCAGTTTCAAGCTCAGGATACAAAAGCTGAAGAGAATATAACCGTTATAAATCACGCAATTTGATTGGTCTATAAAGTGTCCTTTCTGACACTCTACATGTAAGCAGGACCACCAACGGTTATAAGAATTCAAATTCAAATAAATTAACCGTTGGAGAAACCTCTATAAATAGGCCACTTCTACCACAAGAAGAAGTACAGATTTCTAAGAATTAATTTATCAAGAAAAGATTATATCAAGGGGGAAAAGAGAATCAAAAGAACTCCTGCTATAGACTTCATCGCAAGATCAAGAAAAATCTTCAAGTGTTCATAAGCATACAAAGAAATATCATGACTCACACTGAAGAAAAAATAGAGCCTGAGCATATCATATATATCCAGAAGAAAGAGCTCAAATCACAAGTTGAATCATAGTTATTGATTCAAGTCTCAATATGGATTTTATCAAAGGTTTTAGACTGTGAAACACCAAGGAGGTGTGAAGGACAGTTGAGCTGCAGTCAGGAAGACTGTGTTTGTGATGAGCTGGTGAAGAGGCAATACAACCCTCAAAGGACCAGTGTTCAAGCAGTTGCAGAGCAGCAATTCTACCTGTTCTATAGTTGCTTAGATAGTGAAGCTAGGGAATAGTCAAGGACTATCAGTTTAGGACTTTTTGTAACATAGCTACCTCAAAGAGTTCTAGTGAATTTTCCTCCACATCACAGGAGAAGAGAGGATTGACAGGATTACACCACCTGGAACCTCTATAATTCTTGTTTATTTACTTTACGCATTTACTTACTGCATTACAATTTATGTTACATTAAGTTCACACACTCAGCAAACATTAGAAACTGAGTCAGCACAGCACTGCATTGCAATCTAGACAAACTGATAACTCAAGTTTTATAAAGGCTTAATTTAATCCGCTGCCGCCACCAATTGTCCCTGAATTTTCATATCAGCTTTTTGTTTTGATACTTGTTTATTTTTTCTTGTCTAAACTTCTGATTGCAAGCATGACATATTGATTTTATTAAATAGAAAAGGTTGGGTAGTTTGACAATAAATCGATTCAGTTCAGTTTGCGAAATTTCTTCCGCCAACATTACCTAGCGAAAAATTCCGGCCATCAAAACTTCACTGAGAAATTTTATGAACATTATACTGTTATCAAAATTTGATGAAAAGAAAATACTTTCACAAGACTTCTGCTTCTTCTTATGTTGGTAGCATACTATGCCTTCAAGGAAGAATTTGGTTTCATGAACATTTTAATTTGGTAAACTAGTAAATCAGATGAATTGAGTAGTAAAATTTTGGATTGATAAAGAAAGTTTTCCTTTCTCCCACCTGTTCGCGGGGGCCAATAAGGGAGGTGGAGGGGCATGGGTGATGTGTAGAGGTGGCCGGTTCCGGTTCTTTTTCCGGGTCGGACCCGCGGTTCTCGGGTCCAAACCGGCGGGTCCACGGGTCCAGGAACCAGCGGTTCCACGGGTCCAACCCGGTTCTAGGTTCCACCGGACCGGCGGTTCAAGGAACCGGACGGAAAACCGACGGTCAAACCGGCCGGAACCGGCGGTTTTTTTTTCTTCCTCCAACTTGGACCAACCTGAATAATTTGTCCAACACTCCAACGTATATTTTTTCGAAATTTTTGAATAATTCGTTTTTTATTTTAAAATATCACACTATAAGTACATATCCATTTCATCACTTTTTACCTACAATTCTATTCTAACTCTCATATTATCATAATATTATCCATAATAATATTATTATTATAATTTACTTACAAATTAATCATAAAAAATAAACAGTTAGAAAACTACGCATTATTCTTTAATTTACTTACAAATTCTTTATGTTGGAAAAAATTGTCATTGTTCACCGGATGCATGCACTCATGTAAAGGTGCATCAGTTCAGAAATGATGCCTGAATCTGAAAATACATGAATCCAAACTGAAAATGCATAAAACTCTTCATGAATGTACGCATGTATCCGTTTAGGTTTGGGCGTTGCCTTCCGAACCCCACGAGCGCTACCCCGCTCGAACCCGTTTCGTTGTCATTGACACCGCGATGCATTGACCACCGCGATGCAGTGATCACCCCGATGCAGTGACCACCCCGATGGATTGACCACCGCGATGCAATTACCACCCCCGATGCAGTGACCACCCCCGATACAGAGACGCCGCGATGCAGAGACACCTCCAATGCAGTGACCATCGCGATGCATTGACCACCGCGATGCATTGACCACCCTCAATCTATTGATCACCGCGATACAATGACCACCTCGATGCAGAGACACCGCAATCACCCCTTCCTCCGGCTTCACCCATTTTTCCGGCTGGCGTTGGGCCAAGGCATGCGCTTTGTAGGACTCCGTATGTTTAACTTTTCATCCATAAAAAATTAATAGATAGATAAGTATAACATCAATCAAAAAAATTAAAAAAGTAAAAACAAACTGAACAGGCACATGCGATTCAAAGATAAAAAAAAACGAAAGCTCCTATAACATAATAAAAAAAATGAAAGAAATATTATTTTCTCTTTTCTACTTAATTTTTCGATCATCCGCAACTTTTGATCTACTCATCCAACTATAAAAAAAAAATCATTATAATTTATATTTTTCGTTTTCTTTATTTGGATATTTTCTGGACTTAAATTCTAAAAATCGAATATTTTCTTCATATAAAAAACTACCCGATGCAATGACAGCTGAAAATACAGTGACATATGAATTTTGTGGATTTAACAAATCTTGTTGGGAAATGTCCATACCCAAAGGAGGACGCAAGATCCCGGGCGACGGGGGGCAATATTTCTTGAAGATTTTTTGCAATCAATGTTGACGCGGCTCGATATTTCTGAAGACTTTTTGCAATCAACATCCCGTGCTAGAGATAAGTAGTGTTTTTTTTGTGTCCCTTACGATTTAATAAAGAAGACACTATTATATATCGCAAAAAATCAAGACTATACATCACACTTGATATGATAAAAAAACACTATTATATATCGCGAGTTCCGAACACATTAATCCGTCTACTTCCATTAATAAACATTTAAAACATTACACACAATATTTTTGAAGGAAACCAATATTTCGAAACCGATATAATATATATATATATATATATATATATATATTCAAAAAGATTAATATTTTTTAAATGTATCATTTTCGTAATACTATGCATTTAATTTGAATGATAAAAGTTTTATGTCAAAATATTGGATTATTATAGACAATAGGGGATAACATAAATTTTGTAGGGGGCGAAAAAAAATACATAACATATGTGGATCCGAGGGGGGCGAGAGCCCCCCACCCTATGCTGTACATCCTCCCTTGTCCACACTTATGGTGCCCGATACCCGATAGTACCTCAAATAATTAAGGCACCTGGTATGAACAGGGCACATTTCTTCCTCACCGGGCAACTTTTTGGGCTTTTTTCCTTTGTTCCCATTTTAGCCTTACATAGTTGCAGCAGTTTATTTTTGGAAAAGTATAAAGACACACAAATGGTGGAAAGAAATAAACATTGGGATTAAATTTGACGCAAAGAAAAAAGCGATGATTTGTATTTATGTTTCATTTTTTGAACTCTTTGTAAATGATTGGCATCCCTGATGTTTGAATAAAGAAGGTCGTTTTCACCAACAAAAAAAAAAAAAAAAAAAAAAAAAAAGACACACAAAATTGCACAAAAATATGTACCGACATATTATCTCTTCTGTCCATTGCCCATTAAAAATGAAAAACAAAAGATAAAAGATGTATCACAGCCGCATGATTCATCTTCGGGGGATGGACTCGGTTGAAACTTGAAAGCATCGGTGCCCCCATCATCTTTCTATATTTTTTGCCGTGGTCCCATGATGTCCCACCCTTATCTCACAATTTACTTTTCTTATCATTTTTATCTTTCTTTTTTTTAAACA
Organism: Gentiana macrophylla; assembly: GCA_026214975.1. NCBI lineage: Eukaryota > Viridiplantae > Streptophyta > Magnoliopsida > Gentianales > Gentianaceae > Gentiana > Gentiana macrophylla. Next base: position 90,521,478 of record CM047817.1, read on the forward strand.
TTATATTTATCTTTCAACCAATTAAAAAAACAGCTAAGCAACTTTTTTATACTTAATATATATTGGTGGGTATATTGGCACTCCAGTTTTATTATTGACACTATTTTTTATTATTTTTTACTACTTTCAGCACCACACATGTATTTTTGTTTTTACTTCAGGCACCACACTAGGAACGCCAGTATCCTTTCGATATCAACGTCAGTGGACTGACGTTTCTAAATTGTGACACCTTTATAACGCAAATGTCGGTGCCACTGACTTTCGTTTTTAAACAGCAACGTCAGTGGCACTGTTGTTGACTTGTTGTTGGAAACCAACACTGATGTTGCGTACATTAAAAAAATTCGTGGTGTCGAAATAATTTTTTGTGGTGCCGGATGTAATAGGATGTCAGTAGTAAAAATGAAGATGTCAATAGAGACTCATATATATTTTGTTAAGTACCAAGATAAAGTAGCACCCCTTGTAATTATTTTAAGGTTAAAGGTTGTGAAGGACAGTTTTAATCTAAAATGGTTGAGAAGGACAAGATTCTTACGCGTATATCATTACATTTTGTCTTCTCAACCATATCAGATCTTATCTTTTCTTCCAGTAATCATCGGCCCCATTATTTTATTGAAACTAACGGCCAAATCATCACTAATTATTAATAGGGGGATTTATGGAGAATTACAACCAAAAAAAAAATCTAAATTTCTTTTCAAACATTTTGCAAAAGAACAAACTTATTTAAAAAAACGCTTTGTCGAAAGAACAAAAGAATATATAAATACAACACAATTTCTCTCTATTATCCATTATTTTAAAACACTTATGACTGTCGATTATAGCTCCACAATTAATAAAATTTTCAACAATCTTTTATTTTTATTTTTTTCGTACTGAGATCACAATGACCTTATTCCGACATAATTAGTGAGAAATCAATGTCAAATTTCACTATTATTGAACTTCACTGTTGTAATTTGTGAAAATTCACTATTATTGAAATTCACTGTCATAATGACTGTTGAAATTCGCTAGTGTCAAAAGTGAATCACATGAAAATCGGTGCAATGATATCTAACAAAGTCTCAAACCAATTGAATGAAAACAAATAAAAAAAATTGGTGAAATTTCTAACACTTTTAAATATCTTAGATAAAAGAAAATAAGAGTGATTAAAAATAAGAGAGGAAAGAAAAAAATGTTAATAAATTGAGACCCAGATTTTTTGCAACGAACGGGTTTTTTTTTTATAATAGATATCCTCCAACTTATAAATCTTGTAGAAAATGTCATTTTACTATAAGTTATGCTTTTACTTAAAAATATTTCTGAAAGGTATCTTATTTTCTTATTATCTATTATTATTAGCATAAATTTTTGTTGCTGAATTGCATAGACTACACATAATAGATTTATTTAATCAATCCATTATAATAATTTTTTAACTATAACATTTATATATTGTTTTCTAAAAAGAAAAAAAAAAGTCCCTCAAAAAAAAAAGAAAAAAAAAAACATTTATATATTGTTGGGTATATATAAGTCACAAGTTAGCTGTATAGCAATCAATAAGTATTCATAAAAGTTAAGACTCATGAGGGATAAAATGGGAACAAAGGCCCTATGAGGAAGAAATGTGCCGTGTTCATACCAGGTGCCAATAATTATGATTAGAAAATTGTCCGCCTAGCTCAAATAATTTTGATAGACGTTGACTCTCTCAATTTTTTTTTTTTTTTTTTCCGAAAACGAAAGAGCAAACTACGGGGGCGGGGATCGAACACTGGACTTCCCACCTGGGCCAGGTAAAACCCTGATGGTTTCTGGCACTGGATATGAGCTTAAGCTCGTTGACTCTCTTTTCTAATGATAGTTGTTGGGTATTGAGATATGTTAATTAAAGCCAAGGTTAGTAAGGAATATATATTTTTTTTTTGGGTACAAGTGGTCATTATATTATTCAGGGTGATGACGAAAGGTGGTTTGAATATTCAAAGCTTCATTGATAACATATAGTAGTGAGGTGCAGGTGAAGTAAAAGGAAAAAAAAAAAAAAAAAAAAAAAAAAAAAAAAAAAAAAAACAAATCCCTCAACTGCTTGCTTGAGCATTTCAGGGGAGTGAAAAATGGTTCACACTTTTGTGGATTCTGCTCTTGAAGCGTTGTCTAAGCTAATTAGCTATCCCGAATTTGCTGGCTCTTTGAAAGCACAAATTCAATCTTTCCTAGTTGACCTCAGATTTCTTCAAATGTTCCTGCGTTGCCTCATCACTTTGGACCCAGATAATGATATTGATCGTATGTTAATATCTGGTATGCTTTCTTCCGTTGAACGCATATGGGACAATTGTGGAGATGGCCTTTTTACTGCTGGGCGTCAAGCAATGAAAAAGAACGTCAAAGATTGGAGTAGGCTGTCATCCAAATTGGGCGGCAAAATCCAACAATGTAAGCGAGAAATCAAGAATTATTGCGTGCAGTTTATGTCCACCTCATTTCAGTCCAAGCTTTTCAAGGGTGACCAGATACTGGAATTCCTTGATGAAATCCTCAACAATTCCAACAATCTCCCTGCTGCGGGATATCAACAATTCCAAAAGCTCAGAGAGAAACTCTTATCATTAAGGCATATAGTAGATTTTGCTGCTAGGAGATGCCCAGATGATGTCGACGAGTATACAGATTTCATGATACATGCTCATACATGGGCTAATAAGGCAGCTTGTCTGACATGTCTTTTCTGGGCAAGTGATATGGAAGATGAGGGAAGAATCGAAAGCAATCTTTGGATTGCTGATCTGCTGCGAAAGGTCAACCCTTGCACTCCTAAGTTCATACAGATGTGTTTTGCAGCCATGAAGTCCTCACGTGCTGATGCTACTTTCCTATACAGCGAATTCGTTATAAGTTTTACTGATTTTATGGTAGAGGCTATGGCTTTGAAGGATGACAATGATACCCTTCGTGAGGAGTGGATATTCCTCATAAGCTACTTAACTGTTCCACCTCCAGACCATTATGCATTGACTTTCCATCCTGCAGAGACTCTTCTTCTTGGTGACGCTTCCCTTTCAGGGGACTTGACAGTAGACATGGATATACAACTAAGCAAGATTCGCAATTTCAGGGGACGAATCGAAGAGCGTCATGTCCGGATTCCAGATTTCATTCTGCCTACGACAGACAGACTTGGCTTTGTTGATCGTCTCTTAGGCAAGATTGAAGATCTGGCGACAACGATGGAATGCAACCCAAAGATTTCACCTTTTGCCAAACGTATTTCTAGGGTTAAGGAGGAATTGACATCTCTATGTCGGTCAATCCATGTTATTTGGGATGAGCTCCTCCAACTCCAAGGCGAACACAAAGAGCTTGAATATCTATTGGACCGAATGATCAGTGTAGCATACCAGGCAGAACTTGCTATCAATTCATCTTTTACCATTGATCATCCTATATGGTACCATATGTCTTGTTTGTCTTATGTCCTAGTCAAAATTAAGGATATTCAAAATGAGTTTGGGATGTTTAATACCAACAAAATTCACGGAATCGCAACTGGTGGTACTGGAGTTGATGTTTCCAAACTGCCTTCTGTCTACATGCCTCCGCATATAGAGTTTGATGATAAAATTGTGGTGGGTTTTGATGATGCAGAACAAGTACTAATTGACCGAATCACAAGGGGAACTCCAAATCTTGATATTGTCCCTATTGTGGGCATGGGCGGGCTTGGTAAGACTACTCTTGCCAGGAAGCTCTTTAATAAACCTGTTGTTAAACATCATTTTCATGTATTTGCATTCTGTTGTGTTGGTCAAGACCATAATACTAGGCGCTTATTGCATGAGATTTTAAGAGATATCATTGTGATTGATGATGCGATTCATGAAATGACGGAACAAGATTTAGCATCTAAATTGCGCAAATGCCTGAAAGGGCGTAGGTATCTTATTATTATGGATGACATCTGGGATGTCAGTGCATGGGAGGGTGTAGAGCATGCATTTCCAGATGACCGCAACGGTAGTAGAATTGTATTCACTACTCGGAACAGTGATGTCCCTCAACAGGTAAAATCAGATTGTAAGCCTCATTATCTTCGTTTTCTCACGACTAAAGAAAGTTGGAAGTTGTTACAAGCAAAAGTATTCCACAAGCATCCTTGCCCTTCAAATCTTCAGGAGGTAGGGTTGTTGATCGCGAAAAAATGCAATGGTCTACCTTTGGCTGTTGTGGTAATAGCAGGTCTTCTAGCAACAAAACCTGAAAGCCGCTCTTCATGGAAAAGGATAGCAGATGACCTTAGTTTTCATCTCTCTGCCGAAGGCTGTATGGACGTTATAGAATTGAGTTACAAGCATTTACCCGAGGCTTTAAAGTCATGCTTGCTTTATTTTGGAGCATTTTTAAAGAAGAGAAATATCAGTGCTAAAAGATTAATGTTGTTGTGGGCTGCAGAAGGATTCGTACCTAGGTCTTCTGAGATTAGCAACTTTCTTAGCATTGCAAAGCAATATTTGAATGATCTGGTTCACCGTAGCCTAGTGATTGTCACTCAAAGAAGCTCCACAGGTGGGATTAAACGTTGTGAGGTTCATGATCTAGTACGTGAGTTATGCCGAATCAAAGCCCAAGAAGAGCATTTTTTCCACTTCATTGAAAGATCAAACATATTCTCAATGCGTGAAATTTATCAACAATATCGTCTCTGCATTCATGTTAAGTTGGAAACTGAAGATAATGCAGAAGCAAGAAGAGGCCACTCTACTGCACACACTCTAATTTATTATTGTCCCAATTCCCCTTGCTCTGTGGATGCCTTACCTTTCAGCAATGTTAAACTTGTACAAGTGTTGGATGTTAAGGCCGATGCTGATGCTTTCCCAGAAGAAGTAACAAGGTTGGTTAATCTTAGATACTTGACACTCAAGACCCACACATTAGGCTCTGTTCCATCAATAATAGCCAACCTTTGGAACCTAGAAACATTCGTTCTAAAATGCTTCTCTGATAGAAAAATATGTTTGCCGGAAACAATTTGGAAGATGAAAAGACTGAAGCATGTTGATGTAGGACGAGAAGCTGTTGTTGAATTGGATAATGACGTGGGGAAGGATTCATCAAAACTTCCTAATATTGAAAGTTTTTCTTCGGTGACTATTACTTATGGAGAATCTGGAGTAGAGATACTGAGAAGGCTATCAAACGTTCGGAAGTTGAGCTGCTATTATTATACTTGTAAGGAATGGCGAAAAAAATTCAAACAATTGCCAAAGTTGGACGAATATCTTACTAAGCTCGAATCGTTGAATGTAGTTTCTGATGGAGCTTTTTACCCATGTGTACCGAGCTTCCCCAGAACACTGAAGAAATTGAGTTTAGAGGGAGTTGATCTACCTTGGAGTGAATTTTCTGTAATCGCAAAGCTACCTTGTCTTGAGGTTCTGAAGCTGATGACGAACGCATTCCGGGGGAGTAGCTGGAATGTAAGAGATGAGGAATTTCGAAACCTGAAGTTGTTGAAGCTGTACGGATTGGATGTTGAAGAATGGATTGCATCAGAAGATACCTTCCCTTGCCTAGAGCAGATTGTTTTGGAATCCTGCTATAATCTGGTGGAGATCCCTTTCTCTTTTGCGGATGTTCCAACTTTGACACTCATTGAAGTTTACGATTGCAAAGAAGGCGCAGGAGAGGCAGCAATTCTAATTCAGGAAGAGCAGCTGGAGATGGGAAATACGATCCAAGTTCAAGTCATTACACAATAATTGCATGTGTGCGCTCGCGATCGATCGAGTAACGTTAAATTCTATTTTTCTTTTCTTTTTCTTATTTCGTTTTCATAAAGATGTATTGAAATAAGGCCTTTTAGGCCAGCTTTCGTCCAAAGTGAAAAAAAAAAAAAATTTTTTTCCTTATTTCGTTTGCTGTTGAAGTATTTGTAGCATTTGTTGCTGCTGAAGGATTTGAAGTATCTGTCATGCTGTAAAAATGTCTCTTTCATGATGCAACATAACGGTGTGTTGTGTCATTTGTTGTATCAATTTTATTTTATTTTAAATTTTTTTCGGGTGAATATACACTGTATCTGATTGCAACTCTTTTCGTGACCGAAGGGCTTTGTGTGGCTGCAATAAAGGTGGATAAAAGTGGTTCAAATGAAATATAAGATGATTATATAGTTTCAAAAGAAAGATATGTTAGATTTTATTCGAATAAATTATATTTATCTTTATTTTTTATTTAAATAAATATTTTAGCTTTAGGATTATTTATTTTGAATCAGTTTGTTATCATCTTTCTCTCCTATATAATAGAGAAATATTGTATCATCAATCCAATTCAATAAAACAAAAGTTTGAGTCTTCCGTCCTGCGTATTCTGATTTTCTTTATGGTATTAGAGCCAGGGGCGGGGGTTCGAGTGCCTTAACATTGGTGAACCCTCGCCCGATTCTCTTCCGCTTTTCAATACTTTCATTTTATTCATTGTTTATCGTTGCATCTCAACGCTATTCTCGTTCTACCAAAAAAAATACCGGGTCCAAAAAGACACAAAATATACTTAATTAGGCAAATAGGACACTAAGGAATCTTATTTGGTTATAAGGACACAAATTAGATAGATAGACTCAAATACCCTTAATGAAAAAAAAAATTTAAAAAAAAGGGGGATGGGGAGAGAAACCCCTATAAATAGGTCACTTCTACCACAAGAAGAAGTGCGGAGTTCTAAGAATTAATTTATCAAGAAAAGATTATATCAAAGGGGAAAAGAGAATCAAAAGAACTCCTGCTATAGACTTCATCGCAAGATCAAGAAAAATCTTCAAGTGTTCATAAGCATACAAAGAAATATCTAGACTCACACTGAAGAAAAATAGAGCCTGAGCATATCATATATATCCAGAAGAAAGAGCTCAAATCACAAGTTGAATCATAGTTATTGATTCAAGTCTCAACATTGATTTTATCAAAGGTTTTAGACTGTGAAACACCAAGGAGGTGTGAAGGACAGTTGAGCTGCAGTCAGGAAGACTGTGTTTGTGATGAGCTGGTGAAGAGGCAATACAACCCTCAAAGGACCAGTGTTCAAGCAGTTGCAGAGCAGCAATTCTACATGTTCTATAGTTACTTAGATATTGAAGCTAGGGAATAGTCAAGGACTATGAGTTTAGGACTTTTTGTAACAGAGCTACCTCAAAAAGTTCTAGTGGAATTTTCCTCTCGCATCACAGGGGAAGAGAAGATTGACATGATTACACCACCTGGAACCTCTATAATTCTTGTTTATTTACTTTACGCATTCACTTACTGCATTACAATTTATGTTACAATAAGTTCACACACTCAGCAAACATTAGAAACTGAGTCAACACAACACTGCATTGCAATCTAGACAAACTCATAACTCAAGTTTTATAAAGGCTTAATTTAATCCGCTGCCGGTTAACTCAGTTAAGGATAAGTGAGTGTTGACTTATACTCAGCTAAGTTAGCTTAACTCCGCACAAGTTTAAAGTTAAACTCAAACTGTTTAAGATTTATAAAACTCGAAAACCTAATGCAAAACTTATCTAGATATTTAACCTCTACGAACTTCCGTTATGTATAGATTAAAAATCTAATCTTTCCTATGGTGATCTAACCTACACCGACTTCCGTCATACGGTAGTATCAAATCATGCAATCATCTCTCGATTTAAATGCAAGATACGTATAAACATAGAAAAGAAACAATTCAAAACAAAACTTACAAGATCATCCATGAAAAGAAATAAAAGTTGCACTGGAAAAAGCTTTCACATAGCTCGATCATGTTAGCCTTATTCATCATAGAAGAAGCGAAAACAAAAAAAAATAACCTAATCTAACCTCGGATCACCCGAGCACAAGGCTCGGGTGACCGCCTTCAAGCTCCAAGTCGGCTGCTCTCTCAGAATATGTGTAATGTCTTATTGTTTTTTTTTTTGTTCTCTCCATGAGAGATATTATATAAGGGAGAGTGTATAAGGAGGTGTCATTTGAGGAGGCTAGGAGTTAGGCTTGGAGTTTGTTGGGAAGGTTTGGGAGTTTGTTAGCTAGGCTTGGAGTTTGTTGGGATATGGTGGGTAGGAGATGGTGGGTAGGGGTGGTGAGTCACCAAAGTTTGTTAGGAAGGAATCATTGCAAGTAACATGCAATATTTTGAGGAATTAAATCCAACTCGTCCATAATTGAGCTGTTCGGAAAAAATCATAACTTGAGTTGTAGACCTCCGACGCGTGATTCAAAATGCGTTGGAAAGCTCATTTTAGTATATACAACTTTCATCAAGACCTCGCCCCTGAAAATGCCTCTAAGTCGGGTCAAATTCCCATCGAAAAACAGGTTACGGTAGAAGTCGTTGGAAAATATTGATCCGCTTGATCTCGTGAACTCGCAGAGGCATCTTCTTTCTTCTCTTCCTCAAAATCCATCTTTTAGGACTCCAAAACATGTCTTCTTCACCAAATATTCCTTTTCTCCAAAATATTCTCTTTGTCTCCTCTTAGCTTGATTATAGGCAAACTCTCGCTCTCAGTGATCCATCTTGATTCCGTTTCCACAAAATCTTATCTTTTTTTCCCGAACATAAAAGCGAACCACGAGTATTTTCGACAACAATGCTTTTAATAATCTGAGATATGTATACATATATATACATACATATATATAGGTATATAGATATATATATATATATATATATATATATATATATATATATATATATATATATATATATATATATATATCATCAAAGGAAACGAGAGAAAAGAAAAAAACAAAAGAGATAAACAAAAAGACAAAGGGAATATTTGGGAATTAAAGGAATATTTTTATTCCTTTGAAGATATATATAAATATATGGATAGATAGATAACTACTACTTATACATTTTAGTAATTATGACTTGAGTTGATATAATAATCTTTCAAAATCAAACCTTATCATCTTTTAATCATCTTTTAGATCGAAAATATGTATCTACAAGAGGATCAAACATACCAAAGCGTAACATAATTCCAAAATAATATAAAATCATCATTTAAGCACATAATTCGTTCACGTTTTACAATTTAACTCTTAAAAACATCATTTACTCAATATTTCAATATAACGCTCGATTTCTATGGAAAACATCCATATATGGGGAAATTGATAGAAAATATATTGTTAAAAATCATACAATTTGATTACCCCTGCCCCCCCATTATTCACTTGTCATCCCGAGAGACAAGCAAACAAATGTTTCAGAGCTCAGGATAAACATTTTAGCAAATATAAAACATATTCAATAGTTTAGAGTTACAGCCCAAGTGTGTGTCTTATAATATATTAATTCAGCCTCAAATCCACGCTCAAATTGATTCCAAAAGCAAACTAGCTAATACCCCGCTCAACTGAGATTAATAGCGACACTTGGCAAGAGATATCACTCAAGCGTACGCGTGACATATCCTCAAAATATGATAAGTAATACATGATTTGTAACTCCTTTCGTCATACTCGTAAGATAATCACTCACGGTGATATATTTTAGTTTCATACTAGTGTATAGAATTAGCGATAACCAGAGTCTTTAATTAATTTTTTTTTCTACTTCACTTCTTATACATATTCATAATGATCTGGGCTAGAGAGCCTCCAAAAGTTTTTGGTGACAAGTTTATTCACCCCTTCCCTCTAAACTTGTGTCAGCCTTTCCAAGGGGCCAACAATATGTGAATGTAAATTAAGCTAATACCATTCAATTGCATGTAAACGATTGAGTTTGTGGTGTATATGATTTTCGAGTCCTGTGTTGATGCGGTGAATTTGGGAAGAATTGGAAAAATAGTGTTGGGTGAAACAACTAAATTTACTAAATATGCAAAATAACGTGATCAATGATATAAAACTCAAATAAAGACATGCAATGCTTACTCGACAAAACAAAATTTTTGAAAATTTAGCCTATTTTCATAGAATAAAGCAAATGAGTGTAGATACATATCGATCATTCCCCCCCACACTTAGATTGCAACTTATCCTCAAGTTGTGCAGAATAAAAATTTAGGGACTTAGTCGATTTGTTATTGATTCAAGAGTGGTCAAGAGGACAACAATGGTGATGTCATATGAGTCCTTTTCCAAAGAACGACTTCCAAAGTAAGCTTGACAAAAAGCAATGAATGGTACTACTGCACCACTTGAAAAACATAGAAACATCTCGGGGACAAAGGGTTATACATGTAAAACACAATGAAAAGAAGTCGAGATTTTTTTCAGATTAAGCTCATATAAGGATGGACATATACATGGAACATTACAAAATAGTAGGCTAGGTGCAACTACATGAAAGTATACTATAATCGCACCTTACATGACATGCAATCCTAAAAATAAAATAAATAAAAATAAATTCTCGACAGCTCAGTGAGCAAGTTGACCCTTGACAACTCTACAGGTGACTACGGCCCGTCCGAAAACAAAATAAAACGAGGTAGTATTACGGAAACCGACGATTAACTACGCCAAGAAAAATAAAAGAAAAATAGAAAACAATGCAACTAGATGACATGTTACTAAATGATATGCATCTAAATGATATGCAAAAATAAAAGAAAATAAAAGCAAGAAAACTAGCCCACTCATTAGCAACATGACATGTATATAATAAACGTCTACCAAATAATGACAAATTCTACGATAAACGGCAGTCTTTGTTCATTACATGCGCAGTGACGCGCCTTAAGACTTCATAAAAGTGATAGCATTATGGAAAACCAACGATTAATATACTAAATGCAGATATAACTCATATGGCCAAAGACGTAGCATCTGAGAAAACCGGCAAGAACTACCCAAATGAGTTATAAAAATAACAAGGAAGCACATAAGTCTCAAAGCTCACAAGATTCATCACGGCGGTATGTAGCATACGGAAACCGACATTAGCTACTAATTAACAATAAGACCTCGCTTATAGCATACGAGAACCGACATTAGCTATAACATGCATAGATGAATCAAGTATATTAAAGTAAATCAATTATTTAACATGGATTCGTAGATGGAAAGATATGAATATGCAAGTTCGTAACATCTACGTAAAACAATTATAATTAGCCACGTAAGCTCAAATTAAAGTATCCATCTCAAATAAAGCATTAAAAATCAAGTCAAGAAATCTAGAACCTGGACGTGCGTTCAAAGTCCAAACGGGCGTTCGGGATGGAATTTCAAAGACTTGACGGGCGCTCAACAAACCAGGCCTTTCGCCTGCTCAACAGATTATGAACTGGACGGGCGCTTCACTTACCTTGAACGCTCGTCCAAGCATCGAATTTGTACTAAAGCAAGTAGGAAAATACAAAGACACCCCAAATAGCTCCAAAGATTATCAACTCATAGCGGTCGGATCATAAAATCACATATACAAAGAAATCATGATGAATTATAGCACACGGGGTTAGATTAGCAAAACAAACATATAATTCACGCTTCATAAATTGAGTAAAAAACTTTTGCACCTTCTAACCTAACGGTCATCGAAACATGGCAAAAATAAAAACTCTCAATTTAATTCACGCTTACTTTTATTGAACACAATAGAATTGTAATAAAATCAAGAATTAACTCAAGTAGATTCAACAAAACACCAATTCCCCGCAACGGCGCCCACTTTTGATAAGCGTTTTTGCTACTATCAAAATAAAATTTATAAAACTCGAAACCTAATGCAAAACTCACTTTTTAACCGACATTGGATCGGGTCAATCGTAGGTAGTGCTCGAGTACGAGGCCTTCGATCCCACAGAGAATCGGGTCATTAAATCTAGTTCGATTAATTCTTCTAACAAAACTAAAACAAAAAAATAAAGCCGAATGTGAGGATTGTCACCCAAAGCCGTGAAAGGTAGTTATGACAAACATAAATAAAACTACATCTAGAAAAAGCAAGAAAACTAACTAGCCAATAACAAACATGAACAAAACAATGATCAACTTATCCCAACAAACCATCACCCCACCGGAAGAAATAAGATAAACATACATTCACTCATAAGCTATCTTGGATTATTATCTTATCTAAAGCGTCGTTTCCTCTTTTCGATTTATCACGCCATTAATTAGTTTACCTCTCGGTCTTAACTAATATCTATACTGAAGCAAAGATATGGATTTAATCCTAATCTTAACAACATTATCCTCAACTTCCGTGGTGTTGGAATAATAATTGCTAATCTCTCTCACGGCAATCTAACGAATCTATTAACTTCCGTATCTAAATTCGATTAACATAAAGCATACAAAACATGAAAGAAAACAAGAACAACCTAATGAAATAAACACATGAAAAATCCTATCTTTCCGTAACAGGTGATATCCTCGATTCAATTCTAAGATAATCTTGTGTCGAATTAATCAAATTGTGATCCTCTCGTAAATCTAGATATTTAACCTACGAACTTCCGTTATGTATGATTAAAAATCTAATCTTTCCTATGGTGATCTAAACTACACCGACTTCCGTTATACGGTAGTATCAAATCATGCAATCATCTCTCGATTTAAATGCAAGATAATGTATAAACATAGAAAGAAACAATTCAAAACAAAACTTACAAGATCATCCATGAAAAGAAATAAAAGTTGCAATGGAAAAGCTTCACATAGCTCGATCATGGTCGCTTTAGCCTTATTCATCATGGAAAGAAGCGAAAACAAAAGAAATAACCTAATCTAACTTATCGATCACCTCGGAAAGCACAAGGCTCGCACCCCGCCTTCAAGCTCAAACAAGTCTGCTCTTCAAGAATATGTGTAATGTCTTATGTTGTTTGGTGAATTTGGGAAGCTCGTAGTTAATCAAAAGGGTTGTTAAGAATCGGGGAATTGTGTTAAGAGAATTAGGGATTTTGGGATAATATATGAAGGGATTCGATGGGGGGTATTTCTGTCAAAGCAAGGTTTTATAAGGTTTTCCCTTTTTTCATTTTCTTTAAAATATGCGTGGGGTCAAAGTTATTGTTGCAAACCCCAAAGTTCATAAGCTCAAAGCTGACACTCCCCCATGAATTATGTGATAATTTGCGTTGACAAACTCATATAACTAAAGGCCCCTTGAACAAATGCATCAATTGAAGAACCGCATCCATCTTTCTTGCGAGAAGGGAATTAATTCGAGAGTCGGGACCTCGAGGTTTTATTTTTTTTCTTAGTGAGATTAACTGTGTAGAATGTCTGTTCTTTCATATTATCCTTTTTAATTGTTTTGGATTCTTTATTTGAATCACATGCATATTACATAGGCTGATAGGCATCATATTGGAATGGTTTTAGAAAAGTCAAATTTTGATTCAATTTTTTTTGGGAGATCAAGTATTTTATTAAACAACTAAATCCGCCAAACCGCGGTGGTAACAGAGTTCGGGGGAAGTGTTCCCCAAACAATATCACCCAAAGAATCAACGCCATGCGTTAGAATATGAGCCGGTTCATTGCCCGTACACCTAACAAAAGAAAAACCAACTGACGAAAAATGAGCAGTCTCCGCAAGACAATCCTGCAATAAGCTGCCGAAGAAAGAGAAGTCCTCATCACGATGTTGCAACCGTTGTACGTAAATAAGACAATCACTCTTTACCAACAGTTGTGAGAGGCCCAAGCGTCGCCCCTCTACGAATTCCATAAGGATCGCCCTCAACTCTAACGCCACAACCGCTATGCCTGGATCTAGGTAGAATGAGTAAACTGCCAGAATAGAGCCCTGGTGGTTCCGAAAAATGAGCCCTAACCCTGAAGCATGCGGAGTGACTGATGCATCAATATTGCACTTTATCAACCCAGTAGGCGGCCCCTCCCAATGATCCCGCGGCTCTTGTCGCTGAACTGCGCGAGGTGCCTGAATGGCCTGAATGAACTCTCTCGCTGCACTAAGTGCCGAAGAACACACACGAGATATATACACCGGCTGCCCGTCATAAACCGCACTACATCGTTTCTTCCAAATATGCCACAATTGGATCGTCAGATCCGATTCACAGCACCGATCGAGACGTTCGATCATGCACAGCGGAAGCTACGAATAAATTCGCATGCGATTTTACCACGATTCGATCCGCATAAATAATTAATAACTACAAAAAGGTTAGTAGATTTACCCAAACTGGAGAGAGATGATAAAACGACAAAAGGGAGAAGCCGTAGTCTTCCGGATTGTATCTCCTAGTGACGACTAGTGGACGTCGATCCTCGCCGTAGAACCTCCTCGAATATGCCTAAGAAAAACCCTAGGTTTTTTTCCTCTTAATGACTAAGGCAAGAAACTAATTTTTCTTCCTTTTATTATAGTATGTGGCGCCGATTGTTAGGTGTGTATTTTGTTAGGAGAAACTTTCTTTATATAGGAAAATAACCACTTAAGAGAGTTATCATTTTCACACCACAATTACCTATTCCCATAAGGAAAGTATATATGCCAAAAGATAAGAGATAATTCCCAAAAAATTAATCTCTTATTTTTCCATTAATTATCTAACAAATAGATAATTAATTAATTACAAATGTGATATAATCTAGGAAAATTTCTTCTCCTAATTTATCTACATGTGAGGCGCCACTTTCATATATCATTATTTAATAGAAAATGTCTTTTATATTTTACATATTATTTATCAAATAAATAATATTGCATATTCATTAAATAGACCAACTATTTAATTTATTCTCGAGGTTCCATAAAACGAGAAAACACTCGTGTGTTAGGAGCCAACCCGGGGACCATGGACCTATAACCGGTAGCTACAATAAATTGAATAAAATATTCATCGAACATAATATTTCTACTCAACTTATTAATTCCGGAATTACACCACCATAAATCCGAAACTGAACTCTATCGATATACATATAACTTATTCTCAAATGCCGAGTCGAGTCGATAAGTGTCCATTGATATAATCATTACATATAAACTAACCCTCCATAGACTATCCGTAATGAAGCGAGATTATTTCCGTAAACCTTCTTCAATACGTATTATCTTTATTTACCATTAACTCACTAGTGATCAATTAGTTCATAACCAATACGAACTCCGCGGATCGATCAGTTTCTAGGATCAACAAATAAGGGGATTGTCTTTCTACTTCCTGCAGGAAGGAATGGATTCCATATATGTGAAACACACACTTCTCACTCATTCTAGAATAGTGCCAACGTGAAAATGATTCGGACCGCGCAACTTAGCGATCCAACAGTAGCATCACAAACAGACCCCTAATATCCGATACTCTCCCCAGTCGTGCCCAAGTCCCGAGAGATGTTTGCTCCCATACCCGAACCGCCATCTCACACTCAAAAAGGACGTGCGCCATGGTCTCATTTGTAGCTCCACATGCCAGACACCTGCCAACTCCCGCGTTGCGTTTAGCCAAGTTACATGCTACTGGCAAACAACCATGTAGACACCGTCATAGGAAATGGTGAATACGAAGCTGAACTGCAACGTCCCAACATTGTCTCCACACTCTATCCATACCATCCGACCCGGAAGCTGCTCCCCCCATCAATCATGGCATGTAGAGAGATAATGCAAGGCGATAGCCAGTTTTAACCGAGTAGATAATGCCAGATACGTCTGTCCAGATGATTGCCCTGTGTGATCGGGGTACGGAGGACATCATCACTCTTCCAACCTTGAAATCGCGCTTGCACAAGCAGTATTCCATCGTCGCGGGACAGGAATGAGCAGATCTGCCACTTTACAATTTGTCGGGAGATCATGCCCTGCATACGGTACTCGGAACGAACTAGGGAGGTCCACCCAGGCATTGTGAAACACAGAAACATAGGATCCATCCCAACCAACGAAGCCCACTCATCAATAAGTCCCGCCCCTCAAGCAAACTCCGCCATAAGAACGAGGGTCTCGACGTGCGGGTGGTCGCCACGGATTCAAAGTTAATTTATCAAACACTAATTCAGTGTGTTGTATTGTATTTAATCAAAAAAATATAATGATAAATGACGTTTTCTTGTTTATATTCTACTGTGATAAGGAATACGTATTGTTTTTTCAAACCAAGCCGACTAACACGTAATCATTACAGGATGAGGATCTTTCAAACTTACAAAAATAAAAAGTTATATGCGGACCCAACATTCAGTTGTGGTCTGAACGCAATGCGAATAAATCATTCTAACGCTTAAAACCCTAAAGCTTTCACGTACACGTAAGAAATAACGCTTGAAAGAGTGTATTTTTCGTGTTCATGTATTTCAAGGCCTTCGTATTGCCGGTCATATTACAACAAAATTTCCCTTTCAAATAACAAAAGAGATAAAGGGGTATTTTTGTGTCTGATACGTACGTAAATTAAAATAAGTTGAAATACTATTGCTAACATGTGACTAGCTACCAATATTGTTACACTCACTATTGTGAGAGTTCTTTCTCTTTAAACTTTTGAGGGACTCGGTTAACACGACTAGTCTGCAATCGACGCATGATTTACCATTAGAAGAGGGCCCTGCGGCTATACAGACCATTCACATGAGGCCTCAAGCATGTCTCACACTTAGGATGAACTCGATCATTAGTCTAGAGGCTCCCTTAAAACCACATACAAGTCTCTAGTTTACCAGTTACCACACACGTTTAATGACCGCTCTAAAGAACTCATTGCTACAAGCAAGTCGGGACAAACGATTACTCGTGACATTGACATACTCTTTACACATTGGTTTCTCCCACGTAACGGTTATAGTTATACTTATAGAGCAATACTCCACCATTTACGTCATGACTAAAATTACTAGAACGATTTTCCTTCACCTTTCCACAATTGACATTAGTTTTATACTTTTATTGGATTAAAACACCCACCATGGCTCCATCATCAAACATTCGAACCCAGGGTATTGGACTGTTGGGCCGAACCTTAAGGCCTGTAATAAAGTTCACAGTTCAAACCCATAAGAAGCCCAACCTAATTCCGGAAGATAAAAAAGAACTGGTGGGAAGCTTTTCCCGCCATTTTGCTCATTTCGTGATCTGAAAACTGTTTCTTCGTTTGCTTTGGAGTCTTCAGCTAAACTGATGGAAGTAGTTCGATCTCATCGGAAACTTGCTGTTACAGAAAATCTCGTTTCGAATCTTCCTCTTTACCGTTCGGCGCCTGTTCTCGAGGTCAGGCTCGAGGATTTTGAGCTTTACGCCATCGATCGTCTTCGAGGTTTGTCTTTTTTTACCTCAGATCTTCCTTTTGTTATCTATTACTTTTCATCGTCGTGGAATTGTAAGCATTATTAGATACTGATTTGCTCAACGTAGATTTTGTAATGAATGGGTTTAATTTTGATTCCAAGAGAATTTTCCACTTTTTGGATTCATCAATGCATTGAATTACTGGTGAGAAGACTTGTAATTCTTGACACAACTAAAGTTGCAAAATGCAGTTCTTAAAGCGATTTCTGATGGTCTGTCCCGTGGAAAGAAACCTGATGAAATGGAGAAATTTGTACGTTTTTATCTTTTTCTATCTTTTTTTCGTTTTTAACTTAGGTGGTTGTCAAGGACTCAACGGCACCATAATTGATCTACTTTCGGGGCACTACAGTGACAAAGTCGAATCTAAGCCCAATATTTGACTCTGTAAAGGTCGAACGTCCATTTTCGACTTCCGCAAAGTCGAACCTAGCCTGAAGTGTGGTGCCGCAGTAGATTATATGTGGTTCCTTTAACGAGCGCCTTTCAGTTAATGTCGTGAGAAATAAACTTTTTCACGGATTTATATAGCTGTTTCTGTTTGTTTGGTGTATGTGTTTGACTTAGGTGAGTGACCTGTGGAAGATGCATATGAAGCATCCTCATGCTTCTGAGGTTGTCAACAAGGACATAATCTCCCACTTCGTCCTTCGTCTTGTGTATTGTAGAACGTAAGTTACAGTATAGTGCATTCTGTTGATGATTCTGTACCCTATATATATATATCAGATTTTGCAATGTGGTAGTTCTTTTGCTTCTCGATATGAAAGCGTTTTTAAATGCTTTAGGGAGGAATTGAGGAGGTGGTTTCTCTCTATGGAGACTACTTTATTCCGGTACCGCTTTCGGTCAGAAACCCCTGAATCACAGGTTGGATTGAGCAACCTTTTTCTTGACATTTTGATTGTTTTATTAGGTTGGAGCTGAGTTGCCTACTATCCCCAATTTCTTTTTTTTTTTCCAGCGAGCTGTTATGGCTGATTTTAATCTTCCATATAAAACTCTGACAAATGCTGAATATGAGGTAATTTAATTTGTTTCTATGTGAAATATCCCCCCTCCGCAGTTTATTTCCCTTCTTTTCTCCATATAACTTCCTCATATCAATATCCTGAGAAGAGTCTTTGCCTATTTACCACAATGCAGAATGTGAAAGATAAATTAAGCCAAGTTGCCCGTTCTATTGGTCAATCCATATCTGGCGGTACTTTGTTAAACCCTTAGCTACATACTTTTCTCTTAGTTTTGTCTATTGTAAAAAAATGAGGTATTGCTTTGAATTGTGCCATCTTAATTTGTTTCTGTCTCTTACATTTGCAGTTGACAGCATATTCTACAAGGTATTCTTAACCACTATTTACTATAAAGGGTAGTGTATGTTGCTTCTATGAATTACATCAGGCTGGTTGGTGTGTTGCAGGATACATTAGTTCCTTGCTTGTTCAAGTTTATGTTAAAGAAAGAATTTTCATTTTTCCGGTTTTTGTTTTATTCGGAGGTGTCTGCAATGAGTATAAATCTCTTTCATTTCCTAAATGTTTTTAAGTGTGACAATGGCACTTTAGGGAAATTGATACTATCAATCACCATGTTATCAAATGTTTTTTTTTGATTCAAATGTTGTGATTTCCTAAATTGACACCAGAATGCTAGTCTATGTGTTTTAGTGCTAGTAAAAATGAAAAGTGTAGCCTTAAGTTTGAAATAGTTTAATTATTCATTCAGTGTAATATTGGTGCCATTTACAGTAGAATTAGTGTAGATAAATACTTCGAGCCTTACCTGTTGTGCATGATGTCCTTTTTTCTGAGTAATGAAGGTACCGTTTGAAGAAGTTCCAGAGCTCGTGGCCACTCGTCGTGTATTCATCCAGAAAGGGCATGCGTATGTTGCCATGAATCAGGTTAATCATATATCCATCGTTCCTATTGCTGATATTCCCGATATTTACGTAAAAAATTGTTATTTTGGCTAATGCATATAAACGCTTTCAGGTGGCTTCTCTTGTTGTAACACAATTTCGCAGCATTCTCTCAAAAGCGCTTGTCCTGACAAACAGGTTTTGAACTTTTCCATATTCATATAAGTTTGTTCTACTTAAATGCCATCAAGTTTAATGAAATGCTTCAGACGGAAAATGATGTAAAAATTGAGCATTCAAACTACAGAAATTCGACCATTTACTATTTCAGCAGCTAGTTGTCTATTCAATGGTGTTTTCTTGTGAGGATAAAGGACAATATCACTAAAGTTCTCTATGTTCATTCATTTTTCAATGAACATCTCAGAAAATCATTGGCTATCCTGTCTCATACTTGTTTATATTCGATAATCTCAGAAAATGGACATCAATGATCAGAGAACAAGAGAAAGATCGTCTGACTCCTGTAAGTAGGAAGAAGTTACACGGACATTTTTGCACATGAATTTAAGGCTTCTTACTAATTTTTTTGATGTTTAGATTGTTGAGTCCTTAGCTTCGAGTTATCTAGGACCTGACTATACTCAGGTACTTTCCTGCTTCTTTAATTTTTTTAACTGTCCTTGATCATTGTAATCAAAACTGATGATAAGTAAATGCAATTTTCAGCCTCAAGATTTTGCGGAAATATCCTTAAAAGATATTGACCAAGTTGCTAAAAGTTCATTCCCTCTGTGTATGCGCCATCTTTTTGAAAAGGTTAAAATTGTTTGCTATATGTGTCAGCATTTTAAATTTGTGGTTTTCTTCAGCTGATTTCTAACAATACACATCCCCCCCCCTCTTTTGCCAGTTAAAAGAAGACCATCATCTAAAGCATGGAGGGAGGATGCAACTTGGATTATTTCTCAAGGTTTGCTTGTGTTTGAGGCTCATGTGAATCTTATTACAGGATTTTCTAAGGGTCATTAATCAGTGACCATTAATATGCCCTTTTAAAACCATGGATAACTTCTAAACACAACTTTTATATGACATGACATTCTTATCATGATCTTTTAGAATGTCATTGAAATATCATTCATTGTGTTCTTTAAATTCAAACTCATTTCACTCCAGAAAATATATCAAGTGTTACTGATGTTTGTCAAGGCTGATATTACTTTACACTATTTTGCATGAGCTGCTGAAGTTGGCTTTTACTGGCTTTTATTTATAGTTGAATCTATTTTTCTGAGGTAACGATATATCATACTACTTTTCCCCTACCCCTCCGTATAATTATTTCTTTATGTTTTGAAACTAGGGAGTTGGTCTGAAGTTGGATGATGCTCTTGCATTTTGGAGATCAGAGTTTTCCAGGAAGGTATCATATGTTAACTTGCCTCTTCAGTCAACTGTATTGAGAAGAATACTTATTTTAGACATGCACGCCTGCAGAAAAAAGGGAGTGTGGTTTACTTAATTATTTTACTATGTAACTCAAGTTTATATGATCATCTGTATCGAAATTATTCTGTGTATGTTCCCACAAAGCCACTTGCAAGAACTTTTCAAATTGAAAAAATATATATAAGCAGACCTCTTAATAAAAACAGTTAGCATACAGAGGACAACTGGACAACTGGACAACTGTGGATGTAAAATTGTCCTGTTGAAAGTACTCTGCAAAGTTCTCCTTGAAACGCCTATTATAATAGTTATTCACTTGAATTTTTTTTAAGAGGAAGTTTTTGCTCTACTATGACTTTTCCCAGGTTGGAACTGAAAGATTTGACAAAGAGTATGCATACGGCATTCGTCACAATTACGGAAAAGAAGGAAAGAGAACTGTAAGTTTATAATCTGTATGGTCATAACTCTTATTCACTAGTGTTTGTGTGATTGTTTAAGTCATGGTTTTTAGATCGCATATCCTCTGCATACTCGATTTTATATGATACAGCTTCATAGATTTCATGGATCCTATGTTGACATGATCTCAGATAACTAGGTTTCACTGAACTATACAATAAACCTGCATGAAAAACAAAACTAAGGAACTCAATTTTAAATTTGTAGATATAAACTGTTCATAGCATTACTGCAAATCAGACCCCAGTTGGATAAATTTTGTTTGTGACACACAGGACTACACGCCATATTCTTGCCAAAAAATAATATTATCAACGCCTGGTGCTGGAGATCACCATGGCTGTCCTTATCGCCATTTCAGGTCAGACTTCCATTTTGGTATATCCTATGTTTCTTTGAATTCTTAAAATTTTCAGAAAATAAGAACCACATTAATGGGTGATAGCCACTCAAGGTTGTATATCCTCTTTTGATTAGTCTAAATTATGTTCATGACTTGCCCATGGTGTGTAACATATGCATAATAGAGTAGTTGGAGATGCATTAATCACCTTTTCATTTTATTTTCCGCATTTAATTGTGTAGCTTGACTTTGATTATTGGTCAGTGAGGAGAATTTGAGAGCTGCACTTGGTAAAATGGGAGTTCCCAATCGCGCATTAGAGGATGTGATGGACAAAGTTAGAAACAAACATTTTCAGGTAGATACTGATTGTTGAGTCTCCTTTTTTTACTTTTTTTTCCCCCTTAAAGCCCCTTGTGTCCGGGACTGTCTGCTCGGGGTAGAGGTCTGACCCAGAGCCTTTTAACACGGTGCATTCTAGGTTGATCGTTGAGTCTCCTTGTCCAAAAGGCTTTTGATTGGCTTGGTTTATTGTCTTTTACTAGAACTGCATTTTTTGACCTGTGAATATCATGTCCCAGTTGGCATGTACCTTAACATTTGAAGCTGTTCATGGAGAATCTTGTGATGCTGGGATTAATCATCCAAACCAATACTTCAATGAGAGCAAAAAAATTCTAGAATCAAGGTAAATCCCGTCGTTTTCGTAATAGTAACTTAGATTAAAAAGATCCCCCATTCCAGTGAAATATGCTTTTTGCTTTCTTCCATCTTTTTACAGTCTAACATACTGTTCATTGCAGAAAAGTTGCAGCAGTTCCTGAAGCACAGTGATATCAGGATTATCAGGCACCTTTTTTTTGGAAAAACTGTTCCCCTACACTATGGTAAGTTGTTCTCTATCACGATATCCCGGGTCCCACCATAATCAATGATAATAAAATATAAAGTGATAAACAGACTGAATATTCAAAGTGAATATATCGCTACCCTACGTAATTATATAGCTTTTAGGCCCTACGAAACATTGGATGCTCAATTTTGTATATTTCTTTCAGGAGCTTTTCTTGGATTACTTACTTTCAAAGTGTGCATGGATGGATGGAATGAATGATGGTACCAGAAACAAAAGGTTTTTACTCGGTCTCTTTGTTGTAATTATTATTTCTATATGAGCTGGTCTTGTAGGAAAATGGTGTAAAACTAGATATGCTAATTTGCCTGAAGAAAATGTATGGAAAAGTAGTAGTTTTATTATTATTTATTTATTTATATACAGGTCATTTATTTGGGTTGAATTTTTAATAACTATATAGGTGTGATATTTAGTTTCGTCTGGTAACATGACTCTGGCATCACGTGTAATCACGAGAACTTAGGACTATCGGCGTTATTTGAGCTACAATGAATCCAAAAGTTATCTAGGCTCATTCTCTTTCTAAGCTTAAAATGATTAACCCAAATGATTAAATTCATTATTTTTCATATTATATTAATATTCAACTTTATCTTAATAGTCTTTTTTTTTCCCCCTACATTTTCAAAATGGGAAATCGCAATCGTTAAGCCTATAAATTAAAAAAAATTATATGATGGAGGGACACACCAATCAGTTCGGACTTCACCTTAAATTGTTAGGTGTGTGGACATAAGTAACTTGTAAGACGTGTACCTAAGTTTTAGTACATGGGACTTATTGTCACTGACGTTGACTTGTCATCAACATTCATCGTGGGTTTTCTATATTTTAATAAATTAATTTTTTGTGTGACTATTAATTGTCTATTTCAAGGTTCATTATTGATGATAAACCTTAAAAATATCCCTAATTTGAAAAATTAATGTACCGTACCATAGATTAGCTACTTTTATTATTCTAATCTTGTTATTTACCTTTTTTTTTTTTTTTTTTTTTGAGTGGAATTATTTACCTACTAAACAACACTAATTAGAAAATAAAAATAAAAATAAAAACAAACAACACTAATTGGAAAATACAAAGGCAAAATGATTTTGGTAAAATAGATTTTGTAACCCTTAAGTTTAGTAGGAAAAGTTAATCCTCTTTGTCAGCATACTAACTTGTATGTCAAGATTACTAAATTTAAATCATCAAGTGTTAAGAAATAAATAAATTGGAATATATAGATACAAAATCCCCTTCAATAATTTTTATGAATAATATACTAATTTATTACCTAAGAAGTCAATTACTTACCAATAATGCTTAAATGATTTTCCTAGACCACCTTCCTGGAATGGTTTCTTTGACAAAGCTTGGTAGGAACCAAAGTTTTTTGTTTTGTTTTGCATTTTTTTTTTTTTCTTTTTTTCTTTCTAAGTTGTTGGAAAGATAAAGCATGAGAAAATGAAATGTTTCCTTCATTCTTAAGTTTATTTATTTAAAATATAAAAAAAAACAATTGTAACCTCTCTGGATTAATGAATCATATAGGTAGTTAAGTGGCGGATTCATAATTTTCTTTTTCTAGTTGGGGCACTTTGAATAAAAAACGATAATTCATTAGCTGCATCGACGGTGTTTTTACATTTCTTAACAACAAAATTACACCCTTTATAGATATCAATATATCATTTAGACGGTGAGAATTTCAACAAAATGGACCACTATTATAGCAAATATGTATATTAATTAATACATTTGTCAATAGAAAAAAGGTCTCTCTAAACAATAAAATGTAACCCTTGACATTTGATTAAAAAAATCTTGTCCTTTCAACATTTGGATTTTGTATTTGTCACTAGCGGTGGTGGATTCAGAGTTTTTTTTTTTACGGGGTCTATAATTTTTTTAAGGGGGTGTATAAATTCTTTATTGATAGAACTTAACTAATTTTTTTAATAAGATCCGTGCACCTCAAACTGAACACTCAGCTCCGTGACCTGGTGGTAGGTACCATCGTCCTCTGCAAATAACGTTTCTGTAAGATGGAAAACGTCAAAATTAGTTACGATTATTTCTAAAAACAAATTAAAAGAAACCGTAATACCATATAATAATATCATATCATAATACAATCGTTGTAGATGAATTATTTTGCTAGTGCTAACAGATTCCTTTGTCATTATTCGGTTAAAAAGTAGCCAAAAGCCAAGAAAGTGTAATAATTGATATGAATGACACAACAAAAAGGCAATGGTAGTTCACATGGTTCACTCAATTGCAGGACTCTTTTATTATTGGGGTTGATGTTAACTATACACACACAAAAAATTTATATATATATATATATATATATATATATATATACATTTAAA